>OZ014554.1:2971296-3535528 GCA_963966155.1 Clivina fossor | reverse complement strand
GCATTTATCTCTTTGTCTGCGAATTTCCTTGTGCAATTTCTTTCTTAAAGTCCTATATTTTTCGTACAGGACTCTTACCTCTTCAGGGGGAGTGTGCCTAGCCCGCGCCCGCGTCAGCTTTCTTCGTGTACTTACACATGCTTTTCGCTGTGCCCCTATCTCGTTCGTCCACCAGTAAGCACCCTTGCGCCTACCGCCACCTGCGTTCTTGCTCTTCATTGATGCGTCGCATGCCTTCTCCATCACCGCTATAAATTCGTCAGGTCCTTCCCAGTCCTTATGCCTTCCAAGGTACTCCTCATCTTTGATGAATCCAGTGTTCTGGTGCTCCAACTTTTCTTAATAGAGGGCAAATATTCTGGGGCCCCCGCTCCCTATATTTGTGTTTGTGGAATCTTCCAACGCATACATAATATAATTATGCGGACTCAAGCTTTCCACTTCATCCAACACCTTCCATTGGATGACCCTTCCCCACCTTCTTGCGAATAGGCCGTCACATCAATGTGTGAGTACCCATTTGCGTTTTGGAAGGTGGGTGTATCTCCCTCGTTGGCCACCGTCATGTTGCAGCTGTTCAGCAGCTCATAAGGAGTTCGCCTCTGCCATCGGTAAGCGGTGAACCCCATATTACCGACTTCGCGTTGAAATCCCCAGTCAGGAGTACCCTGCTATCGCTGAGCACTATTTGCGCCTGTAGTTCGTCTAAGATCATCTTGAATTCATCTAAGCTTTTCCTGGGTGCAACGTAGCAGCTGTATACACGCCACTTACCCCATTCTATTGCAACCCAGCCGTTACCACGCGCCTGTCTTGTCGCTGCCTCTCGATTGAGGAGCAGTATCGCCGCATCTGCCTGTACGTCCGCGTACCAGCCCTTCTGGCTTCGGACCGTCCTTTGATTGGGCTCCGTTGCCAGAATGGCCCCGCACCCCATTTCCGCCGCCGTTACCCCAGCTAGGCTGTGCGCCGCTGTTGCCCGGTTAAGGTTAATTTGTAGTATTTTGCGCTTTATCCCCATTGCTAGCTTGGCTCGTTAGGGTTTCCTCCACCCCCCATATCTGCATTGTCTCCACTGTGCCTTTTTTTTACCCTGGTCATTCCGTTCACGCTCATGTCCTACTCCCGCCTTCCGCTGGTGGACATTCTCCTCTCCTTCATCTCTCTGTTTCCTTGCCCGTGCGTCTTAGACTGAGGGCAATTCATAGAGTTGGCCCTATGTCCCTTTGCCTCACACCTCCAGCAGTGCTCCTCGTTAGTGCATTGTCCTACCTTGTGCCCTTTTTGACCGCATCTAAAGCAACACCCGCTTCTGTCAGCGCCTTGGCAGTCTTTGCTAAGTGTCCAGTTTCCTGGCACCTATAGCATCTTATTATTTGCTCCCTTACTTTGAGGGTGCACCTCCCCAAGCCAATCTGTATATTGGGTTTCTCTAGCAGGGCATCGCCATCTTTTTAGGGAGCGTAACCACCGACGATCTCGTCCCCGCTGTGACTCTCCTCATTGCCTGCACACTACCATACCCTCCCGTTCTCCTATCATCTGCGAGATGGCGTCTTCCAGTTCTTGAGGGGTAGTTTCGGCATCCAACCCATGGACGCTTATTGCCACCTCATCTCTCTTTCTTCTGGCCACTGTGGCCTTATCAAAGACCTTCTGCACCTCTTTTTGTAGCTCATTAAGCTTGCCCGCGTCCCCATCTATAGCCAGGACCATTTTTCCCGACGCGTTTTTGTACGCATTCCTGATCGGCATGCCCAACTCTGTAAAACTCCTTTCGTTTGTTTCGCAGTCCTTGGACCAGCTCATTATAGCTGATTCCCTCTGCCGCTATCACCACCTCAGCAGGCCTCTTTCTCCGCTTGGTGGCCACCTTCCTTCCAGGGCGCACTTCCTGGCTTTTTGCTCCATATTCTTACTGCTATTGTGTTTATGTGGGATGTACTCAAGGATGCTAATCCTCGTATTACGTAGGATGTACATCACCATCCTCTGGAAAATTTTGTCCGCTTCTGTGACTCCATTTGCCGTCAGGATTGTACGCTTCTGCTGTGTACCCATCCGCTCCACTACTCTATCCAGCACCGCATATACCTCATTCCAGTACTGCTCTCCACGTTTTCCCGTACTGACCGTCTTGATTGTATATATGCGCCCTCTCCGCACTTGCTGTTGGGGTGCCCTCTACCTCCATACTGTTGCTGCATCCAAGTGTGGCACCGCTCGCAGCAGAGACAGCCCTCTCCATTAGCTCCTTGCCCCCCAAGAATTTACTTTTGATCTGCCTTGTTAGGCCTATCTCAGCGTCTTCTGATCGTGGATAATAAGCAAATCCTCCACCTCATCCAAGGGGTTACCGACCTTCTGGCTTCTCTGAAAAACTTCTTGGTTGCCACCCCGTTTGCGACAGCTCCCAAAAATGTTTAAATGAGGGAACCTCGCTGTCAAGCTTCGCAACAAAATCTCTTCTTTCTTGCTGCGTCGCCTTGTGCGCATAGCTCCTTTTCTCCCATTCTAGCTTCTCTTTTTGTAGTGCCTTTATTGTGCCAAGCATTTCCTCCTTTTCGGCCAGCAGCTTGTCTCTCTCCAGACGCAGCTCCTTTGCACTCCCAATGCGTGCGTTGCCCTCCTTGAGAGTCGTGTTACATTCTTCGAGTAGCACTTTCCTCTCCTTTAGCAGTTCCAGCTTCTCTTCTTTAAGCAACTTCGCATCAGTGACCAGTTTACACACCATATCCACGTCTGCTTTACACGAGTCTCTCGCGCACCTTAGCTGCATAGCCATTTGGCCTACCACATTCTTCATACCTTTATGGGTATTGGGGTTGCTCTTTATTAGGTTGCGAAGATCCTCCATCTGCTTTGCCATTTTCTCTAATTCTTTCTCCGTCTTTAGAGAAGCAGGCTTTAGCTCGACCATCACCCTTGTTTTTGCACCGCGCCCCTCTTTCATATCTTCTTCGCGCCCGACTAACACGATTGGCGTCTTGTGCCTGCTAGCACTGTTAGGTTTACCAGCTTTCTTCGCCTGTTCAGGCGAGTCTTCCTCAGACATGCGTCTCTTGGTTCTTTGATCCTTAGGCGCATAGGTGCTTTCGTCCGTGATGTCTATTATCACTGGGCTAGGAGTTTGCCCTACTCTCTCCGGTGGGGTACGGAGCATCTTCGTGCTTTTCCTTCTATTTTTTTCTTCAAACTCTTCTTCAAGATCGTATTCGTCAAATCCAAAATTGTTCAGTATGGCCGCAGCTTCGTCGCCTCTTAGCCGTACATTGCCGCCAACAAGGTCCGCCCCCTCAGTGGCTACCTCTTCCGTCATAGTTTTGTCTAGGATGCCATAAGTATACTTGTTAGAGTCACCGTCCTCCTTATATACTGTTGTGCATCCCACTGTTTTCTTCTTCTCCTTATTATCTGTACCCGTAGAAGTTGCTGATTTAGAATTCTCCATATCCAAGTAGTATCCAGCGCATCGTGCGTTAAGAGGCAGACCGGCTACCTGGGAACGGGTATACCCTCAGGCTTAACGCCCTACCCCAGTTCCCCGGGGCCCAGGTTTCGCCGTTTGCCAACCCCGGAATTCACGGACGGGTTGGGCCCGCCTGTATCAGTAGAGGGCTCCGACGCCCCCTACCCAAAACGCACTACTTTGCCAAAGTCCCGAAGGGGCTGGTCACAGGCACATATACGGAGATGGCGCTCGGCAGCGCAAGCACACATCAGCCCGCAGCTCCCGGGCACGGGTGACACCCGTCGGCATTGGGCACTCCCACGCCTCTCCATATACTACCAGCATCTCTGTCCGTTGATCGTCGCCAGGTTCATCATAAGTGGGCCTCCCACCGTCTTGTAGTCGACCCTACAAACAAACACACAAAGGCAAAACATGACAGCACAACACCAAACATTCCTGTATCCCCAGGCGGGACCCTTACATGTTGGCTACCCCCCGGGCCAGGTGGAACATGGTTTTTTAACGAGGTGTTACTCCTCCCCCTCCTCCTTTTAATCCGGGCTTGGGACCGGCTGCGACAACTGGATATTCTCCAACTTCACACGCAGGCGGAGTTAACCTAACCTAACCTAACCTAACCTAACCTAACCTAACCTAACCTAACCTAACCTAACCTAACCTAACCTAACCTTTTTTTTTTTTTTTTTTTTTTCGTTGGAGGGGGAATCATCAAATGACTCCTGCCTGGCCGTATGCAGTCCTTGCAGACGCCTCGTCACCAGACTAGGAAGTGTCGGACTTTTACCGACTAAACCCACCTCCTTAACCTTCTCTCAGACAGTCCGGAATCGTTTGTTCAACATTACTTCAGACTGCTGAGCTATATATGAGCCCCTTTATTGGGCTCATGGTAACCACCTTGTGACCGACCTGTCAGGGCGAGCTCCACAGGATCTGCGAGATTCCCCCGCCCAGCACCCGACCGCACGTCAACACCACCGTCCATGCCCGCCCCCGGACACGGCACCGATGCACACCAACCCGATTGGCCGCCGGAATGGCCAGCCGGCGGAGACCACAACCAGAACCGACCCCCGTCCCCACCGCTCCATACCCCCGCCCCAAGCACCCACTACGGAGCGCCGGGTGGTGAACCTCCTCCTCTCCGACAAGGAGTCGAAACCCCACCGTTCAACGCCCCGCCGCGAGCTACCACGAGCGCGGGCAGAGAGCGAGTATACGACAGAACCCGGTCCGGCCACGGAACCCACACCAGACTAGACCCCCGCCGACCCCCCGCGCGACGCCACACCGACACCCCGCCGGGCCCAAGCGAAAAAACGGGGCATCCACGACTGCCATGGAGCCTACACAAGGTTACCTGCCAACCATACGCACCCCTCACCCACGTACGGCCGCTTCCCCTGTGGTGACTCCCCCCTATCAAGTCCGATTACCCAGTACATCTGCAAAAGACAAAGAAAAAATATATCTGTAAGTATAGTTATGCTTACCTACCCCACTCCATTCTTTCATCGTGCTCTTTAGTCTTCATGACTTTCGTCACGAAGACTTGGACGATATTCCAGTTTTCCTCCGACTGGAGCATGGTCGGTACTAAGGATACCTCGTTAAGGTTTATTCCCCCAAGCTCTGCTTGACACGACTCTCTCATCTCTTCCCATCTATCGCAGCGGAAGGCAGTATGCTCCGCTGTGTCCGGGAACTCCCCGCAATACTTACACAGATCGCTTTCTACCTTCCCGATCCTGTGAAGGTATGCCTCGTAGCATCCGTGTCCCGTCATAAACTGTGCCAGGTGATAAGTTATCTGGCCGTGTTCCCTCCTTATCCAATGACGTATGTCGGGCATCAACGTCCTTAGCCACCTCCCCTCGGTTGCAGTTTGCCACCTCTCCTGCCAGGCCTCTATTACGTTATTGCGAGCTATTATTTTTTCAGCTTTGTCCCTTCCAAATGTCTCCGCCCTTTCCTTTGCCACCAAGTCTAGTGGAGGCATTCTGGCGAGAATCCCTGCCGCCAAAGCAGACACCGTGCGGTAGGTTCTAGCAACACCTATCGCAGTACGCCTGTAAAGCGAATTGAGTGCCTTAGTATTTCTTTTAATTCTTAACGCCTCCACCCATGCAGGAGCTGCATACAGCACGGTTGCGTATACCGTCGAGGCTAGCAGTCGTCTTTTTGCCTCTCCCGGTCCATCGACCCTAGGCATGAGCCTCCGTAGGCTAGCACAAGTTCTATCCGCCCTGCTTGTTGCATAGGTCACATGTTTGCTGAAACTGAGGTGATTGTCCATAACCACCCCAAGATACCGAAGCTCCTTTACCGGACTAATCTCCAGTCCCCCTACTCGGAACCGTATCTCTCCATGTTTTTTCCTCCCGGACAACATGATAGCTTCTGTTTTATCAGCGGCTATCTCCAGCCGTTTGTCCTGCATCCAGTTTGAGATACGGTCCAACGCTTCATTTACCTCATACATGAGGTCCTGCTCGTCCTTCTCCACCCCTATCACCGCCAAATCGTCGGCGAATGCCACCAGGGTGATACCCTCTGGCATCCGAAGGCGCAACAATCCGTCGTATACGATTAACCATAGCAATGGGCCTATGATAGATCCCTGTGGAACCCCGCAGGTAACCCGGCTAGTGCAATCCCCCGAAATAAGCCACCTGTCCGTAAGGTAGCTGGTAACCATGCGACGAAGATATCCTGGCACCTCCATCTCCTCCATTGCCTCGACTATTGCCCGCCAGTCGACCGAGTTAAAGGCATTCTTAACATCAATGGTGAGCATGGCTACCAGCTTCCTTGTCTTCAGTGTCTTACCCATTTCTTGTTTTGCTAGTTCTGTTATTTTTTGAACAGCTTGTATCGTTGATCGGCCCGGCCTGAAGCCGAACTGATTGGCAGAAAGCCTGTTTTCCACTGCCTCTCGAAGCCTCTCAACAAGTAGTTGCTCTAGAAGCTTGCCTCCAGTATCTAGCAAACATAGAGGCCTGAACGCACCAGCCTCCATGCCCTCCTTGCCTGGTTTCCGGAGCAGCACCAGCCTGGCACGTTTCCATCTGGATGGGAAGGACCCTTCTACAATCAGGGTGTTTAGCATTAAGAGCACCTCTTTTGGATATTCATCCACCGCAACCTTAATAGCCTCCGGAGGTATCCCGTCGGGCCCAGGCGCTTTATTATTCTTCATCCTGCTCGCCGCTCTACGCAGCTCCTCTTCGCCGAACTCCGGAATGTCCCGGGACGGTATATCTCTCCATGCCTGGACCTCCCGCTGCGGGAACAAAGCATCTATAATCTCCGCTCTCCGTTCGCAACTAATGTTTTCAGGCGCGGCCCTGCGGGTGGAACGAACGACGATATTATAAGCATCCCCCCACACATCCTCTTCTACACTATCAATAAGGTCTTTCCAGCATTTATCTCTTTGTCTGCGAATTTCCTTGTGCAATTTCTTTCTTAAAGTCCTATATTTTTCGTACAGGACTCTTACCTCTTCAGGGGGAGTGTGCCTAGCCCGCGCCCGCGTCAGCTTTCTTCGTGTACTTACACATGCTTTTCGCTGTGCCCCTATCTCGTTCGTCCACCAGTAAGCACCCTTGCGCCTACCGCCACCTGCGTTCTTGCTCTTCATTGATGCGTCGCATGCCTTCTCCATCACCGCTATAAATTCGTCAGGTCCTTCCCAGTCCTTATGCCTTCCAAGGTACTCCCTCATCTTTGATGAATCCAGTGTTCTGGTGCTCCAACTTTTCTTAATAGAGGGCAAATATTCTGGGGCCCCGCTCCCTATATTTGTGTTTGTGGAATCTTCCAACGCATACATAATATAATTATGCGGACTCAAGCTTTCCACTTCATCCAACACCTTCCATTGGATGACCCTTCCCCCACCTTCTTGCGAATAGGCCGTCACATCAATGTGTGAGTACCCATTTGCGTTTTGGAAGGTGGGTGTATCTCCCTCGTTGGCCACCGTCATGTTGCAGCTGTTCAGCAGCTCCATAAGGAGTTCGCCTCTGCCATCGGTAAGCGGTGAACCCCATATTACCGACTTCGCGTTGAAATCCCCAGTCAGGAGTACCCTGCTATCGCTGAGCACTATTTGCGCCTGTAGTTCGTCTAAGATCATCTTGAATTCATCTAAGCTTTTCCTGGGTGCAACGTAGCAGCTGTATACACGCCACTTACCCCATTCTATTGCAACCCAGCCGTTACCACGCGCCTGTCTTGTCGCTGCCTCTCGATTGAGGAGCAGTATCGCCGCATCTGCCTGTACGTCCGCGTACCAGCCCTTCTGGCTTCGGACCGTCCTTTGATTGGGCTCCGTTGCCAGAATGGCCCCGCACCCCATTTCCGCCGCCGTTACCCCAGCTAGGCTGTGCGCCGCTGTTGCCCGGTTAAGGTTAATTTGTAGTATTTTGCGCTTTATCCCCATTGCTAGCTTGGCTCGTTAGGGTTTCCTCCACCCCCATATCTGCATTGTTCTCCACTGTGCCTTTTTTTTTACCCTGGTCATTCCGTTCACGCTCATGTCCTACTCCCGCCTTCCCGCTGGTGGACATTCTCCTCTCCTTCATCTCTCTGTTTCCTTGCCCGTGCGTCTTAGACTGAGGGCAATTCATAGAGTTGGCCCTATGTCCCTTTGCCTCACACCTCCAGCAGTGCTCCTCGTTAGTGCATTGTCCTACCTTGTGCCCTTTTTGACCGCATCTAAAGCAACACCCGCTTCTGTCAGCGCCTTGGCAGTCTTTTGCTAAGTGTCCAGTTTCCTGGCACCTATAGCATCTTATTATTTGCTCCCTTACTTTGAGGGTGCACCTCCCCAAGCCAATCTGTATATTGGGTTTCTCTAGCAGGGCATCGGCCATCTTTTTAGGGAGCGTAACCACCGACGATCTCGTCCCCCGCTGTGACTCTCTCATTGCCTGCACTACCATACCCTCCCGTTCTCCTATCATCTGCGAGATGGCGTCTTCCAGTTCTTGAGGGGTAGTTTCGGCATCCAACCCATGGACGCTTATTGCCACCTCATCTCTCTTTCTTCTGGCCACTGTGGCCTTATCAAAGACCTTCTGCACCTCTTTTTGTAGCTCATTAAGCTTGCCCGCGTCCCCATCTATAGCCAGGACCATTTTTCCCGACGCGTTTTTGTACGCATTCCTGATCGGCATGCCCAACTCTGTAAACTCCTTTCGTTTGTTTCGCAGTCCTTGGACCAGCTCATTATAGCTGATTCCCTCTGCCGCTATCACCACCTCAGCAGGCCTCTTTCTCCGCTTGGTGGCCACCTTCCTTCCAGGGCGCACTTCCTGGGCTTTTTGCTCCATATTCTTACTGCTATTGTGTTTATGTGGGATGTACTCAAGGATGCTAATCCTCGTATTACGTAGGATGTACATCACCATCCTCTGGAAAATTTTGTCCGCTTCTGTGCCTCCATTTGCCGTCAGGATTGTACGCTCCTGCTGTGTACCCATCCGCTCCACTACTCTATCCAGCACCGCATATACCTCATTCCAGTACTGCTCTCCACGTTTTCCCGTACTGACCGTCTTGATTGTATATATGCGCCTCTCCGCACTTGCTGTTGGGGTGCCCTCTACCTCCATACTGTTGCTGCATCCAAGTGTGGCACCGCTCGCAGCAGAGACAGCCCTCTCCATTAGCTCCTTGCCCCCCAAGAATTTACTTTTGATCTGCCTTGTTAGGCCTATCTCAGCGTCTTCTTGATCGTGGATAATAAGCAAATCCTCCACCTCATCCAAGGGGTTACCGACCTTCTGGCTTCTCTGAAAAACTTCTGGTTGCCACCCCGTTTGCGACAGCTCCCAAAAATGTTTAAATGAGGGAACCTCGCTGTCAAGCTTCGCAACAAAATCTCTTCTTTCTTGCTGCGTCGCCTTGTGCGCATAGCTTCTTTTCTCCCATTCTAGCTTCTCTTTTTGTAGTGCCTTTATTGTGCCAAGCATTTCCTCCTTTTCGGCCAGCAGCTTGTCTCTCTCCAGACGCAGCTCCTTTGCACTCCCAATGCGTGCGTTGCCCTCCTTGAGAGTCGTGTTACATTCTTCGAGTAGCACTTTCCTCTCCTTTGGCAGTTCCAGCTTCTCTTCTTTAAGCAACTTCGCATCAGTGACCAGTTTACACACCATATCCACGTCTGCTTTACACGAGTCTCTCGCGCACCTTAGCTGCATAGCCATTTGGCCTACCACATTCTTCATACCTTTATGGGTATTGGGGTTGCTCTTTATTAGGTTGCGAAGATCCTCCATCTGCTTTGCCATTTTCTCTAATTCTTTCTCCGTCTTTAGAGAAGCAGGCTTTAGCTCGACCATCACCCTTGTTTTTGCACCGCGCCCCTCTTTCATATCTTCTTCGCGCCCGACTAACACGATTGGCGTCTTGTGCCTGCTAGCACTGTTAGGTTTACCAGCTTTCTTCGCCTGTTCAGGCGAGTCTTCCTCAGACATGCGTCTCTTGGTTCTTTGATCCTTAGGCGCATAGGTGCTTTCGTCCGTGATGTCTATTATCACTGGGCTAGGAGTTTGCCCTACTCTCTCCGGTGGGGTACGGAGCATCTTCGTGCTTTTCCTTCTATTTTTTTCTTCAAACTCTTCTTCAAGATCGTATTCGTCAAATCCAAAATTGTTCAGTATGGCCGCAGCTTCGTCGCCTCTTAGCCGTACATTGCCGCCAACAAGGTCCGCCCCCTCAGTGGCTACCTCTTCCGTCATAGTTTTGTCTAGGATGCCATAAGTATACTTGTTAGAGTCACCGTCCTCCTTATATACTGTTGTGCATCCCACTGTTTTCTTCTTCTCCTTATTATCTGTACCCGTAGAAGTTGCTGATTTAGAATTCTCCATATCCAAGTAGTATCCAGCGCATCGTGCGTTAAGAGGCAGACCGGCTACCTGGGAACGGGTATACCCTCAGGCTTAACGCCCTACCCCAGTTCCCCGGGGCCCAGGTTTCGCCGTTTGCCAACCCCGGAATTCACGGACGGGTTGGGCCCGCCTGTATCAGTAGAGGGCTCCGACGCCCCCTACCCAAAACGCACTACTTTGCCAAAGTCCCGAAGGGGCTGGTCACAGGCACATATACGGAGATGGCGCTCGGCAGCGCAAGCACACATCAGCCCGCAGCTCCCGGGCACGGGTGACACCCGTCGGCATTGGGCACTCCCACGCCTCTCCATATACTACCAGCATCTCTGTCCGTTGATCGTCGCCAGGTTCATCATAAGTGGGCCTCCCACCGTCTTGTAGTCGACCCTACAAACAAACACACAAAGGCAAAACATGACAGCACAACACCAAACATTCCTGTATCCCCAGGCGGGACCCTTACATGTTGGCTACCCCCCGGGCCAGGTGGAACATGGTTTTTTAACGAGGTGTTACTCCTCCCCCTCCTCCTTTTAATCCGGGCTTGGGACCGGCTGCGACAACTGGATATTCTCCAACTTCACACGCAGGCGGAGTTAACCTAACCTAACCTAACCTAACCTAACCTAACCTAACCTAACCTAACCTAACCTAACCTAACCTAACCTAACCTTTTTTTTTTTTTTTTTTTTTTTCGTTGGAGGGGGAATCATCAAATGACTCCTGCCTGGCCGTATGCAGTCCTTGCAGACGCCTCGTCACCAGACTAGGAAGTGTCGGACTTTTACCGACTAAACCCACCTCCTTAACCTTCTCTCAGACAGTCCGGAATCGTTTGTTCAACATTACTTCAGACTGCTGAGCTATATATGAGCCCCTTTATTGGGCTCATGGTAACCACCTTGTGACCGACCTGTCAGGGCGAGCTCCACAGGATCTGCGAGATTCCCCCGCCCAGCACCCGACCGCACGTCAACACCACCGTCCATGCCCGCCCCCGGACACGGCACCGATGCACACCAACCCGATTGGCCGCCGGAATGGCCAGCCGGCGGAGACCACAACCAGAACCGACCCCCGTCCCCACCGCTCCATACCCCCGCCCCAAGCACCCACTACGGAGCGCCGGGTGGTGAACCTCCTCCTCTCCGACAAGGAGTCGAAACCCCACCGTTCAACGCCCCGCCGCGAGCTACCACGAGCGCGGGCAGAGAGCGAGTATACGACAGAACCCGGTCCGGCCACGGAACCCACACCAGACTAGACCCCCGCCGACCCCCCGCGCGACGCCACACCGACACCCCGCCGGGCCCAAGCGAAAAAACGGGGCATCCACGACTGCCATGGAGCCTACACAAGGTTACCTGCCAACCATACGCACCCCTCACCCACGTACGGCCGCTTCCCCTGTGGTGACTCCCCCCTATCAAGTCCGATTACCCAGTACATCTGCAAAAGACAAAGAAAAAATATATCTGTAAGTATAGTTATGCTTACCTACCCCACTCCATTCTTTCATCGTGCTCTTTAGTCTTCATGACTTTCGTCACGAAGACTTGGACGATATTCCAGTTTTCCTCCGACTGGAGCATGGTCGGTACTAAGGATACCTCGTTAAGGTTTATTCCCCCAAGCTCTGCTTGACACGACTCTCTCATCTCTTCCCATCTATCGCAGCGGAAGGCAGTATGCTCCGCTGTGTCCGGGAACTCCCCGCAATACTTACACAGATCGCTTTCTACCTTCCCGATCCTGTGAAGGTATGCCTCGTAGCATCCGTGTCCCGTCATAAACTGTGCCAGGTGATAAGTTATCTGGCCGTGTTCCCTCCTTATCCAATGACGTATGTCGGGCATCAACGTCCTTAGCCACCTCCCCTCGGTTGCAGTTTGCCACCTCTCCTGCCAGGCCTCTATTACGTTATTGCGAGCTATTATTTTTTCAGCTTTGTCCCTTCCAAATGTCTCCGCCCTTTCCTTTGCCACCAAGTCTAGTGGAGGCATTCTGGCGAGAATCCCTGCCGCCAAAGCAGACACCGTGCGGTAGGTTCTAGCAACACCTATCGCAGTACGCCTGTAAAGCGAATTGAGTGCCTTAGTATTTCTTTTAATTCTTAACGCCTCCACCCATGCAGGAGCTGCATACAGCACGGTTGCGTATACCGTCGAGGCTAGCAGTCGTCTTTTTGCCTCTCCCGGTCCATCGACCCTAGGCATGAGCCTCCGTAGGCTAGCACAAGTTCTATCCGCCCTGCTTGTTGCATAGGTCACATGTTTGCTGAAACTGAGGTGATTGTCCATAACCACCCCAAGATACCGAAGCTCCTTTACCGGACTAATCTCCAGTCCCCCTACTCGGAACCGTATCTCTCCATGTTTTTTCCTCCCGGACAACATGATAGCTTCTGTTTTATCAGCGGCTATCTCCAGCCGTTTGTCCTGCATCCAGTTTGAGATACGGTCCAACGCTTCATTTACCTCATACATGAGGTCCTGCTCGTCCTTCTCCACCCCTATCACCGCCAAATCGTCGGCGAATGCCACCAGGGTGATACCCTCTGGCATCCGAAGGCGCAACAATCCGTCGTATACGATTAACCATAGCAATGGGCCTATGATAGATCCCTGTGGAACCCCGCAGGTAACCCGGCTACTGCAATCCCCCGAAATAAGCCACCTGTCCGTAAGGTAGCTGGTAACCATGCGACGAAGATATCCTGGCACCTCCATCTCCTCCATTGCCTCGACTATTGCCCGCCAGTCGACCGAGTTAAAGGCATTCTTAACGTCAATGGTGAGCATGGCTACCAGCTTCCTTGTCTTCAGTGTCTTACCCATTTCTTGTTTTGCTAGTTCTGTTATTTTTTGAACAGCTTGTATCGTTGATCGGCCCGGCCTGAAGCCGAACTGATTGGCAGAAAGCCTGTTTTCCACTGCCTCTCGAAGCCTCTCAACAAGTAGTTGCTCTAGAAGCTTGCCTCCAGTATCTAGCAAACATAGAGGCCTGAACGCACCAGCCTCCATGCCCTCCTTGCCTGGTTTCCGGAGCAGCACCAGCCTGGCACGTTTCCATCTGGATGGGAAGGACCCTTCTACAATCAGGGTGTTTAGCATTAAGAGCACCTCTTTTGGATATTCATCCACCGCAACCTTAATAGCCTCCGATGGTATCCCGTCGGGCCCAGGCGCTTTATTATTCTTCATCCTGCTCGCCGCTCTACGCAGCTCCTCTTCACCGAACTCCGGAATGTCCCGGGACGGTATATCTCTCCATGCCTGGACCTCCCGCTGCGGGAACAAAGCATCTATAATCTCCGCTCTCCGTTCGCAACTAATGTTTTCAGGCGCGGCCCTGCGGGTGGAACGAACGACGATATTATAAGCATCCCCCCACACATCCTCTTCTACACTATCAATAAGGTCTTTCCAGCATTTATCTCTTTGTCTGCGAATTTCCTTGTGCAATTTCTTTCTTAAAGTCCTATATTTTTCGTACAGGACTCTTACCTCTTCAGGGGGAGTGTGCCTAGCCCGCGCCCGCGTCAGCTTTCTTCGTGTACTTACACATGCTTTTCGCTGTGCCCCTATCTCGTTCGTCCACCAGTAAGCACCCTTGCGCCTACCGCCACCTGCGTTCTTGCTCTTCATTGATGCGTCGCATGCCTTCTCCATCACCGCTATAAATTCGTCAGGTCCTTCCCAGTCCTTATGCCTTCCAAGGTACTCCCTCATCTTTGATGAATCCAGTGTTCTGGTGCTCCAACTTTTCTTAATAGAGGGCAAATATTCTGGGGCCCCGCTCCCTATATTTGTGTTTGTGGAATCTTCCAACGCATACATAATATAATTATGCGGACTCAAGCTTTCCACTTCATCCAACACCTTCCATTGGATGACCCTTCCCCCACCTTCTTGCGAATAGGCCGTCACATCAATGTGTGAGTACCCATTTGCGTTTTGGAAGGTGGGTGTATCTCCCTCGTTGGCCACCGTCATGTTGCAGCTGTTCAGCAGCTCCATAAGGAGTTCGCCTCTGCCATCGGTAAGCGGTGAACCCCATATTACCGACTTCGCGTTGAAATCCCCAGTCAGGAGTACCCTGCTATCGCTGAGCACTATTTGCGCCTGTAGTTCGTCTAAGATCATCTTGAATTCATCTAAGCTTTTCCTGGGTGCAACGTAGCAGCTGTATACACGCCACTTACCCCATTCTATTGCAACCCAGCCGTTACCACGCGCCTGTCTTGTCGCTGCCTCTCGATTGAGGAGCAGTATCGCCGCATCTGCCTGTACGTCCGCGTACCAGCCCTTCTGGCTTCGGACCGTCCTTTGATTGGGCTCCGTTGCCAGAATGGCCCCGCACCCCATTTCCGCCGCCGTTACCCCAACTAGGCTGTGCGCCGCTGTTGCCCGGTTAAGGTTAATTTGTAGTATTTTGCGCTTTATCCCCATTGCTAGCTTGGCTCGTTAGGGTTTCCTCCACCCCCATATCTGCATTGTTCTCCACTGTGCCTTTTTTTTTACCCTGGTCATTCCGTTCACGCTCATGTCCTACTCCCGCCTTCCCGCTGGTGGACATTCTCCTCTCCTTCATCTCTCTGTTTCCTTGCCCGTGCGTCTTAGACTGAGGGCAATTCATAGAGTTGGCCCTATGTCCCTTTGCCTCACACCTCCAGCAGTGCTCCTCGTTAGTGCATTGTCCTACCTTGTGCCCTTTTTGACCGCATCTAAAGCAACACCCGCTTCTGTCAGCGCCTTGGCAGTCTTTTGCTAAGTGTCCAGTTTCCTGGCACCTATAGCATCTTATTATTTGCTCCCTTACTTTGAGGGTGCACCTCCCCAAGCCAATCTGTATATTGGGTTTCTCTAGCAGGGCATCGGCCATCTTTTTAGGGAGCGTAACCACCGACGATCTCGTCCCCCGCTGTGACTCTCTCATTGCCTGCACTACCATACCCTCCCGTTCTCCTATCATCTGCGAGATGGCGTCTTCCAGTTCTTGAGGGGTAGTTTCGGCATCCAACCCATGGACGCTTATTGCCACCTCATCTCTCTTTCTTCTGGCCACTGTGGCCTTATCAAAGACCTTCTGCACCTCTTTTTGTAGCTCATTAAGCTTGCCCGCGTCCCCATCTATAGCCAGGACCATTTTTCCCGACGCGTTTTTGTACGCATTCCTGATCGGCATGCCCAACTCTGTAAACTCCTTTCGTTTATTTCGCAGTCCTTGGACCAGCTCATTATAGCTGATTCCCTCTGCCGCTATCACCACCTCAGCAGGCCTCTTTCTCCGCTTGGTGGCCACCTTCCTTCCAGGGCGCACTTCCTGGGCTTTTTGCTCCATATTCTTACTGCTATTGTGTTTATGTGGGATGTACTCAAGGATGCTAATCCTCGTATTACGTAGGATGTACATCACCATCCTCTGGAAAATTTTGTCCGCTTCTGTGCCTCCATTTGCCGTCAGGATTGTACGCTCCTGCTGTGTACCCATCCGCTCCACTACTCTATCCAGCACCGCATATACCTCATTCCAGTACTGCTCTCCACGTTTTCCCGTACTGACCGTCTTGATTGTATATATGCGCCTCTCCGCACTTGCTGTTGGGGTGCCCTCTACCTCCATACTGTTGCTGCATCCAAGTGTGGCACCGCTCGCAGCAGAGACAGCCCTCTCCATTAGCTCCTTGCCCCCCAAGAATTTACTTTTGATCTGCCTTGTTAGGCCTATCTCAGCGTCTTCTTGATCGTGGATAATAAGCAAATCCTCCACCTCATCCAAGGGGTTACCGACCTTCTGGCTTCTCTGAAAAACTTCTGGTTGCCACCCCGTTTGCGACAGCTCCCAAAAATGTTTAAATGAGGGAACCTCGCTGTCAAGCTTCGCAACAAAATCTCTTCTTTCTTGCTGCGTCGCCTTGTGCGCATAGCTTCTTTTCTCCCATTCTAGCTTCTCTTTTTGTAGTGCCTTTATTGTGCCAAGCATTTCCTCCTTTTCGGCCAGCAGCTTGTCTCTCTCCAGACGCAGCTCCTTTGCACTCCCAATGCGTGCGTTGCCCTCCTTGAGAGTCGTGTTACATTCTTCGAGTAGCACTTTCCTCTCCTTTGGCAGTTCCAGCTTCTCTTCTTTAAGCAACTTCGCATCAGTGACCAGTTTACACACCATATCCACGTCTGCTTTACACGAGTCTCTCGCGCACCTTAGCTGCATAGCCATTTGGCCTACCACATTCTTCATACCTTTATGGGTATTGGGGTTGCTCTTTATTAGGTTGCGAAGATCCTCCATCTGCTTTGCCATTTTCTCTAATTCTTTCTCCGTCTTTAGAGAAGCAGGCTTTAGCTCGGCCATCACCCTTGTTTTTGCACCGCGCCCCTCTTTCATATCTTCTTCGCGCCCGACTAACACGATTGGCGTCTTGTGCCTGCTAGCACTGTTAGGTTTACCAGCTTTCTTCGCCTGTTCAGGCGAGTCTTCCTCAGACATGCGTCTCTTGGTTCTTTGATCCTTAGGCGCATAGGTGCTTTCGTCCGTGATGTCTATTATCACTGGGCTAGGAGTTTGCCCTACTCTCTCCGGTGGGGTACGGAGCATCTTCGTGCTTTTCCTTCTATTTTTTTCTTCAAACTCTTCTTCAAGATCGTAATCGTCAAATCCAAAATTGTTCAGTATGGCCGCAGCTTCGTCGCCTCTTAGCCGTACATTGCCGCCAACAAGGTCCGCCCCCTCCGTGGCTACCTCTTCCGTCATAGTTTTGTCTAGGATGCCATAAGTATACTTGTTAGAGTCACCGTCCTCCTTATATACTGTTGTGCATCCCACTGTTTTCTTCTTCTCCTTATTATCTGTACCCGTAGAAGTTGCTGATTTAGAATTCTCCATATCCAAGTAGTATCCAGCGCATCGTGCGTTAAGAAGCAGACCGGCTACCTGGGAACGGGTATACCCTCAGGCTTAACGCCCTACCCCAGTTCCCCGGGGCCCAGGTTTCGCCGTTTGCCAACCCCGGAATTCACGGACGGGTTGGGCCCGCCTGTATCAGTAGAGGGCTCCGACGCCCCCTACCCAAAACGCACTACTTTGCCAAAGTCCCGAAGGGGCTGGTCACAGGCACATATACGGAGATGGCGCTCGGCAGCGCAAGCACACATCAGCCCGCAGCTCCCGGGCACGGGTGACACCCGTCGGCATTGGGCACTCCCACGCCTCTCCATATACTACCAGCATCTCTGTCCGTTGATCGTCGCCAGGTTCATCATAAGTGGGCCTCCCACCGTCTTGTAGTCGACCCTACAAACAAACACACAAAGGCAAAACATGACAGCACAACACCAAACATTCCTGTATCCCCAGGCGGGACCCTTACATGTTGGCTACCCCCCGGGCCAGGTGGAACATGGTTTTTTAACGAGGTGTTACTCCTCCCCCTCCTCCTTTTAATCCGGGCTTGGGACCGGCTGCGACAACTGGATATTCTCCAACTTCACACGCAGGCGGAGTTAACCTAACCTAACCTAACCTAACCTAACCTAACCTAACCTAACCTAACCTAACCTAACCTAACCTAACCTAACCTAACCTAACCTAACCTAACCTAACCTAACCTAACCTAACCTAACCTAACCTAACCTAACCTAACCTAACCTAACCTAACCTAACCTAACCTAACCTAACAAATTTAAATTTAAAGAAAAAATGACAGAATTTAACGAAGACACACTACTAAATCATCTAGATTTATACTATAAAAAGTACTACTACACATTCTACACGTGGTAATTACGCAATGAAACAGACATTTATTTCATTTAATCAAAACTAATTAACACTTAATTAACAAAGTTTGAAAACAAAACAGAATTGTAAACAACTGATGACGTCTTGATCGCTCACCATCATTTTCTTATGGAAAGAGTTTGTGCCACACCTATTTTAGGGTATATAACGTGATTATATATGTATATTTATCAATATTATCTTGTTTTTTCATTATCAAAAGCCTTCCGAAGAGGATTTAACACCTAAAATTAGGTGCAAACACAATGACATTTTGCGTTTTCTTTAGCTATATTTCATGGAGAGTTTGTGCCATACCCTTTTTAAAGATATATATAGCGTAATTATCTATGTATATTTATCAATATTATCATGTTCTTTCATTATTCAACAGCCTACAAACATTGTTAAATACGTAAAATCACTTACTTTGACACATGACGTCTTGCAATATCTTTGGTTAGTTTTTTCATTTCAAGAGTTTGTGCCACACCCTTTTATTGGGTATATAGCGTGATTATGCATATATATTTATCCCTAACATCTTATTTTTAATTAATCTACCCTTTCAAGCTTCATTTTCGTGTACGAACTTTGTTTAGATCGAAAATTCACCAACGCTGACCAACGGGGCCATTAAAAAAATAATTAGAAATTAAGTGATTGTGCATGCGTGGAGCGCCATAAGCAATGGTAAAAAATAAAATAAAAATAACAATAAAAAATAGTTTTAATATATAATATTTATTATTCAATCATAGTTGTAAATAAAAATACGCTTATTTGCAAATGTAACACTCCTATACATATATATATATATATGTTCCAAAATAAGTTACTGTGTGGCGGGTGGCGCCACAAGCAATGAAAAAAAATATAAATAATAATGAAATAAATAGTTTTAATTATTTTAATTTATTATTCAATTATCTGCTAAATTAAATGAAGAACTCTGACATCAAATCTCGAATAATTTTACTTACATTTATTTACTAGATTACCGACTTAATTATATAGTATTTTATTGAAAATAATATGTGATTGATAAAATTGTAATAAATTCAACAAGACAATTGGACCACCGTATTTAACTGGGTCAAAGTAATTTTGAACCATTTTAAACCCTATGTAACGTTAATATAAGGTCGAATATCTATTAGATTTTTCGTAAATGAATTTAGTAGGTCACTAGGTTAATGAACTTTTGAATAAGTTCAATTACCATAAATATCTAAATTACAATGAAATATTATTATTAAAATGAAGTATATGGTAAATTTTTAAGCAACTTATATGCTAGCACTTGTGAATTTTATATAAATATAGCATAAATGAAAGAGGTTATACAATATACATTTTCATAAAATCTGTTTATTAAATACAGCAATTCAATGTTATTTAAATATTTAACACAAAAATACTGATACATTTAATATTATACTTATACGTACATTATTTTATTTATATCGTCTTTGATAAAATTTAAAAATATTACTGAAATACAATTGAAAGTACACAAAAATAGAATATATTCGTTTTTGGTGTACACAAAAATGGAACTTGTTTCCGCAAATTGTTATAAACTTTAAAAAAAAAACCAAATCACAGTCGCATAAAGTTGATAAAACAATTATTGTTTTATCAACTTTACGCGACTGTGATTTGGTTTTTTTTAAAACAGCCAGAATCATTAAATGAAATTAGATTATTAGAAGTTGCACACACATACTTCGATCGATTTAGTGCTGTTTTCGGTTTATTTTCAAAACGGGCAACAAACTGGTCAAATTTATAATTTGGTTTTTTCTAATTTCGCGCTAGCCGAAATTTTGACGAAATTGGATCGGTATTTTGGAATAGCTCCTTTAGCGCAAAATTGATCTATAGTTGAACCATCGGGAAAAGATGCTGGAGTCGCTGGAGTTATATTTGGAGTTAGTGGTAGAGCCAAGCAGGCAGAATCATTCAATGAAATTCGATTCGAGAACCTCATCGTATTTTTATTTGTAGTTTCATGTTGATTTTCGAAACGGGCAAGAAACTGACTGGGCCAATTTATCTTCAATTCTTTTTTGACTAGTTTCCATGGATTGAATTCGTTCTAAGATGGTGCTTAATAATTGTTCCGTTTGCTTTCGTAACGGGTGATTGTAGCCGTCTAGCAGAACTCCCAGTCAAACAAATACCAATTGTAGAAGAATACCTAATTACGTCTGCGCTTAAAATCAATCTACAATAGTGGAATCATTCGCGTCACCATTACTCGAAATAGAATCTGCAAAACAGCCTCCACAATCATCACACATGCCTACTATTCGACAATCGTCCGAATCGAATTGTTCTGTTTCGGAAATAAATGCTAGATCCGATTCGCTAAAATCACCCTTTACGAAAGCAAAACGGAAACATTATTAAGCACCATGTTAGAACAAATTCAATCCATGGAAACTAGTCAAAAAAGAATTGAAGATAAATTGGCCCAGTCAGTTTCTTGCCCGTTTCGAAAATCAACATGAAACTACAAATAGAAATACGACGAGGTGTTCAAATCTAATTTCATTGAATGATTCTGCCTGCTTGGCTCTACCGCTAACTCCAAATATAACTCCAGCGACTCCAGCATCTTTTCCCGATGGTTCAACTATAGATCAATTTTGCGCTAAAGGAGCTATTCCAAAGTACCGATCCAATTTCGTCAAAATTTCGGCTAGCGCGAAATTAGAAAAAACCAAATTATAAATTTGACCAGTTTGTTGCCCGTTTTGAAACTAAACCGAAAACAGAACTAAATCGATCGAAGTTTGTGTGTGAATCTTCAAATAATCTAATTTCATTTAATGATTCTGGCTGCTTTTTGTTTTCGTAACGGGTGATTTTAGCATTTATTTCCGAAACAGAACAATTCGATTCGGACGATTCTCGAATAGTAGGCATGTGTGATGATTGTGGTGGCTGTTTTGCACATTTTCTTTCCACTGTTGAAGATTGATTTTTTTTGCAATTTCGACTGAAGGCGGTGTTTTTCTTTTCAGCGCAGACGTAACGGGTTTGTTGAATAACCCCCTCTTCTAGACTTTGTCGTAGCTGTTCCATCTGGCTTTACAATAGTTTTTCGTTTATTATTCCTATCATCCGGCCGGCCAAAGTGGTATTTTCGCATTTGATTTTTTCGCTTTCGGTAACTCCCGCAACGCACCGTATTCTACAAAAATATACAAACGTTTTATTTATTATATCTATAATAATAATATTAAGTCTGCATTTAGCATTTGCTATACATTAATCTTACAGAGAGAGAAACAGATTAATTCAATCTTAACTTAATTATTTGTACATTTTATATATTATTTTGTATTTTTATGTTCTAAGCTAAAATTTTGTCTATTTCTTGTGTCATATCTTCGTGTGTAAATCAGAGAATAAGTTAATTGTTTCGCCAAAAAGTCATTTGGTAGCGAATTTAGTCGATATTTGTGAATGAATATATTTGTGCTTTCGAGGAAGAAACCACTCCATTAAATTTTCTACACCGGATTATACAATCCTAGGATTTTAGCTCGATTTTAAGGAGATTGTAAGCGATTTTAGCATGATTTTGAAGCGAGATTCGAAAGATTTTACCATGATTTTACTCGATTTCATATGAAATTTTTAAGATTGTAGCGAATTTTACTTGAGATTTTTAATGAATTATAGATCGTATACGAATATTTTCATGTGTTTTAACTCTTTTTCAAAAAATATTTAAGTAAATATGCACTAATGTACTATAATTTTACTAGGATTTTACCATGATTTTAAGGGATTTGAATTAATTTGTACACCAGATTTTACAAGTGGTTTCCCCCTAGGTGCATTCATTTCAATGATGTCTGTTTTATTTTCAACCAATTTAATTTTATAAGCATTTCCCTTAACCTTTTTAAAATAATTTGAAATTTTTTATTATCTATGACAAACTTTGAGAAATTAAAGCCAATAGCTTTTGTAATCGAAATTTTTAAGTATTAGTTTACGAAAAATAAACCCTCTCATTTGATAAAATAATAATTAAATTAAAAAAAAAAGCCAATAGTCAAAGTCAAAACATGCATTTGATTGTGCGATAAACATAAGTTTACAATCACAAACAAGTTCAGTCTGCTGAAGCTGAATGCGACCATTAATTAAAAATGTTTCAACGTTTCAAATCGTGTAGTTTTTTAAAAATAATCGTTAAAAATGTCTCGTAAAAATTCGTTACAGTAATATTTCTAGTGTAAATTACCGATAATATAAATTATTTATTACACATACCTTTCTCAAATTCTTCTCTCCTCAATGGTCGATATATAACTTTTTTTTTTGTTTGATGCACTCTTTTTCATTGATTTAGGTGCAGAAAATGCTATAACATTATAAGAAAAATTTAAATTTAGCTAATTTTGAAATATAGTGTGTCCCAGGATTGATGTTACAAGAGGTGTAATGGACTAAAATTTTTTGAATTTTATTTCAAGATTCTGGAATTAAGCCCTGCTTGGCGTGAAACGAATTTTAAGAATTTTTTCGTTTTTTGAAAAACAAAATGGCCGTGACGGTGAAGCAAGAACTATTTTCTTTTCAGGTAAAGTACCCTTTTTGTTTAGGATACGACAAAATTTTATTAAGAAAAGTTGTTTATAATGACAAATCATGGCCGTATACCAAACTTCAGGACGATCTACCTACTTTCATTAAACTGTCTGTTTTAGATTGAACAAAATAAATTGTAGGTATCTATTAATTTATTAAAATTTTTATTTGTAGACCATTGAACGAAACAAATAGTATTTACAACAAATTTAACTTACAAAACGTAACACAAGATTGTACTGCAATAAATTATCTATTCAAAGCAACCTCCATCATTTTCTGCACATCTTTCTATGCGACGTCTGAATCCTATGAAACTGTTCCGAATTTCCTCTATGTGTATTTGTGTTACTGCGTTTCCTGGAGAAATTTCCTGTCTTCTAGGAATTTCTTTCCTACAAAAATTTGAATCATTTATTATCATATATTATATTATTTGTAATTTATTATATTATTTACTTTTGGTAAAATCAAAAAGTTGATCTTCCATCTTCCAATAGATTTGTTGCTAAACAGTGAACCATTTCACTGTTGCTAAACAACTGAAAAATCGTAAACAAGGTTGTCAGTGGTAATACCAACTATAAGAATTCTAAATTCACTAAGATACTACCAACCATATAATAAAGGTACTAGATACAAATAATAAAATATATTAAAATGTTTTTGTTTTATTTTAATATTAATTATATAAATAAATAAATATAAATTATTTAAAATAGTAATAATATATATATATTTACATTTTAATTTAGTAAATAAATTTGATGGTGTACTACAACTGTCATATGCGTAATATTATAAAATTTATTTAGTACAATAATTTACATTAAATTCTAATAATAATAATGCATTATTTGTTATTTAGAAAACAACAACATTTAAGATTAATATTATAAATGAATATATTTTATGTTATTAAATATATTTTTTTTGTGCGCTGCCATCTGCTAAATTTTTCCTCATTTGTACAAATATATTTTTATCATACACAGAAGCATTTGTCATGTGAAATTTTGGGAAAATTTAAAATCTCAATATTTTAAGTATTATTATATTAAATTTCACAATGACAATTCGAACATTTATTTGTTCAATGTCCTAGTATTCAGTATTTGTCAAAATGCTTGTAAATAATCGTTATTTATTGTTATAAAACCAAATTAATTGAAATATATTTAGAACAATTAGTAAATAAATTGAAATTAGTTACTCGTATTTAACAACTAGACAGCGTTACAATTAGCTGTAAAACATAATATAATTATATTAAGACCCAGCTAGTCTAAAAGTAAGGTTATAATTTGACATTAATTTGCAATTAATTCGAATTCAATTAATTAATTTGAATTTAGATAGATATTGATTCTGTGAAATGGATATGCAAATATTATTCAACTCAATACAATCCACAAATTGAGGATTTCACTGCAAATAGTAGAAGATATTTAAGATGAAAGGATTTTCTGCAATGTGAAGTGTTAATTTATGTAAAGGTAATCATATTTTTAATTATTTATAGAATGAACGAATAAATATTGTTTATTTTTGTTGTTGCAGAAGTTGTACGTCATTTATTAAAGTTTCTTCAGTATTTGCGACAAGACATTATTATTATTGAATTTAATAAATTTCCTACTGAAATAAAAATGGTTATCAAAGTTGATCAATAGCAGAAGATCTAGATTCAACAGTAAGTAAAGTAACATATTATTATTTATTAGATATAAGATGTTAAGACTACACCTATTCCTCGATTTACACTGAAGATAGGTTCTGCACAAAACCGTGTAAATTGAAATCTTGGATTTTGCTAAGTAAATACCGTGTGAAACGAAAATTCAGTCATTTATTTACGTAAAACAAAAGTAAGACATCTTGAAAAACTTAAAATTATACTTCAATTCATATTTTTTACATTGAATTCATGTAATTTTATTTGAATTGTGATTTTCTTACGTTTGATATTTAATAGGAAATTTATTTATTTATTTTTTTAGTAATCTATCTCTAGATTTAAGTTATGTTATGTAAATATGATGACAGATAATTTTAAAATGATTTTTGAATCCCCTTATAGATGACAAATCCAATTTGAATTGGAAGTGTAAAAGCTTTGAATGACGCTTACGAAATTAATATTATATTTATATTAAAATTACTGGACAGATTTTACAGAAAGGTTTCCGTTGCGTTGCTAAGAATGAAGCAGCCAGTATTTGCCCAGTTTCGAGTCCACTTCTATTCTGAGAAAAATCATACCGTTTTGAAGTTCAATTCCAGCTCCAAAGACGTAATATTTCGGAAATATTTCGAAAAAAACTATCTATCAAAAATTGCTATACTTACAAGTTATATATATATATATATATATATATATATATATATATATATAGAAAATCAACACGCAGCAGGACCAATAGAAGAAATATTAGAAATAGTAAAAATAAACAAAAAAAGTATCAAATTAAATATAATTGAAAATATGGAAATAGAAAAAGAAAAACGAAAAAATCCAATCATGAACAATAAAATCAACAGCCAATCCAACACAATATTTCAACCAATCTTCACCCCCACCACAAACGACAGTATAAAATGACAGGACAACGCACAGACAACACACTTGACACACTTGATAATGATCGCAAGATCGAAACGCGTCGACTTACAATCTTTATAAACTGAAAAGAACTGCTACAGGAAAATCAAAAACCGGCAATATAAGTTATATATAGGTAAGAACTTATATTATTATTTGTTTTATTTGTCCCGGTAATTATGTTTAAATTGTTTTGTTGCTATATTTGAGATGCACAAAGTGTGTTTCACTTTTGAAACTCCAAAAACTTGAAGTCTAAAAAAGAAATGTTAAAATTCCGTAATAAGCAAATCGATGAATTGCGAGGCCTTAAAAAAATATTTAAATAGCTAAAGTTTTCTGTCTCGATAATAATTTTAATTCTAAGCACTTTTTTTAATCTAAAAATCATTAAATTAAGTCACTCGTAATATATATGTACAATTTTGTAAAAGTAATTGGAATAGATTTGCTAAATAAAGTTCTTATTATTATTATTATTAATTCAAATAAAAAATTCACTAAATTTGTTAGTATTGATATATTTATCATTTTAACTGTAAATTCTCAGTAAAAGAATAATACAGAAAAATAATTTTACGTGGCAAATAGTGATTTCTAAGATTTGATAAAATGGAAATTTAAATGAATGAATTGTGTAGTTATTTTGCTAAATCTATTAATTTATTAAAAATTAAAACAACTTTGAAACAACATTTACTATGTGATTCTGAAGAAAAAATTCAATTTCAAATAAACGTTTGTTAATAATAAAATATATATATATATATATATATATATATATATATATATATATATATATAAATATATATACAGGGTGTTCGTTCGCTTGGTTGATATAGGGCAATAACATGGGATTTCGATAATATGCAGAGTACTACTTTCTGAAGTAAAATTCGGAGAAATACATAGAATACTTTTCGATAGGGAATAAAAAGTACTATAATTTGGTTCTACTTTTAACTTGCTAGCATATGCCGTTTGGGCGCTAGAATTTTTTTAAAATGTTTTTTAGAATTTTCAATAATTTTTCCTGCTAAATCAGTATAAGTTAGAAAAAAATGTTACTTAGCTATTATGTAGCCAATTTTTTTCTCTATTTTATTGAATTTTTTCAGATTTTTTTGAGCAAATTTTGAAAAAAGTTATATTTCAAATTTTTTTAAAAATATAACTTTTTTCAAAATTTGCTCAAAAAAATCTGAAAAAATTCAGTAAAATAGAGAAAAAAATTGGCTACATAATAGCTAAGTAACATTTTTTTCTAACTCATACTGATTTAGCAGGAAAAATTATTGAAAATTCTAAAAAACATTTTAAAAAAATTCTAGCGCCCAAACGGCACATGCTAGCAAGTTAAAAGTAGAACCAAATTATAGAACTTTTTATTCCCTATCGAAAAGTATTCTATGTATTTCTCCGAATTTTACTTCAAAAAGTAGTACTCTGCATATTATCGAAATCCCATGTTATTGCCCTATATCAACCAAGCGAACGAACACCCTGTATATATACCGGGTGTCTACTTTTTTTTTGTTACATAGGGAATACAATGCTAAAATTTTCATTTGGTGATAAATTTTCCCCTAATTATTATAGAACAAAAGTACAAATACAAAAGTTGTTTAGAATTCAAAAATGCATCAAATGATGCCAAATTTATCAATATAGGATGTTCCGATCAAGAATTAGAAGCAAATTAAAATTTCCATTTTTGCGCTCTTTACATCAAAGTGCCATGGAAATTAAACAAATAATTTCATTTCTTCTGGAGTTTGAGTTTGACAGATCGTATTTATTTTATTGTTACGTTCTGTATTATTATCATTATTATTGAAAATAATGAATAAACTTAAGGTAAATGAAAAAGTTCAGTGCGTAAAATGGTATTTTACTGGAAATTCGATACGACGAGTAAGAGATTTATTCAGCGCTTTCTTTGAAAACCGTCCCATACCTTCCGCTATGACTATTCGTAGGATAATTAAACAATTCGAAGAAACTGGAAGTGTGTTAAAACGTTGTAAAAATTGTAGAAAAATCAACGCAGAAGATCAGGAGGAGAATTTAAATCAAAATGCAATTAAAGAAAATACATTGAATATACTTTTGTGTGTAACGGAAAACCCAAATGTTAGTGTGCGTCAACTTGGTGCTGAATTAAATTTGCATCCTTCAACAATACATAAGGTACTAAAAAATGAAAAATATCATTCTTATAAATATTCCACGCACCAAGAGATATTTGAAGCGGATAAAATGGCTAGAAGCGAATTTAGTAACATTATTATGGAAAAATCCAATTTAGACAGAAACTTCTTGAAATCTATTTGTTTTACTGACGAGTCTACGTTTACTTTACACGGCGAACCTAATACACAAAACTTTAGAATATGGAGCCAAACAAATCCTCATTTAATGGTAGCAACACGTACCCAATATCCAGAAAAAGTTAATGTATGGGCTGGAATTTTTGGCAGGTGTATAATTGGGCCATTTTTTATTGAAAATAATTTAAACAACGAAAAATATTTGGATATGTTGCAAAATCATATTGGTCCGCAGTTAGAAGAGTGTGCAACTCAAGATAATGTTGTCTGGTATCAACAAGACGGATGTCCGGCACATTACAGCTGCAACATTAAATTATATTTGGATCAATGTTTTCCAAATTCATGGATTGGTAGAGGTGGTCCAATTAATTGGCCAGCTAGATCGCCCGATTTAGCACCGTGCGATTTCTTTTTATGGCCATATTTGAAGGAGAAAATTTATAAACGACATATCAAAAATCTTGTTGATTTGAAAAATGCCATTGTTGAAGAGTGCAATAATATAACACAAACACAATTAAGCTCTGTACGTCACGAATTTTATAACAGATTAGGTTATTGTTTGGCAGTTAATGGCGATTTATTTGAACATTTAATTTAAATTGTTAGTTTCGTTTTTGTTCTCCTATATCTTGTATTCATGAATTTTTCTGTTTTATAGGTATATTGAATATTGTAATAAATAAAGAAAGTTTTACGGAGTTCAGCTATTTACTATTTATTAAACTCTTATCCGACGTTTCACTGCACAACTTACAGCATCCTCAGGGATAAGTTTAAATTATTATAATAAATATATTAGGCATAATGCCAGTCATCTAATTCAAATGTATTGTTTTTATAACTTGAAGTTAATAAATAAATTAAACAATTACTTAAAATTATAATGGAGACATTCACAATTTAAAACCACAGCTAGTACGTAGTGTACAGCCGAGTAAAATACCCTTTCATTGTAATAAATAATAAATACTTAATACTTTTTATACTTAATAGCTTTTCATTTACATTAAGTTTATTCATTATTTTCAATAATAATAATAATAATAATAATAATAATAATACAGAACGTAACAATAAAATAAATACGATCTGTCAAACTCAAACTCCAGAAGAAATGAAATTATTTGTTTAATTTCCGTGGCACTTTGATGTAAAGAGCGCAAAAATGGAAATTTTAATTTGCTTCTAATTCTTGATCAGAACATCCTATATTGATAAATTTGGCATCATTTGATGCATTTTTGAATTCTAAACAACTTTTGTATTTGTACTTTTGTTCTATAATAATTAGGGGAAAATTTATCACCAAATGAAAATTTTAGCATTTTATTCCCTATGTAACAAAAAAAAAGTAGACACCCGGTATATATATATATATATATATATATATATATATATATATATATATACTGGGTGGGGCATTTAACATGTTTTCTGGAAATATTTCCGAAAGAAAGCATTTTTCCAAAAAATGACCTATATAAAGAAATAATCGTACAAAAGGGGTCTATTATTATGTGATATTAGTTTTTTCCCAGGGGGCGCTGTTGTCGCTAAAACTAGGTCAACTTGATTTTCTTAAATGGGAACCCCCTTTTTTTATTGCAGATTCAGATTCCTCATGAAAAATTAATAACATTTTACTTAACTCACTTTTTTATTAACTTTACAGATGACGCTGTAATCGCGAAAAATTATAATGCGTTTGAATGTTTGCGTTTTTTGCGTTTAATTTTAACTATGGTTTATGTAAAAGATATTGAACTATCAATTCGTCAAAAAAAAGTAGTTTGTGGGAATAATTTTAAAACATTATTACGAAATTCATTTGTTTTTACTACCAATTAAATACAGTGTCTGATTCTTTGATACGTCCTCACAAAAAAAAATTCATGTTCTGGGCTTATAAAAAGTGTAACATAAATTAAAATTACAAACAATTTCATATTTTAATTCCTAGAACATCAACCAACCAGAATGGTGGTACTTACGATTGAGGACGGAAAAAGTCGAAATGGTTTTTGTGTACGGTGAAGTTACCACCTCTCCGGTTTTCACCCGAAGTCTCCGGTTTTTCACCCGGACTATCGGGTCTCACAAATTTAAAAATTTTATGATTGTATTCAATTAAAAATGTTTTAATATTTAAAAATAGTAGTCATCAAAATTTCCGGGTTAGTTGAAATAAAAAAGTGGTCACCCTAATTATAAATATTGTTCCTGATGATGAGCTCGAAATGTTGTATCTACTGTATTTAAGATAAATATAAAAACTATTTTCGAAAGCCAGCTTAGTTGTTTTTCCCATTAATGAATTTCACAGTCGAGAAAATCTATAATTTTAAAAGCAAAATTGTTTGTTATCATACAAACATATAAGTACAATATGATTGTTTTGCAGGTCGTTGTCGCAGTAGAAAATCGAGAAATGCTGCAAGTTCGTGTGGTGAAAGAAGTATGGATAGACTTTATTTAAGAGCAGCTACAAGTGCAAGAAATCAAGGAACAAGACATACTTTATTAGTCATAATTAGTGATTATACGGCCAGCGGAAGAAATACATTGAGTGTTGTGAAAGAAAGGTGATGTCGTGGCGTTGGTTGGTTAGTGAGCATATGAAAGATTGGTTAGGTTGGGTACGAGCAAGAGATGGAAGTGAAAGTTTTATTCCAGCTGCAGTTGCTGGACATGGATTTTTATTTCTGTTTTCTTATTTTCTTCTTATGTGCGTGTGATGATAACTGACATGAAATACATGCCAATTGCGGTTGCAATCACACATTCAAAAAAATTGCTCCTATTTATAATTTTAATATTGTAACTTATCTACTTATATAACAAATATACTTAAATATACGTAAAACAAATTTTTAAAACTATTTATTTTTTACAAAAAAGTAATTTGTTATCTATTATCTCATTTAAATTACAAAAAATATTGTATCTTTATCGAACACGATTATCTATATCATTTCACATGTAAAAACAAGTCATCTATCTTTATGTAGGTATATAATTTAAGTTAAATAATAAAAGCACCTAATATAGACTGATAATTAGTCCTTGATTCCTATAGCTAAAGTTTGCATATAAATCAAATTTTTTCTTGAAACCGCGATACACAAGACTTTATATGGTTCTTCTTGATGTATGACTGAATAATAGAAATAGAACATGATGAAATATCCTTCCCACATGGAGAAATAGTCTGATTTAACACAGTATTATAGAAATATTTATCGATTATTTTTCTAATATTTTAATTTAAAAATTGACTGTATTATATCTAAAATTATACTAGAGATTATGATGATTTATTTGATATTCCCGCCTTGCCTTTATTGTGTTTCAAACTTGAAAATATTCAGTGATAGCAAATGCTGTTATATTTATAATAACAATAAATATTATTAAAACTTAAAATTTTATGTTGGAAACATTGTTCACATTTTAGTCATTAGTTTAGTGGCGATCCTGGTAAGAGTGAGTGCCGCGCCGCGCTCCGCCTAGTGCATGCGTAGTATATTAATAGCCACGTGTTTGCTAAACATAACCAAGTAATAATATACCGGAATTTGTTTAATCAAAACAAAATATATACAAATACACTTTGTAATATTGCCTGAGGCCAGTACTCTAGTGGTTTGTTTTACTCAAGATTTTACTTCAACAATGTCTGAATTATCTGCATTTGCTGTGTATAGCAATACGCGAAACTTTGAACGTAAACGAAAAAGCACACAGCAAAACAATGTAAATATCAAGAAAGTTAAACATAATAAAACGAAAGTAATGGAACCGGAATACAAAGAAAATATAAAACATACATCTCAAAATCAACCTGGCAGCTCCATTGTAAAAACTGGATTAAATAAATCGAAGAAAAAGAAAGTAACCGAATCGGAATACAAAGAAAATATCAAACATAAATCTCAAAATCAAAGTGGTAGTTCCAATGAAATTTCGAAAGGTAAAAATGCCAAAAATAATGATAGTAAGAAAAAAGTTAAATTCATTATCGATGAAAAAGATACATTGGACCAAAAGGATAGTTCTTTACGTCAAAGACATAAATCATTTGATATTGCACTTGAACGCATTAAACCATTTAAAATTCAAAACAAAGACAAAAGTGATTTACAATCAACTGAGATCAACAAGAAAACTGAAAACGAACACTCAAACAACAAACAGTCAACTAACATAAACACTGATAAAATTAAAACCGAAGAAACAAATAATTTAGAGCCAATTGCGATTAACACCGATATCAAGGAAATTATGAAGAAAAGTTATAAATTTAATGAAAATAGTATGAAGAACGGAGAGACATTATTTTCGTGGATTATTAATCCAAAAAGTATCAAGAAATTTTTTTGGTAAGTTCAAATAGAATTTCTTTTTTGTAATATTTATTATTTACGATAGATTTATCAATCATTTTTTTAAAATAGTACTAATTCTAAGTTATAAAATGTAGTACTATAATCCTTCACTTTAATATGATTGAATATTTTAAATATAAACAGCGCATAAATTTAAAAATCAACGAAAAATCAATACAGTCTGAACAATAAAGCCCCATTCAGACTGCCGTTTTAGTTATTGCAGTAGTTATAGTCGTAGTTATAAGCATAAGAAAATACATGTAAGCTTATGGGAATACAATGCGCATGCGTGGTTATTGTTATAAGACATAGCAGTAGTTGTAAGCAGCCAAACATTTGAACAGGCCAAACATTCTAGTTAAAATTTTACATAGTTTTAAGAATTGGCCAATCAGAGTTAGAGTGAAAAGAGATAGCACTATTTTGAAACGTCAAACAAATGTCAAACAAACGTCAAATTCATAAAATATATTAAAATGGCGACTTTAGAAAGCAAAATTAATCAAATAATATTTAATTATTATTATTATATTATTATTATGATTATTTAATTATTTTATTTATTTATTTTGTGTCAAATGTGTCATTGCAGTACGCATGCGTATGTAAAAATTTCACTAGCATCACAAGCCAGTGTGAATGGTCAAGTATGCTTACAACTATTACTACAGCAATAACAAAAACTGCAACCGCAGTCTGAATGATACTTAAAGTATCATTCAGACTGCGGTTGCAGTTTTTGTTATTGCCGTAGTAATAGTTGTAAGCATACTTGACCATTCACACTGGCTTGTGATGCTAGTGAAATTTTTACATACGCATGCGTACTGCAATGACACATTTGACACAAAATAAATAAATAAAATAATTAAATAATCATAATAATAAAATAATAATAATAATATTAATAATAATTAAACATTATTTGATTAATTTTGCTTTCTAAAGTCGCCATTTTAATATATTTTATGAATTTGACGTTTGTTTGACATTTGTTTGACGTTTCAAAATAGTGCTATCTCTTTTCACTCTAACTCTGATTGGCCAATTCTTAAAACTATGTAAAATTTTAACTAGAATGTTTGGCCTGTTCAAATGTTTGGCTGCTTACAACTACTGCTATGTCTTATAACAATAACCACGCATGCGCATTGTATTCCCATAAGCTTACATGTATTTTCTTATGCTTATAACTACGACTATAACTACTGCAATAACTAAAACGGCAGTCTGAATGGGGCTTAACACTTAAAATTTGTACGATCTGGTGCATAAAATTTGAGAAAGTGGCTTTCCTCTCGATTTAATATTATTTTATTTTTTTATTTTATTAAACATTAACTTTTATATTAAAAATAAAAAATCAATGAACATTCTTATTATCAAATCAAATCAAACATTATTTAGCTTTAGGCTAGTTAAATACATTAATGTATTTAACTAAATGTATTACAATTGTAATACATTTTAACAATTAACTACTTTAACATACTATAACTACTATAAATACATTGTAATATATTATAACATATTAACATAATTACATATTTAATTTGCATCAACTTTATCGCGGTAAAAAAAAATTAATTTCAAATTAAATATATTTAAATTCTTTGACTCTTCAATATATGTCGGTAATTTATTATAATATAGTAATTCCTTGTGAAATATATTATTGGTGGCACTAGTTTGTCTTTTTAGTAATATAAAAATGATCTGCATCTCTGATATAATAATTATGCATGCTACTATTAAATTTCAGATTGTCAATCAAGTATTTAGGTAGCAAACCATGTTGTATTTTAAATATAAAAATCATTGCCAACATTTCTATAACGATTTAACATGTAATCAGTTAAGTTTTATCAACATATTGGTAATGGATTCATTCATATCTATTACAACGCAGCATTACGCTCATGGCTCTATTTTATCTTATTATCTTTAACTTAATATTAATTATTATTTTTGACTTTTTATTGAAATGAATTTTTTATTTATGAATTAGCGAAAATTGGGAAAAACGACCACTAGTTGTTAAACGATACTGCCGAAACTATTATTCTCATATTATATCTTGCGAAGAAATCGACCAGGTCTTGCATAAGAAAGCCTTGTATTTTACCAAAAATATTGACATCACCTCGTATTCGAAAGAATCTGGACGTGAAACACATAATTCAGTTGGGCGGGCAACAGCTCCTTTAGTTTGGGATTACTACTCAAACGGCTGCAGTATTCGCATTTTAAATCCACAAACATTCTTCCCACAAGTTCATTCAATGAATGCAACGTTGCAAGAATATTTTGGATGTTTTGTCGGAGCCAATGTATATCTCACTCCGGCTGGCACACAAGGTTTTGCTCCTCATTACGATGATATCGAAGCTTTCGTTCTACAAATTGAAGGCGAAAAATTGTGGAAGTTATATTCACCCAGGTAAAAAAAATAATATAATTTTACTAATTTGTTTATTTATTGTCAACTGACCAATTAATGAGACACTACGATGATAGTTGGCAATGTAGTTAACAATGCTTTGTGCATTAATTATTTAAAGTTACATTGTTCCATGTTACATTTCTAAACATATGTTTTATTATTTTATTTTTATTATTATTATATTTTAAATTGCAATGTATATAAGTAACTTTTTTATATTATTTTTAATGTCTAATTTAGTAATTTTGTAAAATAGTTGGTACAAATTGTTTATTTTATATATACTGGGTATCCCATTTTAATCCGCTATTTGCAATAACTTTAAAATCACTTTAAAAACAATAATTCCTTAAATATGTAGTGATAACATTTGATTATTTCAGAAGACCGGAAGAAGAGTTACCACGTTTTTCTAGTGGCAATTTTAAGGAAGAAGATTTAGGGGCACCAATCAAAGAAGTTCTACTGCAACCTGGTGATATGTTGTATTTTCCTCGTGGAACAATACATCAAGGAAGAGCATTAGAACATACACATTCGCTACACATCACATTATCTGTGTATCAGAAGACATCATGGGCTGACCTTTTTGAAACTGTATGTTTAATAACACTTTTATTTTACAAAAATTTTATAAATTTGCTATGTACTTTTTTTGCAATAATTTAAGAAATAATTTGAAGTTTTCCATTTAAAAGAAATATATCTTGTTCCTAAAATACGAATAAATTGATTTAAAAAATTGAATATTTATTATAGAATTTATATCTTGTATAAGTTTAAAGGAAGTAGACTAATCAATTGCTCGTGATTTTATTAGTTGATATTCGGTATTGATCTTAATGTGTTGTTTCTTGGTTTATTAGTTGATTCCAGCAGCTTTAAATTCAGCTTTCAATAAAGATATTTCATTCCGAAGAGGATTACCGATGCATTATCTAAACCACATGGGCATTGCAAATTGTGATAGAAATACAGTAGAACGTCTACAATTCATCAACAAAGCAAAAGAATTGTTTGCAAAATTGCTTGATTATTCGCTCATTGACTCAGCTGTTGATCAACTCGGAAAGAATTTTATTCATGATTCGCTACCACCGTGTTTGGATGAAGAAGAAAAAACTAGATCATCGTTTGGTGATGGTGAAACGATTGCAAATGGTGAAATTTTTAATCAAGCTGAAATCGGCTTAGACACCAAAGTTAAACTTATAAGATTAAATTGTTTAAGGTATGATTTTTTGAATATTATAAAATTTTTATTTTTCGTCACTATGCCGCCACCATTTCAGAGTTTGTTTCTTTATTTGAATTTTTCTGCCATTCGTGTTATGTAGTGACGTAATCGATGTTACTTTTTTAAATTTATAGTATTTTCTATTCTTTAATGTTTGCAATAAGATTAGTTTTTCGATAAGCTGAAAAAGCCTTTGATGATCGAGATAATGGCCCGTTCGTATTCTCACCTTACTTTTAAAAGTGATTTTTGTCAAAAGTACTTTTGACGTTCACTTAAAATTATGTACTTATAAAGCAATTTTTATTAGTTTATTTCAATTGTATAATATTGGAAATATATATTAAAAACGAAATACTACTCATATTATTGATCAGGGATATAAATACAATTTTATTTTGAAACAAAAGATAAAAAGCACTTTTTCACAAATAAAAGGGGTGAGAACACGGGTCATTATTTTTATTTTGCTGTTAGATTGATTTTTTTTTAATGTTTACTTTCTAGACTGGTTATAGAAGATAAAATAAAAATTTATTATTCCGTGCATAATTCACTAGAATATCATGGAGAAGATCTTAATTATTTGGAAGTTGATGAAAATGTAGCACCTGCAATCGATGTACTTATCTCCAGTTATCCACAATATGTTACTGTTGAAGATTTGCCACTTGAAGATGATTTGGCTAAAGTCCAGATTATTAGCGATTTGTGGGAACAGGGACTAATATTGACTGAAGAATCAATTAGTTTAGTTGACGATTTTTAGGTGGATGATATATATTCAGGGCCCGATTTAAAACTAGTCTAACATCTATAAATCCAGCCCTGGAATCTTTTGACATTTTTTTGATTTTCTTTTTCAACTTTTTTTGTTATAGAATATAATTTTATTTTCGTTATTTATGTATAATTTAAGATTAAACATTTATTTGGTAACTTATGTTGTCAATTATTTTAAATGAAATTGAATTTAACACCAATATAGGTACATCAATGTTTCACTATAAATTTTGTTTTGTTAAAATAATATTCACTATATTATAATTAATTAAAATTTTAGAAATTACACAAAACTAACTTTCATAATATATTCTCCTAAAAATTTCTAATTTAATTTTACTAATACTAAAAAAAAAGACAGTTTACCACCAATATTTTTCAGTTATCAATTTTTCTTGCAACATCTTTATTAATTCAACAAATATACATATTAATTTACAATAATTTTAAATTGTTAATTAAATTAATAAATAAAAAATTTAGGTGGCTGATTATAATTTTTGACTGTTTGTTGTTTGAGTGTTCGTTTTCAGTTTTCTTGTTGATCTCAGTTGATTGTAAATCACTTTTGTCTTTGTTTTGAATTTTAAATGGTTTAATGCGTTCAAGTGCAATATCAAATGATTTATGTCTTTGACGTAAAGAACTATCCTTTTTGTCCAATGTATCTTTTTCATCGATAATGAATTTAACTTTTTTCTTACTATCATTATTTTTGGCATTTTTAACTTTCGAAATTTCATTGGAACTACCAGTTTGATTTTGAGATTTATGTTTGATATTTTCTTTGTATTCCGATTCGGTTACTTTCTTTTTCTTCGATTTATTTAATCCAGTTTTTACACTGGAGCTGCCAGGTTGATTTTGAGATGTATGTTTTATATTTTCTTTTTTTCCGGTTCCATTACTTTTGTTTTATTAAGGTGGATCCAGAGATTGCAGCGCATAGCATAGGTCTCACGGCCAAATACACGTAATCCCTATGCAACGTTTTTTTATTTAATTTGATGAAAAGAGTTTGTGCCACACCCTTTTGGGTACATGGCGTGATTGTGTATGTACGTATACTTATATGTATATATGTTTTTTATTTCTAATTTTCTTAAGCTGTCCATTTATGTTGTGTTGACATTAATTGTCAATAATTTTATGTCTACACATTCTGTAGGTGCAAATTGCGAGGTAGACATTTCACAAGGCGCGTTATCCACTTTAGGTGATTTGCTTGTCAGTGAAGAAGTGGAAAAATTGAACGATAATAAACAGGTTGATTTAATAATAGATCAAATAAATATTAACGAACCCTCTAGGTCAACTTTAATATCTAATTATTGTTGTGGCTACATTTTGAAAAATTTGAAAAGATATATTTATAAAAATTGTAAAGAATGTAAGGTAGATTTAAAAGCAGTAAAAGTTGGATTTCAACATAATCTTATAATAGAACGCGAATATTTGAAAGATTCAAACTTTTTAAAGTACCCAAGTTTTTCGGCTGTTACTTGTTTTGTGCATATAAAAAAAATACTTACGAATTATTGTCTAATTATCCAACAATTAATAATTGTTTTGAGCTTATTAAAGAAATATGTATAGTAAATACAAATTAAAAATTTGAATTAATTTTTTTTTTATAAATACAATAGCCCGCATTTATTTTAGATGCACTTTCAGTTGAAGTCATAATTGATAACTTACTTTTTGCTTTTATTAATTATCAAATATAAACTATTTGTTTAAAAAAATTACTAATTTTTAATTGTTCTGTAAGTAATTTTAAAATAGGCTATGAATACGGGCTAGTATACTGTACACTGTAAATAATTTGTAGATACATTTGTACTGAATTTACTATTTCTTTATTTCTATATATTTTTGTATTTGTGTATTTTTTAACAAATTAATATAATTTTTATTTTCAATATTTTTACTGTTTTTATTTATTATTATAAATAATATTATTAAACTTTAGTGACAATATTGAGATTAAAATGTATGATATATAGTTTGTAAATTTCATGTTAATATATGAATTATAAAAAATTCTATATAAACATGAAATTTATTAACTATATATCATACATTTTAATCTCAATATTGAAGAAATAATATTCTTGTAATGTTGGTTGCATATGTGTGCACCTACTAGTTTCGCTACAATCACTTGAGGGCGCCACTTTCAGTGTAACGATGCAACCGATGCAACGTCACTTTCTTATCTACATCTGTATATATAATATATTATCTATGACTAGGTGTAAAACTTTAGAGTAGGTCCGGAGATTTTGTTGTATTCACGTTAGTTGAAAAACCAGTGACTCTCAAAATGTGTGACAAGACAAAATGTGATTTTAAATGTGTCTTAACGGTCTATTAAACACAACTCCTACCTGCAACCTACCTACCAAACCAACCGTACTTCTTAACATAAGGAACAATTACACTTCTTAACATGATATATGTCTTAACTTAACGGACGAAATTGATAAATTACTAATGAAACATTTTGAGGTTCACTGGTTTATACACACTAAACTTGGGCGTTCCGATGTTCACGCATGCACAAATCTGGTTTTTTTCAATGTTTGTGAATACAGCAACATCTCCGGACTTATACTAAAGGTCAGCCAAAAATAAATACAACACAGCATCTGTTTTTAAGAACTTTATTGAACAATAAAAAATACATTTTCTAAAATAAAATTTCTCGCAATATAATTTTGTTTTAAGTACATTCAAAAAAAAAAAAAATAAATCTTGCTTAATAAAACTTAAGACATAAATGACATACAAATAATAATAGTACTTATTATTAATATATACTTAGTATATTATTAATATACTTATTATTATATAAAACATTGAAAAACTAATTCTAAATAATTTTCAATAAAGTGGTACGGCTCGGTATACGTCCTGGTATTTTGTTCGGTATACAACTTAATTCACCATTACCACACACGGTCTATAACTTTGTTGACAGTGTTTAAATTATTTTTACAACTCCCATTAATATACCACATTAAGAGTTTTTTTTTACCATGAAAACGGATTAATCTTATGGGAAGGGGGAAAGGTTGGTTTGGTATACGTCCCTATTTCGGTATAAGTCCAAACATTAGGAGCGGATTAAGGTCGTATACCGAGATTCGACGTGTATTTGCAAAAATTCGGAGGTTATGCGCGATACATGATTAATTAATAATTTTTAGTATAAAAATCGAGTTATAAATTTCTCTAATTATATACAAAATATATATAATATATATATTTTTTTATATTATATTTATATTTTTGTTTAGATGTTTTTCGACATTTTTTTTGGTAACTTTTACAACAAATACAGTAAACAATAATTATATCGTCAAATTTTCAGCTAAAAAAATGACGTCAAAGTAATGCAGATTTATAAGGTGACCAATCGTCCTCCTTTAGAGAGGACAGTACATCGTTTGTTGGTTCTGTCCTTCCTCGAAAAGTGTCCTCCTACCTGTCCTCCTTTTCGATATTTTAAAACTAACCTGTTAATATCTGCATTCAGAGATGCCGCTTACCGTTAAATTCAATATTAAGGATATTTCTTGCTCCGACATTTCAATATATTGTTAGAAAATGATATATTGACAAAGAATATTCATTCGTTTAATTAAATAATTAAAAGGGATGTAAGCATAATTAGTGTATTTTTGTTTGAAATAATAAAATGTTTCATTTATTTACGTTGTACTTTTTTCTTAAACTTTTTCTCATACTCCTTTTCATTAAAAAAAAATTGTTACCTTAAGATTTATTACCAAATTCTGACGCCAGAAATAAAACTCGCGTTCTACATTTCTGGAAATAAAAATAAATTAGATGTTCAGTACTTGTAACATATGTAACTTTCGTTGAAACTTATAAAATGTATAAATTTATTTTTTAAGTGGCAGCCTTTTTTAAAAAAAAGTGCCTGAAACTACTCCAAAGTTTAGGGTAAAATTTATACATTTTGTAGGTTTCAACAAAAGTTACATGTGTTACTTTCAAAATTACGGCCTTCTTTTTTTGGTTTGATTCCAAACGAAAGTTACATGTGTTCCAAGTACTAATATCTAATTTGTGGCCGTCTTTTTTAGGTTTGGAGGTAAAATTTATACATTTTATAAGTTCCAAACGAAAGTTACATGTGTTCCAAGTACTAACATCTAATTTGTGGCCGTCTTTTTTAGGTTTGGAGGCAAAATTTATACATTTTATAGAGATTCCAACGAAAGTTACATGTGTTACACTAACATCTAATTTATGATTAAATTAACAGAGGTAGCTGTGGGTTCTCGGTGAAACATATTTAAATATTACATTTTAATAAAACACTTGGTATATTTCAAAAATTTTCTTTTTATTAAAAAAAGTGTTGATCCCGTGATTTCGGCAGTTACGCCATCATTAGAAGAATATACAAAAATCTAACAAAAAAAAAAATTTCTGCAAGATTTTTGTGTGCTTTATTAAAATTTAATATCTAATTTATGTTTGTTTCGCAGAAATATAGAACGCCAATTTTATCGTCATTTTGACGTCATTTTTTAGTGAAAATTTGACTTTTTTTTGATAAAAAAAATACTGATGAAAATTTCAATAAATACACTTTACAACAGTATAATTGCTATTTACTGTATTTGCTGTAAAAGTTCCCAAATAAAATATTGTAAAAACATCTAAAGAAAAATCGTTAATATAGTTAACCGATATTTTTATCGGTTACCTATTCTGATTCGAATTCTATCGAAAGACAAATCTCTCAGAGTTTTTGGAGTAATTAAAATTTCTCAAACAATATTTTATTTCTACTCCAAAGACCGATATTTGCTGTAAAAGTTAACAAAAAAAAAAATGGTTGAAAAACATCTAAAAATAAAATCAATGTTACAAACGGGAACACAACAATATTTTGTTAAATTTCATATATTTTTTTAGGTGAAACTAAAACGTAGAAATGATAAAAACTGGACGGTTAATATACACATTACACATAATTATCTTTCGGTGTGTTTTTTTTTTAATTAAGATTCGTACCCACTCATTTGATGATGATGATGATTCTGATTCGCACTCCGGCGATGCGACTGATGATAGTACAATGGTGATGGTGCCGGCGATGGAGGCGGTGGTAACGGACTGAAATAGGTGCTCGAACGTGAACAACTCGGCGATGGGGGGCAACTGAAATTAAGTGGTGTGGGTGGGGGTGGGGGCCGACCACCACCTCCAATACAAATCCCAATCCCGCTGCCCCCATTACCACCATAATCACTCTCGTCGCATACGTCCGTTGAACAGGGTGTGGGCGGTGGGGGTTGATTCATTGCCCGATAATGTCGATAGGGGCGATGACCCACACCACTCGGGGGGCTAGAGGCACGTGTTGTTGCTGGCGATGGTGGAGGGTTGAGGGTTTCGCGTGGGTAACAACCCAGTGACGATGAGGCGTTGGTCGAACTTGAAGCACCTGGAGGCGAAATATGTACATAATTATTTTATTTCTTGTGACAATAATTAAGTCATTTCTAATATAAGTACATTAATAGTTTCTAAAAGAAACCTTGACTGCTTACGTTAAAATATGTTTTCAAGTAATCTCTTTTAGAAATAAACAAGTATTTACTTGTTTAGTTACAAAAAAAATTGTATTTATTTATGTAGTTTTGTTCTCTGTTTGTAAACGGTTTTGTACTTGGAATTGTTTGCAATAAATATAGAACCTTTTACAGGCCCCCTCCTGAAGAAGATGAAATTTACATCGAAAGTTCGGCTAAGAATTTAGATTTGAGGTTTATACAGAATGGTCCAGAATTATGTACCGTAATTGCTAGAGCTGATAGTACGTTCAAAAATAAGGCTACCTTTTTATATAGACTTTTTTACAAAACTCAATAATGAGGGAGATACAACCAAAGCCTACTTTACTTATTAAATGACTTTGTTACGATTACATAAAAATGCACATTTACTTTAACTTCAAATTACTCGAAAACGGTAATATTTATCGAAATATAATAAGTGTACCTTTTTGCGTAGAATAGTCTGGAGAATCATGTTTTTAAGAATTTTGTTCAAATAATTGCAATTTAAAAAAAATATGACGTAATAACTCACACGTACCCCCCAAAACTACCCCTTATTCATAAGGGATGGAATAAGTGGTAACATAAATTTAATTGTTCTAATGTCATATACTCACCCCTAAAATATGAACCCGTTATTCAAAAGCGTCTGGAAGATATTAAAAAAAAAATGGTTTTATTTCACCCCTGTACAGGGTTGTACGAGTATCTCCCTTATTATTGAGTTTTGGAAAAAAGTCTATATAAAAAGGTACCCTTATTTTTGAACGTACTATCACCTCTAGCAATTACGGTACATAATTCTGGACCACACTGTATATATATATATATATATATATATATATATATATATATTATTAGTTTCGTGGGATTTTCAGTCAAAAATAAAAACAACTCAATTCAAAGTGCAAGCTTTCGGAAAAAATTTATTTCCTTCATCAGGCAAATGGCAGAGTTAAAATTATAATTATTTTTTTATAATTTTAACTCTGCCATTTGCCTGATGAAGGAAATAAATTTTTTCCGAAAGCTTGCACTTTGAATTGAGTTGTTTTTATTTTTGACTGAAAATCCCACGAAACTAATAATATAAATAATTTTTATTTTTTGCATTAAACACCATTAATTTTATATTTATTTATCTAATTAAACATTAGACAATTTTTAAATTAAAGAAAAATGCATTGGCCCTGCCGGGGTTTGAACCCGGGACCTTTAGGTTTCATAATGGACCTTTCATTGCTAGATGTAAAATATTTCAACATCGTATTTGCCTGGATAAAATTCATGAGTTTATCATGACCAGTCAAATAAACAAAATGCATTGACATGTCGTAGTGGCCATGTAGCTCAGTTGGTAGAGCATTAGGCGCGAAACCTAAAGGTCCCGGGTTCAAACCCCGGCAGGGCCAATGCATTTTTCTTTAATTTAAAAATTGTCTAATGTTTAATTAGATAAATAAATATAAAATTAATGGTGTTTAATGCAAAAAATAAAAATTGTTAAACATTTACACCAAAAGAATTTATAAAAAAAAAAAAAAAAAAAATTATAATATAAATATTTACAGTCACTAAAACTAATATATATATATAAATATATATATATATATATATATATAAAAAACTTCAACAAATTAATTATCATATTTGCAATATAAACAAAACATATATTTCTCTCAAAAGAAAACTCATGAAGAATATAACGGTTAGAAAATAACTTTCTACGAAACGTTATCCCAGTTATTATAACATTATTTAATCAAATTTGATTGATTTTTTTCTAAGATAAGAATAAAAAAAAAGAGGTTAGGCCGAAAAGTGTTACCTGTAATATGGCATCGTTCATAGGCAGTACTGCTACCCAACATCGACATATGCACTAAATCGGGCGGTGCAGCCCGTAGCGTCGTCATTTTCGGATTGAGCGGATCGCTAGCTTGTGCATCGTGCATCTGCAGTCCGCCGGTGCTAAGATTCGTCTGTGCACATCGTCTACGTAGGTATAATGCAATCGCGATACACCCGGCTAGCGCCAGGGCACAGACAAACACTAGGGCAATCACATAGGTACCACCGTTGACGGCTCCATTCGCCGACTGCGAATTGTTATCGGATGATGTGTGAAGGGGCGGTGTACCTACATCACCTGCAAATATATACATATTATTGTTATTATTATTACCTATATACCTATATATATATATATATATATATATATATATATATATATATATATATATATATATATATATATATAGTTGAATTAATGGATAATATATTTACGGCGGTTATTTAATAATTTCTATATATATATATAAATATATATACAGGGTGTTCGTTCGCCAGGTTGATATAGGGCAATAACATGAGATATCCCGATAATATGCAGAATACTTCTTTCTGAATTAAAATTCGAAGAAATACTTAGAATACTTTTCGATAAGGAATAAAAAGTTCTATAATTTGGTTATAGTTTTAATTTGCTAGCATGTGCCCCGTTTGGGTGCTAGAATTTTTTTTAAAAATGTTTTTTCGAATTTTCAATAATTTTTTCTGCTAAATCAGTATGAGTTAGAAAAGTTACTTAGCTATTATGTAGCTAATTTTTTTCTCTATTTTACTGATTTTTTTTCAGGTTTTTTTGAGCAAATTTTAGAAAAAGTCTTATTTTGAACAAATTTAAAATATAACTTTTTTTCAAAATTTACTCAAAAAAATCTGGAAAAAATTCAGTAAAATAGAGAAAAAAATTAGCTACATAATAGCTAAGTAACTTTTTCCTTTAACTCATACTGATGTAGCAGGAAAAATTATTGAAAATTCTAAAAAACATTTTCAAAAAAATTCTAGCGCCCAAACGACGCATGCTAGCAAATTAAAACTAAAACCAAATTCTAGAACTTTTTATTCCCTATCGAAGAGTATTCTAAATATTTCTCCGAATTTTACTTTAGAAAGAATTATTCTGCATATTATCGATATCACATGTTATTGCCTTATATCAACCTGGCGAACGAACATTCTGTATTTATTTATATATATATATATATATATATATATATATATATATATATATATATATAAAGCATTTTAATTTTGAATAATATTTAGATTATATAACTCCCTTACCTAACAATGTCGATCCATTATAGAAATGATGTCCCAGCCGTGTATGAGGCGGTCCAGTACACATTGCATCAGCTTCATCAGCACCATCAGCACAATTCTCCACCCCATCGCACAGCGACGCCAGCGATATACAAACATCCGTCCGCGGACATTTAAACTCCTGCTGTTTACTACAACAGCCCAACTCATCGGCACCATCCTGACAATTCGCCTGCCCGTCGCACACTTGGTACGGTTCGATACAATCACCGCTCGCCTGACATCGGAACTGATCCGTCCTACACGTGGGACAATCGCTCTCATCGCTCGCATCCGCACAATCCGGATGACCATCGCAACGCCACAACAACGGTATACAATCCTGTGCAGCTTGCATCGGATGGATACCATTCCGATTGCGGCCGCAGGTGAAATGATCACGACCGCATTCCGGTACGGGTACGCAGGTGCGACGATCGGTCGGATGAAGAGCTAGGCCGATTGGACAGGCGCATAAACCTGTAATAGGGCAGATGTTACATATGTGATACATATTTCTGAAGCTACATTAATACTTTGTAGCCCAAGCTACAAAAATGGTATATTTCATGCAGAAAGAAAAAATATTTATTCGAGGCCTTTAGGCCGAGGTTAAATATTTCTTGAGGCATGAAATATCATTTTCGTAGCGTGTGTTACACAATGTTTTTTATCCTACATTAAAATAAAAGTGTTTATTCATTATTTTTAACCAATAAATTTCAAATAATGTAAATATGTACGTTTGACAGATAAAACAATATGGCTACTGCTGTGCTGAACTAGGCCAAGTCACATAGCTCAATTATGATTTGTGTTTACAATAATAAAAATAAAATTAATAACAATTTTAATAATAATAATAAATATATTTTTATCCTACATTGTTCGAAAATGAAATTTTCGTGACACTTTTGAGGAGCAAAAACAGTACTTTTCACGGCTAGGAGCGAAAAAAAATGCATGACATTCATCAATAGGTGGCACTGTGATCATACATTTATGTTAAAACATTTACACATACTTGAAATTGTATATAACATTGAAAATATATTTATTATTATTAATATTGTTATTGTTATTAATTTTATTTTTATTATTGTAAACACAAATCATAATTGAGCTATGTGACTTGGCCTAGTTCAGCACAGCAGTAGCCATATTGTTTTATCTGTCAAACGTACATATTTACCTTATTTGAAATTTATTGGTTAATTTATAGTTTAAAAATAATGAATAAACACTTTTTCGATATTTTAATGTAGGATAAAAAACATTGTGTAACACACGCTACGAAAATATTTAAGCAATATTTAAGAAATATTTAACCTCGGCCTAAAGGCCTCGAATAAATATTTTTTCTTTCGGCATTAAATATACCATTTTCGTAGCTTGGGCTAGAAAGTACTATTACGCACGCTCCCTAAAGTTTAATATATATATATATATATATATATATATATATATATATATATATATATATATATATATATAAACCGCTTATGTTATGTTACAAACCTAATGGATCGATGCAGAGATGGCTGCAGTGATTATTTGCCGAGCATGAATGATTCGTTGTTGTTGCAGCAGCCGCACGAATTGAAACTAAGTCTGTGATTGTACTTGTGCCATAAAGTAAACGAATCGGTTGCTGTTCACCGCTAACTAAATCGAGTTTGCGTAGTTGTAGGGGGCTTCGTTCCAACCAATACAGTGAACCACCATGTACGGCCATTTGACTGATTGTTGCACGCGATTCGCTTACTAGAGAATATCTGGAAACAAATTGCAATTTTTTTAATTTAATTTTTACCACTTTGACTGCAAGGAAAAGTGGTATAGAGTTTGGTACGGGTGTCTGTAATATTAGCAAAAAAACAAAAATTGTGTATATAAATCCTTCATATAGCCTCTAGATCAGACGAATCTGAACTTAGTTTATGTGGGTGTATGGATGTACGTCGTCAGTCAAAATTTTGTGTTCGCAACTCCTCCTAGACGGTTCAACTGATTTTAATGAAATTTTCAGGATAAACTTGTCTAGTACCCAAGATAGGGTTATGTGGATTTTTGGTTTTTTCGTGATGCCAAATTTCCGAGAAAAAAATTACTAAAGTTTTTAAAAATTCATATTGGCTACATTATTTATCCGATTTTGATCAAATTTTCAGAAAAGATTTTCCTAATGCTCCCTTTATTTACATAATTTTATTAATATCCAGTGTTGCCAACTTACCGAGAAAAAAATTACTAAAATTTAAAAAAATGTATTATGGCCATGTTATTTAACCGATTTTACTAAAATTTTCACAAAAGATTCTCCTAGTATTCATATAATTTATGTAATTTTAACAAAATACAGTGTTGCCAACTTTCCGAGAATAAAATTACTAAAATTTTTAAAAATTCATTATATAAATAAAGTGTATTTAACCGATTTTAATCAAATTTTCATAAAAAATTCCCTAGTGCCTAAATAAATTATGCAATTTTAACAAAATACATCATTAAAAGATAACATCAATCAGTGTGACTTTAAATAAAATTTGGCTTCATTTAATTAAAAATTTCATGATCTAGTATCTTGTTTCTATGTTCCTGTTTGATTTTACTTACTTATTTTCCCCATCAATATTACAAGTATACAGCTTCAATCCTTCAGCCCAGACAATCATATCGGCGTCCAAATCGAGCGCAATCGCCGTTATATTCTGTCGGGGACGCGGTTGAACAATATCGATACGTTGCGACCCATCCAGTCGGGCACGAACCACTCGGGGTTTATCGCCCGCATCACTCCAAAACAACAAGCGTCGCCGTGCGTGCAATGCGAGCAGCCGGGGACGTTCCGCACCACCACCACCACCGTTCAGCGCACGCATTACAACACCCAGATGTTGCTGGGTTGTATTGTTGGCGTCGAGACGCGTTACATTGATGACATTATGAGTGGAACAGGTCCAGAAGAGTAGACGACCGATTTCATCGATGGCGAGATCGTACGGAGTGCCATCACCGTTTATACCACCCTGTACCACAACGGTAACTTGACTTAGGGAGCCGTTTGCTAGGGCACGTTTTATTGAATGGGTTTTGCCTTCGATCTGGTAAATATAATTTAATTTATAAAAATAATAATAAAAAATATCGTACAATAACGATCATTATCAATGTGAATTTAACATATTAATTTATTACAGTGTAGTTATGTAGATTATAGTATCTGATTGTTGCTTAAATCGCCATTGAATTTATTTTAATTGAAATAATTAAATCGTTAGTTAATTTTTGAATGAAGAAAAATGCATTGACCTCGCCGGAGGTTTGAACTCGAAATATATATGTTCGTTTCATCGGATTCATTAGAAATAAAATATTCATTTTCCATCATTTTAAGATGTTAATAAATAATTTTCGATTTAATTAAATTTGTCGTTAATTCGGAAGTTTATCGAAATTATTACCACTATTGATTTTAAAAAAGTTATTAAGATCTAATCAATAAAAGTCATTATATACACTTATATACAGGTGTTCGTTCTATAATCTGGTTTTAGTTTTAATTTGCTACCATGCGTCGTTTGGGTGCTAGAATTTTTTTTAAAATGTTTTTTAGAATTTTCAATAATTTTTCCTGCTAAATCAGTATGAGTTAGAGAAAAAAGTTACTTAGCTATTATGTAGCTAATTTTTTTCTCTATTTTACTAAGTTTTTTCAGATTTTTTTGAGTAAATTTTGAAAAAAGGTAAATTTTAAATTTTTTCAAAATAAAACTTTTTTCAAAATTTTCACATACTTAATAAAACGATCCTAAATTTGATAAAAACTAAAGAAAACCAATCACATTTTACGATTAGGGGTATAAATGATGCCGCTAATGCGCGATAAAAGTCGCAAAATTGCGTTTTTCACGTATTTTTTCAGGTGTTCACACTTTTTAACTTAAAATAACAAAGAATCGAATTATTATTATACAAACAGACAGACAGACAGACAAGTAAATAAAAACCTACCCAATACAATGTATGCGTCTGCGAATCAAAATCAATCGCTTTAATACGATTCAATCCTTGAACGGGCAAAACCGCTTCGGGAAAATCACTTTCCGCTTCCGTTAAACTAGTGCTAGGCGGCAGCAATCTTACCACACTGCTCCTCTGACTGTACAGCATAAATTCGGTAGGGGGTCGGCACAAACCGGTACGATTATCATAACTAGAATGTGTCGGACACAGACAACGTGATGCCAAACACAGATTCGTACAGCCACCATTTTCAATCGCACACTGATTCGGTGGTAATTCGGCGGCGGCACTAGCACGTCCTCGTCGTCGTGTATGTACAATTTGTAACGAACTAATACCGTTGCCGAGTTGTTGCTTGTATAGAATGGTATTCGATGGTTTCAGGGTTGTAATCCACATATTACCGCTGGTGTCTGTATAATAGATCGATTTATCGTGCATTGTAAATGCGGTGATTGAATTGCTGGTGGCATTCGATATGATAATTTCACGTGATAATGATGATGATGATGATGCATTGTTAATTAGATTTATTCGTTCGATATTGTTGCCGGTTGTCCAATAAAGGAAATTTGTTTCATAATCGATTGTTAAGCAACGCACTAGGCCAACATCTGTGTGTACAAAAATCAAATCAATAAGGCTATATTAATAATAATAATAATAATTTAACATCTTAAATATCTCAATCAAGTCGATTTTACATTGTTATAAACATGATTCAGTTTTAAGTTACATTTTGGATTCATATTTTATCGCTAAATTACATACATACACAATCACGCCATGTACCGAAAAGGGTGTGGCACAAACTCTTTTCCTCATCCCGAAATCAGTCGCCTCCAAACATTTCTATCCAAACAAACAACTTTCGCTTCATCCACATTCATAATTCCTCTCATACATGCTTTTTTATTCCTACTACTTGGAAACTTTCGCTCACGCAAGCCACCCTCTCAATCGTACCACTCCAACTACTCATTGGACGTCCACGCTAACGTATACCATCAAAATCATTCAAATAAATCTTTTTAACCAAACGTTCATTAGACATTTGCTAATAATATTATATATTCGTTGGTAATATATCATATTACATAATATGTTTGTAATAGTTCTGATATTATACAGTGTGTTGACTTGGACCGTCGTACATAGGGATTTAGCATGTAAAATCAGACATGTGCGATTTCCTGCTTCCCAAATTATTTTACAAAAAAAAACTATGGGATAAATGTTTTAGGAAACACTTTTTACATGTAAATCAATTAACAAATTTTTTTTTGGAACCATCCCAACGTCAGGAATTAGCCCTAAAGTTGTCAAGAAATTGACTGAAAATGGCATTAGCCGTGAAATTGGAACAAAAATAAAACAAATGCTAAATGCTATATGCTATTTCACGGCTACTGCCATTTTCCAGTCAATTTCTTAACAACTTTAGACCTAATTCTTGACGTTAGGAAGGTTCCAAAAAAATTTTTAGTAATTGATTTACATGCAGAAAAGCTTGCCCTAAAACATTTATCATAAGGTTTTCTTTGTAAAATAATTTGGGGAGCAGGAAATCGCACATGGCTGATTTTACATGCTAAATCCCTATGTACGACGGTCCAAGTCAACACACGGTATATGTTTTAAACAATTACTGGGCTATCATAGTGTCTCATGGTTTGTAGGTTAAAATTACATAATTTATATAAATTTTCCAATTACCTGTTTGTAAAATCATCGGTTGTGTTCCATCAAGCAATGCCCTTTTAATCGTACCACCCCATCTCATATTTGCATCCCATTCGCTCCAATACAACCAACCCCCATCGGGATCCAGCGCTAGCGCACGGGGCGTAGCCTCAATCGTCTTCCACAGCAGCACCCTCCGATTCGAACCATCCAACCGGGCTACCTCAATACTACGCGCAATCCCATCGGTCCAGTACAGATTCTGAGCGCGCCAATCCAATCCAATTACAACCAAATCACTTATCATCGAATTACTGCTGCTGCGACTGCTTAAATCAATCACACGTTGCACATCCGAACCGTTAATAAATGCCCGATAAATGGCGTGCAGTTTAACATCGGACCAATACACACGGAGCAAATCTTCGGATGAATCATCCATGAACGTATCCAAAGAGCTGGCGTGTCGTATACCATTTATCGGTAGTAGAATATCGTTTCCCGTAAACTCGTGCTCAATGCTCAGCCGACCGATGCTGTGATTGCGTGCGTAGATGATAAATTTTTGTGGGCGTACGCATGCGCGTTTATCGGGCATGCGTAGCTCGTAATTCATTTGACATGCGCATATATATTTAGCGGCCGGACGATTTAAGCATAGGTGTTCACAGCCGCCATTTTGAATCGAGCAAGCATTAGTATGATTCGATAAAAGTTTCGTATCGTTTAAACGAACAGCACGTAAGCCCATTACATTCACTACCTGCGAACAAAAAAAAACCAACAATCATTTTTTTAGAACAAGCTGATAATCAAAATCAAAACAACAAATTTTGCGGTTCAACTTGAATAAAATAAAAACAGGGCTTTGAACTGGAACTGAACCGAAAACAAAGAAGAAAAAAGAAACGTTATTTTTGCTGGAACGAAAACCGGAACTGAACCGGAGAAAAAAAATATCGGTTTATTTCGGTTCGATAAGTTTTTCATTTTTTGTTTTTAGTGATTGAATATTCAGTTTATTGAAATTGAAAACTAGAGAGAGATCACTTTGAAGCAGGTGCATTTTTTTAATAATATAACTTAGCTTTTAAATTAAAAGCTAACTTATATTATATTAAAGAAATGCATATAGATTAAAAGTTTTAATCTCTATGCATTTAAACTGTTCAGTATCATTTTTATTTCAATCATTTTCTTCATTTTTTTATCCCCTGTGGAGGGGTGGCGAGGGTTGGGGGTGAAATTTTGGAGCCATACACAGAATTTGTCAAGAAATCCAAAAATGAAAAAAAAATTAGGGGTTTCCATTTAAAATTTTAAAACTACCCTTACGTTCACCCCCTTAGGAGGGGTGGGGGCGGTTTTTTACAACAGAATTCTGCAGATAATTGTGTCAAAAACAACGTTCCCTTGCAATCGTGTTAATCCAACCTTTCGTTCACGAGATATTTGATCCAGTCCAGACTTTTCGGACACACAGTATAATATGTGTACAAATACATTGCATACGATAGATTTTGTGCAATGCAGTCACGTTATGTTTGTTGCCTATAGCTTAAGGGGGGGGGGGGTACAAAGAAAAATAACTCGAAAATGAATGCATAATACACGCTCGCAGCTAACGTAATAGAACAAAATTCAAACAAAACAAGATTATATGCAATGATTATAGAGGGGTATACTATTTGACAAAAAAACCTCAATAACGTTCAAACTTAGAAAATTTAATGAATTACGATCGAATTTCGACCACTGGACAATAGGGTGGTCCTTATTTTGGCAAAGTCGGAAATTTGTTGCTCCCAACCGCCAAAATTACTCCAAATAAATAAAAAAAAATGTTCATACACTTCCCAGACCTGTCAGATAATATTAACCCGTGCCTGTTGAAATATTATTAATCATTATAGCTTTTTTCTGATCTATAATGATTAATAATCCTTAATCATTATAGCTTTTTCTGAGTCAGAAATCATATTTTTCAAATTTACACCACTCCGTTAATAATCATAGGATTGGCATGAATTTTAGACTACTAAAAAGCATATTTCATTAGCTTTTTTTGTGATTATTTTGAAATATTTTTAAAGTGAATACAATAAAAGTTATATCCCAAAATGTCTAAAAAGGCAATTTCCCCATTTAAGCTAAATGCAAATTTTGAGCCTTCAACAGGCACGGGTTAATATCATCTAACTTCCGACTTTGCCAAAATAAGGACCACCCTAATGATTATAGAGGTATACTATTTGACAAAAGAATCTCAATAACGTTCAAACTTAGAAAATTTAATGAATTATGATCGAATTTCGACCACTGGACAATCACTAGTAATCTTTAAATCATTATTTATATTGTTATCTTATTATTATAATATAATTAAAACATATACATACGAATTATATAAGTTTCGAATAATAAATTATATTATTATATACTTTTAAATTAATTAATATAATTATTATTGTATCAATGTATCTATTATATGCTTATTTTAACGAAACGTCGAATTATTGAATTAAAACAGAACTTCAACTATTGTGAATTTGAAAGTGAAATATTTTACATTTTGGCCAAATTTAAATCATCATCTTGAAAGTGAATGAAGAGTTAAAATATTAAGCGCGTATCTCAGAAAGTAATTCTCATTTCTCGTACCTGATCGTTGATCGTGGTGCGATTCGATCCAGTTGTCTTGTGCACTCGATCGATAGCGCGTCTTTGCCAATCCGTCCAATAGATATAATCACCCAACAAACTCAATCCGAATGTGTGCGGTAAAATATCGCTACCGCTTATCAATTCCATCCGATCGCTACCATCCATATTTGCCACTTCGATTTTATCGACTTTTGCATCACACCAATACACCTACAAAATCACCGATTATATTCACAAATCCTCCATTTCTTTAGCTAAGTTTTGTTTTTGTTTACCAAGTGTAGTTCAAAAAATATTATGTAATGTAATCTTATCAACTATAAAATAAATAATTAGTAAATACACATTTTGTTAAAAGTTCACTTAAGTTTCGGCTCGCGCCATTGTCAATAAAAAGTTTAGTGAAATTTTACAAAATGTGTATTTTTGAAAAACTTTTATCTATCAAAGTTAAACTGTCGACCATTAATTATAAATTGACGAAATTCAGTCTTTTTATTAACTAACTAAGCAGCCGACGTTTCGGCAATCTCTATTGCCTTCTTCAGGGCTCTACAATAAATACAAAATAATAAGAAACATAACAACAGAACAAAAAAAAACACTTACACAGCAGAAATACATTATTTGATCAGTAAATTTAACAAAGTATGTCAAAAAGATCATTTTAATAATAAATGTCATATATTATTTCTATATTATATTCAATTATTCATGCAAATATTTTTTGTCGCACTTATTCTGTCAACACTGAATTAGTCTAACTTCAAATTTAGTAGTTGAATCGCACCTCTGATGACCAATTCAATTTAATCTTAAGCTAAAGTTTTACCACTTAAAGTGTTGAAGTATTGAAATTTACTTACACTGCTTTAAATTTAAAGATTTCAGCTAAATTTAATGACCAGAATAGCCTGGACATGTTACATATTATTATATGTAATACCTGCATATTTGTATTCATTGTAGAGCCCTGAAGAAAGCAATAATGATTGCCAAAACGTCGACTGCTTAGTTAGTTAAAAAAAAACAAAGAAATATTTATTTATTTATTAAATATTTTAACAGTCGACTAATTTTCCAATTTAATCGATCAAACTATATCAGAGAGAACTGAATAAAATACTTTGAACAAAATTATTTAAATACAAAATACTTTCAATTAAAACATATTTAATATTATAATAAAAATTAATTCTTTTAATTTAATCAAATAATAAGTAAATCTAAATGAAGAACAATCAATAATAATTTACTTACGTAATTTTATATTAAATTAATGGCTACGAGCGTCAACAAGCTATGAAATTTTTGGGTTTTTTTTTTCATTAACAAACAAAATAGAATAGAATTTCTTGAAGAAAAACCAAAATTTATTCGAAATATTGAGATTGAAACAATAACTAAAAATCGAAGAATATGAGTATTTATTAAAAATTATTGAAAATTCTAAAAAACATTTTAGAATTTTCTACCAAACCAGTATGAGATATAGAAAAAAACTTACTTAGCAATTATGTAGCTAATTTTTTTCTTTATTTTACTATTTTTTTCAGATTTTTTTAGCAAATTTTCGGAAAAAAGTCCCAAGGGAGAAATTTTCAAAAATTCTACTAAACTATGCATCCTAGAATAATGATTCTTTTACTCAATTATAGTACTTATTACTCCACATTTTACGATACTATGCTCGTTTTTCTACACTGTAAAAATCGAAAAAAAATTCTAACACCCAAACGGGGCACATGCTAGCAAATTAAAATTAAAATCAAATTATAGTACTTTTTATACCCTATCGAAAAGTATTCTATATATATATTTCTCCGAATTGAACTCGAGAAAAAAGTTATTCCGCATATTATCACAGCAAACGAAACACCCTGTATAGATTCGCTATATAATAAAAATAAATCTACCTTCGAAGCAGTTAAATCGAGTGTAAGCCCATTCGGCCAGCCCAATCCTGTATTAACGATCGCCATGCGTTCGCTACCATCTAACACGGCACGTTCAATTCTCGGCAGTTTTTCACTCCAATCCGACCAAAACAACCATCCATGTTCGGGTGCCACAACAATCGCACGAGGTTCCTGCAAAATTAAGCGCATTAAGCATTTTATTATTGAAAGCAATATATGAAAAATCTTCAGCAATTATTTTTACCACTTTAAATGCAAGGAAACTTATCGAGAGACAAAAAAATCACAAATTTTTTTTAAAATTCATTGTGGTTACATTATTTATTCGATTTTGATCAAATTTTTAGAAAAGTTTCTCCTAGTGCCCACATAAATTATAATTTTATTAAAAATATTGTGTTGTCAACTTTCCGAGAAAAGTCAAAGTGATCTATATATGGGTTTACCCATATACTCCTAATCTTATTATTTCTAACATTCTTCTAACATGACTAATGCCGTTAATTCTGTGTCATTAGATTTAAATTTAAAGATTTTTATCTTAAAGCAATTTCGAACATTGATCTTTAAGTGTAACCAATTAAAGATTCGATCATGGTATCTCATGATTTGTAGGTAAAATTATATAGTTTTTTTTAGTGTAATTTGTGATTAAAATTTCATTAATGTCCATAATTGCCAACTTTCCGAGAAAAAAATTACTAAAATTTTTAAAAATTCATATTGACTACATTATTTATTCGATTTTGATGAAATTTTCAGAAAAGATTTCCCTAATGCTCCCATTAATTATATAATTTTATTAATATCCAGTGTTGCCAACTTTCCGAGAAAAAAATTACTAAACTTTTAAAAAATTCATATTGACTACATTTTTTGGCCGAATTTGTTCAAATTTTCAGAAAAGATTTGCCTAAAGTATCATTCAGACTGCGGTTGCAGTTTTTGTTATTGCCGTAGTAATAGTTGTAAGCATACTTGACCATTCACACTGGCTTGTGATGCTAGTGAAATTTTTACATACGCATGCGTACTGCAATGACACATTTGACACAAAATAAATAAATAAAATAATTAAATAATCATAATAATAATATAATAATAATAATATTAATAATAATTAAATATTATTTGATTAATTTTGCTTTCTAAAGTCGCCATTTTAATATATTTTATGAATTTGACGTTTGTTTGACATTTGTTTGACGTTTCTAAATAAAAAATAGTGCTATCTCTTTTCACTCAACTCTGATTGGCCAATTCTTACAACTATGTAAAATTTTAACTAGAAAGTTTGGCCTGTTCAAATGTTTGGCTGCTTACAACTATTGCTATGTCTTACTGCAATAACCACGCATGCGCATTGTATTCCCATAAGCTTACATGTATTTTCTTATGCTTACAACTACGACTATAACTACTGCAATAACTAAAACGGCAGTCTGAATGGGGCTTAATGCTCCCATTAATTACATAATTTTATTAATATCCAGTGTTGCCAACTTTCCGAGAAAAAAATTACTAAAGTTTTTAAAAATACATATTGACTACCATTTTTGATCAAATTTTCAGAAAAGATTTCCCTAATGCTACATATTGTATTTTGTAAAAATATTGAAAAATCTCGAGTAAATATAATATTACCTGTAATCCTTCATGCACCAGTACCCGTCTATACCGTCCATCCATCCGACAAACTTCCACCCGATCCGTCCCCGTATCCGTCCAATACAAATTCATCGCCATCCAGTCCACCGCAATACCATCCGGATGCTGGATATCATCCGCAACGACATCCGTCTGCGCACTTCCATCCAGCCGAGCGCGTCGTATCGCCTTCACTTCATCATCCGTCCAGTAAACAAAACCGGCTGACGGCTCGTAATCAACTGCGATTGTGTATTTAATATCGTTCAATGGTAGAGCACGTTGCGTATAATCGTCCGAATCGAGATACAGTATGTAGATATCGGTACGAGTTGCATACAGTAATACATCGCGTGGTCCGGCAGCACATGTGTAGTTATTGAGTAGACGTATACCGATTGGGCAGGCGCATGTGTAACCTGTGGGCACGTTTGGAGCGAGCAGGCATAGATGGGAGCAGTTGCCATTTTGTACGGAGCATGGGACTTGTTTGGGACGTGGTTGACGTGTACTGTCCCACACCTGCGGACGAAACACACAAAATTAATAGTTATTTTTCTAAAATTAATTTATGCTTTTATTATAGTATCAAATCTAAACTAGTTTGAGAAAATTTAGCTAAGGAAATAAAAATAAATAATGCCTAAAAGTATAATTATAATATCTGAGGAACATAAAATTTGAGATTACGTAGTCACACAAAATTAATTTGACGCTATCTTGGGTACTAGACAAATTTATCCTGAAAATTTTTATTAAAATCGACTGAACCCCGTCTAGGAGGAGTTGCAATCACAAAATTTTGACTAACGACGCACATCCATACACCTACATAAACTAAGTTCGGATTCGTCTGATCTAGAGGCTACATGAAGGATTTCTATACAATTTCTTTTTTTTGTTTTTTGAAAATGTTACAGACATCGTACCAAACGCTATACCACTTTTCCTTGCAGTCAAAGTGGTAAAAATAACAAATAACGACTTTTACTATAAATATTCTGTATTACTATCTCAAAATTCTGTAATTATATTATGCAATTATGTAAAAATTACAGCATTACCTAGAAATACTTTGTAGGTAAAATTACATAATTTTTTTTAGTATTAAGGCCATTTCAAGGCAAACAAAATGCTATATGTATTCAGACAGGTGGTGGGAATACAAAAATGAATAATTTTACATTCGATTTATTCGTTTAATACTACGTGTTTATGGTAACTAATTATTAGAAAAATTAGCTAATTTATGTACAATTAATAATTTAATAACTATTTTTATATTCAGACAGAATTAGCATATAAAAAAAATTAATCAAATATATAATTGTCAATATTTTCTTTGTTTATTATTATTTTGATTACCAAAAAATATATATGTTGTTAATTGTTATTATAGTACTTATGTATTAATTTCAGAATTTATTTATGTGCAGTTTATTTGTAAAAAAATAATTTTCTTCATTTTCCTTGAAAAATGCGATTTTCTCTTATCTCATATAAAAAATAAAAAAAACTAACTAAACTAACCTAACCTAACCTAAAATTTGTACATTTATACATTTATACATGTTTGTTTGTACATGTTTTTTATTTGAAAAAAATATATGATTAATCTTAATAATAATAACAACACATATATTTTTTGGAAATCAAAATAATAATAAACAAAGAAAATATTGACAATTAAATATTTGATTAATTTTTTTTATATGGTAATTCTGTCTGAATATAAAAATTATTATTAAATTATTAATTGTACATAAATTAGCTAATTTTTCTAATAATTAGTTACCATAAATCTAAAGTATTAAACAAATAAATCGAATGTAAAATTATCCTTTTTTGTATTCCCACCACCTGTCTGAACATAGCCTTTTGTTTGCCTTGAAATGCGCTTAATGTACGTAAATTTGTCCTTAAATAATGTGCACTTTGTCTATTCTGTGTCGGTTCAAAAAAATCGCACACCTACCTGAATATACATAGGCGTCTGCGTCGAATGTATAAACTCCTTAGGCGTGGCAACCAGCGTATTAAGCGTCGTTGCATTCCTTTCAGCCGCATAAACATACGAAGTATGCCAATCGGTCCAATACAAGAAATTCTGATACATCGTCAACGCAAACGGATAATTACTCGTCTGTTTCACCAACGTTCGTCGATTGCCACCTGCAAAATCCATCACATCCAGAAAATGCAGCTTCCCATCGATCCAATAAAGCAACTCATGCGCATAATCCACAGTGAGACCATTCGGCCAAAAGATATTCTCCGAAACAATAATTCGTCGCGTGGATGGATCGCCATTCATTCCGGCCCGTTCGATCTTGGGGACTTCGCCCCAATCCGTCCAGAACATGATCGCGTGCTGGGGCACCAGTGCGATGGTACGCGGCTGATCAATATCGGACCAGATCAGGACTTTCCGATGCCGGCCTTCCATTGTAGCAACTTCGATTTTATTCGTATCGGAATCCGTCCAATAGAGTTTATTTGTGAACCAATCGCATGCTAGGCCTTCCGGTGAGATTAGGTCGCTGTTTATTACTTCCACCTACAAACACAAATTAACAATTTTAACATTTACTTAATTATCATATTAATTACAGCTTGCTATAATAATTCATCAAAATAATGAGACTTAGTACGTAGTTTGTGTAATACATACATACACAATCACGCCATGAACCCGTAAGGGTGTGGCACAAACTCTTCATCATCCCGAAATCAGTCGCCTCCAAACATTCCTATCCAGCACAAGCAACTTTCGCTTCATCCACATTCATAATTCCTCTCACAGCATGCTCTTTTATTCCTACTACTTGGAAACTTTCGCTCACGCAAGCCACTTTCTCAATCATTCACCACTCCAACTACTCATCGGACTGATCCATTGGACAAACGTATACCATCAAAATCATTCAAATTAATTTTTTTAGTAATAGACCTTGAACAAATAAATGTTCGTATTGTCATTGTGAAATTTAATATAATAATATTCAAGAATATTGAGATTTTATATTTTTCCCAAAATTTCACAAGATACTCAGTTTTTTAATCAAACGTTCATTAGACATTCGCTCAACATGTCCGAACCATCTTAACTGACTAACACGGAAACTTTCGCTACAACATTTTTTTCAATTTCACACTCATCATACACTAATAAAATATTAAAAGTGTAATAATATATTCATTCATTTCAAAATACATCTTTTACTAAGAATTATAATTAAAAATCCAACGTTTCTAAACGATTACTATGTATTACTAAACAATTATAACCTAGAAATACTGGGACATCATAATCTCTCATAATTTATTGGAAAATAACATAAATTTTTGTTTACGAGTGTATAATTATCTAGTCAAATTTATAAACGAAACATCTGATGTCCACAAAACTAACCTTATTTTCCACTTCGCCATCCTTATACGAAATGCATTGTATCATTTCCAGTCCGTGATCAGTCCAGCAGATTTTCTGCGCTGCATAATTGAAATCCAAACCAACACCTTCAGTCAGATTTCGCACTAATATCTGTACTTTTGATTTCTGATTGGAACGATTAGCTAAACTTGCTAGACGAATATCCAATTGCGTTGTAAATAGTAACGGTGGCATACTTGTACCACCTGCGACAATTTCGCCTCCTAATTAACATTTCATTTGCTAAATAATAATCGAATAATTATTAGGAAAAATCATTACTTACCGATTAGAAAAACGCATAATGGTAAGTAGAAAAACTTGAGCAACATTTGGGATCAAAACTAGCTATCTTTAAACACCTTTCGAAATTACTAAATACATTTTAAACAACAATACTTGAAATAAACTTAACGCTTTCATTTAAAATATTAATTTCTTTAACATTGTGTACAGCCTTCATACCATCTTTATAGGTTAAACGCAACTTTGCATCCAAAACATCATTTCCAATTAAGTTATATTCTATAAAAAATAACTAATTAAATTATTAGAAGCAACGATATGAAAATATTTTATTATTGAACGGCGTAAACATTAAAAAAAATATTACTGATAAAATTAAAAGATAAACAGAAACAACTATGAAGTTGATAACCAAACGAAAAACACTAGTCTGTACATATTAACCCAGTCATGTTCTAGCCAATAGAAGTGTTTAAAAACTAATAAAACTGGCAATCGTATTGGTTGACGTGCTAATACTGATTTTACTACAAATAATTAAAAAGAAATAGGCTTTTAAATAAAATTACGTCAGACCGAATTATTTTAAGATTACATTTAATTAAATGTTATGAAATAATAATATACTGTTATAATAATATAATAAATTAAATAAATAATAAAATAATAAATTACTGGACTAACCAAAACTACTGTACATTTTGCTACAATCATATGCTTGCTAGCCAATTGAAGTGCTCAAAAACTAGAAAAACTCGAAATGCCATTGGTTAACGTTCTAATACTGATTTTACTAAAAATAATTAAAAAGAAATAGGCTTTCAAATAAAATTGCCTCGAACCGAATTATTTCAAGGTTACATTTAATTAAATGTTATGAAATAATATAATAAATTAAATAACTAATAAAATAATAATTTACTCGATTAACCAAAACTAGTGTACATTTTGCTACAATCATTTGCTTGCTAGCCAATAGAAGTGTCTAAAAACTAGAAAAACTCGAAATGCCATTGGTTGATGTTCTAAAATGATTATACTAAAAATAATTAAAAAGAAATAGGTTTTGAAATGAAATAAATGGATTGGATGTTATGAAAAAATAATATATAAAAATATAACAATTATAATAAATTAAATAAATAATAAAGGTATAAATGTAAAATAGGGTCCCGAAATGTTGCTGTATTCACTGTAGTGGCCAAAATATTAAAAAACCAGTGACTCTCAAAATGTGTATTATGACATGAAATGTAAAAATGCAATAAAAAATTACAAAATGAATATATTTTATTAAAGGAACAATAAGAAATCACAAAATGAATATAATTATAAATAGAAAACAATAAAAAATTACAAAATAAATATTGTTCAATAAAAGAAAAATGAAATATCACAAAATAAATATAATTATGTAAAAACTATGTAAAATCTAACCTAACCTAACCAACTTCTTAACATAACATAAGTCTTAACGGACTTTTAAACATAAGCCTAAACCAACCTAAACCTAACCTACCCTAACCAACGGACTTCTTAACATAACATTAGTCTTAACGGACGAAATTGATATTTTATTTATGCCCGATTTCTTCACACTCGGTTAAACCACGACTAAAGTTAAACCTAGTTTAAACCTTGAAATCGGTTTTCTTCACACTCACGAAACTCCGGCTAGATGTTATTCGTCGATTATAGTTAGCCGACGAATATTGGGGGTTTAAACGTGGTTTATCTACACCAGCGCCAAATTTAGCAGTGAGGGCTGATGGAACTATAACTATTCATATCTTTCATAACCTTACGCGAATTTTGACATTTCGTGTTTTGCATTTATTTTAAATAAGATATTTAAATATGAATGCGTTGATGGACGTTAACGTCTTCTCCGATGATGAAAGTGACGACGAATTCGAAGAAAATATATATATTCCGAGACCGTATGTGCTACGAGTTCGTACAAATCACTTTGAAGCGTGGAATGATTTGGAATTTTTTGTTCGGTTTCGCTTAACAAAGCCAACATTTTTAACATTGTTCGCCCGAATCGAGGAACAATTGTTGATAAACTATAATCAGTACGTATATGATACTTTATTTATTTATTATTATCAATAAAGTCAAACCTGCAGCAAATTTTGAACAATTTTTGTAATTTTTAGGTCAAGAGCATTGACAGCAATGAATCAGCTGTTGTTGACGCTGCGATTTTATGCCACGGGAAATTTTTTGCGAGCGAGTGGAGATTTTTCTGGTGTTTGTATAAGTACAGCATGTCGTGTTGTTAAAAAAGTTTCAACAATTATTGCTTCGCTCGGACAAAGAACCATAAAGATGCCGCATACTTTAGATGAAATTCGCCTTGCTCAACAACAATTCTATGCTATGTATCAATTCCCGCGTGTTATTGGTTGTATCGATTGTACTCATATTAAAATTCAATCTCCAGGTATGCTACAAATATCTTTTATATATCATTTTCCTTTAAACCACAATTTTCTTATGTTCGCAAGCTAATATTTTCCTTTTAAAATTTTACAGGAGGAAATATGGCCGAAGTGTTTCGTAACAGAAAAGGATATTTTTCTTTGAATGTTCAAGTTGTTTGTGATGCAAAAATGAAAGCAATTAATATTGTTGCAAGGTGGCCGGGATCTGCTCATGATTCAACAATATTATCGCACAGTAATTTGCATACTAGACTCCAGATGAACGAATATCATAACGGGCTGTTACTCGGCGATGGAGGTTACCCTAATAATCGTTTTCTTCTTACTCCATTACTAAACCCAGTTAGCCCAGGAGAAATTCGATACAATGAGGCACACATCAGAACCAGAAATATTATAGAACGGTTTTATGGAGTTGAAATTGGAAACTGTGCAAGCAATCATCGTTGCAACAGTTTATTTACATAATATAGTGAGAGATGCAGGAGAAGATGAACCACCAGTTCTAGAAGAAATACTTCCGGATGAAGATGTAGAAGAGGGATATCATGTCGTTAATAGAGTGGTGAGAGACAATGCAGTTAGACAGGCTCTCATCGATGACTACTTTACAAGGTATATTTGAATATAATATGTGTGTGGATAAAGATTATTGGTGATTACGAATTTTTGAAAAAAAAAATTGAATAACCTTGAAATTCTTCATTCATTTTACAAAATACTCCTATGTTACCGAATTCTTACCATCATTTTGTTTTCTAGATTACACTGAGCGTTCCGATGGCAGCATAAATTATTAACCATTTGTAATATATACATATTTTCAACATTATTTATCAACAGTATCAATAAAATGGGAAGAAAAAGAACAAATCGTACTTCTAATTGTTTTGTGTTTGATTTGGACATTAAAAAATGTGAATAAAAAAACTAATCCAAGTAAACATGTTATTATGTATTATAAAAGCTATAAAATTGAGTTTGAAAAACATTATAAATATTAGATAATGCAAAATTGATTATACCAAACAATCAAGATTAATATTAAATTCCAAGTTTTATTAGTTTTAAAAATAAAATTGATTAATTTATTTACCATAGAAAATAGTTAAAAAAAAATTGTATGATGATCCTTTTGTGTATAGTTTGATGAATTAATTGGCAATGTGGATTTAACGAGATTAGAATAAAAAATGTGGTTAAATTTTAATCATCTACATATCTACAAATGTTAATTTACTGATTCAATCTAATAATGTAATTTCATTGACATAATATATTATATTTTCACAATTCGTCGACACGATGTACAATAATTTAAATATTTAACTAAACATGTGACTTTGACTTTCAAAATTTTATAACATGCTGAAGATGACTAGGATTTCTAGCCGAAACGTTCAATAAAAAGAATGTAAACATTTACTGTTCAAATTATTTCATCCGATCCATATTGCCAATTAATTCATCAAACTATAGCGAATAGTATTAGATAATTATAATGATAAAACTTATACTTCAATTTTTGTTTTTATTTAAAAGACATTACTATAGTATAAAACAGAAAATTTATTAAATCTATGTAAAATAATATAATTTTTATTGCAAATTTTTTAATTTTGCTTTTTTTATTTCTTGCTCTAACAACAAATTTTCAATGGTTAAAGCTGCTATTTTGGCTTTGTCATCCATTTCTTTTTGAACTGACTCTATTTGCAGTTTTAATAATTTTTTTTTTAAATCGATTACTTCTCCAGTAACCTCACTTCTGTCATTACGTCGTTCAGAAGTCTTTCTTTTACGGGTCTCCTTAAACGGGTACTTCTCAAATGATGATGATGCTAAAAATATAACAAATTTCAAATATAAGTATACAAAATACCATTCATTCAATTCAAACCTTGTCTTTTTCTGGAGTTAGTACTTGGCGTGCTATAACTCGCGTTTTCAACAATTAATTCGCAAGACGCTTCTTCGTTATATAATTGGACTGCAAAGTAAAATTATCAGATATTCAATATTACACACATGTAATTATATATATATATATATATATATATATATATATATATATATATATATATATATATATATATATACATATATAGGTACCATACCTGGTAATTTTGGCTCACTGCAACTTGGATATCCATCGTTTATAGATTCATGCGCTTCGTTGACGGAATGTAAATAGATCGCACACTCTGAAACATGAGGATATTAAAAAAATATTTATGACTATAAATAAGTGTTGAATACCTTCTCTGTCAGCATCTAAAAATTCTATTGAATTGTTTGGTCTAGTAGTCAGTGATTCTAAAAAATTACAATATATATATATATATTTTGTCATATCACTTTCATATCTTAATATCATATTTTTTTTTTCATATGTTCAAATCTTATAGTGTAATTATTTTCAAACAAAAAGTGAAACATACCTTCAGATTGAGCTCCATCGTCATCAAATTTGGAACTCAAACCAACCATACTGATTTGACATGCTGCCAAAATTTTCTCTTCATATGAAGAAAAATCCTTATTGTCCGAAAGACCTCCACCCGTTTTCAATTGCTCTAATCTCAGATTAGAACATTTCTTTCTTAGGTCTTTTTTTATTGCATCGTATTTATTGCGTATTGTTTTAGAAGTCCGAGAAAAATTTCCGCTAGCTCCATTAAACTCTGAAGCTATTAAATCCCAAGCTTTATTTTTTTCTTGCGAAGTCGTACCATCCGTTCTTTTATTTTCAATGATATCCTTGTACTTCAATGCAATATCGACGAGTGTATTGATTTCACTTTTAGTGAAATTTGCTCCTCTTTTTTCCATTTTACTGCAAACAAACATATGAAATGTTATATACACATTATATTTAATTATGCATTATGGTTTATTTGTGCTCGAAATATTATTTTAAAATAATAATATCTAATTTAATAGTCACAATTTAAAATTTCTTAAAATACAAACAACAAATATATTTCCAGATTATATTACTTTGAACATGTGACATAAACTCACAAAATCACAGCCAAAAAAACAGAATGTTTTGTAGCTTATTGCATAATTTATTTACTGTTTATTCAGTCAATGAACATTGTGTTTTTTTATATTATTATCTTTTTGAATTAAAATCTTCATAACCAAAATTTTGTTGTGGAAAAATATAATTTCTAATTTAATTTATTTCAAAATGAATACGAGCCAAGATCATATGAAATAATAAAGAAATTAATAGAAACTTACCTTCAAAATATAATATTGCACTAACAAGGAATAAAAACAGTAAAGAATAATAATAACAAGGAATAACAATAACAAGGAATAATAACAACAAAGAATAACAACAACAAGGAATAATAACAATAAGGAATACTAACAACAAAGAATAATATTATGAAATAACAAAAAGGCAAAAATAAGGTAAAATTGTCCTTAAAAGGACAGTTTTGTTTATAAAAATCAAAGATTAATATAATTAGGAAAAGAACAAACTAAAGACAGGAATTTTTGAAGAAAAACAGGAAAATAATGAAAAATGTAAAAACACAAGACAAAGGAAAAACTATCACTCAGCGAAAACTGACGTAAACAGAATGACACTACAATCCGTATGACGCTAGCTGCAATTTTATTTGCGACGTTGCCAAATGTATTTTTTGGAGTTTCGAATCGTAGATTAGTTAACCCTGCATGTGAGTGAAGAAATCCGACAAATGGTTATTGTCCGGCTAACTTTAATCGGAGTTTAGAAAATCGAGGTCTAAATAAATAGTGAAGAAATCGGGCATTAGTGATATTTTGTTAAAAAACGCGATAAAATTACTAATGAAACATTTTGAGGTTCACCTTTTTATATGCACACCAGGCATGCGCATTCCTTAGATCATATAGGCTTCTTTGTACTATATGATCTAAGGCGCATTCCGATGTTCACGCATGCGCAAATCTGGTTTTTCAATATTTCTTCCAATACAGTGAATACAGCAACATCTCCGGACCCTGTTCTGCATTTCAACCATAATAAATTACTTGAATAACCGGCTGGAGTAAGATATACAATCCCGAGATGTTGCTGTATTCACGAATATTAAAAAAAAACAGATTTGCGCATGCGTGAACATCGGAACGCCCATATTTGGTGTATAAAAACCAGTGAACCTCAAAATGTTTCATTAGTAATTTTCCTTTTGTTATGTTATGTTAAGAAGTCCGGTAGGTTAGGGTAGGTTTGGTAGGTAGGTTTCAGGTAGGAGTTTGTTTTTTAAAGACCGTAAAGAAGTCCGGTAGGTTAGGGTAGGTTTGGTAGGTAGGTTTCAGGTTGGAGTTTGTTTTTTAAAGACCGTTAAGAAGTCCGGTAGGTTAGGGTAGGTTTGGTAGGTAGGTTTCAGGTAGGAGTTTGTTTTTTAAAGACCGTTAAGACACATTTAAAATTACATTTTGTCATAATACACATTTTGAGAGTCACTGGTTTTTCAACTAACGTGAACACAGCAACTCCTCGGGATTGTATAGCTTACTTATACCGAATAACCAAAATGTTCGTCAAACAAATTTTTTACAAATGAAATTCCCTGATTTTTCCAGGATCAAGAAAATTCCCTCACTTTTCCCGGTTTTGGCCCCCCTCTGACAGTTTGGTGGTGAAGTAATTTTTAAAATATTTTCACATTTGTTTTATTGCTGGTAATGATACATTTAAAAATAATTATTGGACAAATTTTTTACAAATTATTTAAATAAAAGATAGATTAATTATGAAAACTAACCTTAGAAGAACAATTAATTTATTTTATCTGTCTTATTTTAAAGAAAAGTGATATCCAATTAAAAGAGTGCTTTTTTATAAATTTGTACATGATGATAAACGTGAAATATTAACAAATCAGTTTGAAATCAATTCAGAACTATGTTCTCTCTCTGTACAGTTGTAAATCAATTTGGTAGGAATAAAACAACGATAGAATTGTCTTTTATTTGTATTATTTTAAAGAATCTTTCAATTTATTGTGTCGATCACGTATCCACTGTTTAATGCGTTCGGCTAATTCTTTGTGCGCTATAACTTGGTCCATGGTCAGTGGTGAACGGTTAAATGGATCGGTTTGGTCACTCAGAAGATGTCTACAAAAATAATATAGATTTTTGGTTTCCATTTATTGAAAATTTATGATCTAGATATTTGTTACGTTTAGTAACTTCTTTCTATGTTCCATTTTATTTAGTGTAAATGTCATTTGAGTCGTATAGATGCAAAACTCACTATTTGGTAAATTTTATGTTCTAAGATATTTGCAACAAAACTGTTATAGCTGGGTGTAATTGTATTTTGATGATAAAATCTTGTTACTAGATGGCACTTATTAAATAAGTAATGCCATCTAATAACAAGATTTTATCATAAAAATATAATTACACCCAGCTATAACAGTTTTTTTGCAAATATCTTAGAACATAAAATTTACCAAATAGTGAGTTTTGCATCTATACGACTCATTTGTACCTATCAATTTTTCCTGATAAAGACGTACGTTGAGTACATAGAGTTTATTAATACATATTAATACAGAACTATAACCTCAAGCCTTTTTATTTTAATATAATGAGTTTAATTATTACTGTGAATATTTTCATTTTTATACCCAAAAAATTGCTTCTCTACAAAATAATTTAAATTAATAAAGGCCCCTCAACCTCTTTGTACGCCCCTGCTGCAGCTTAGTACATAAATATTATTTTAAATTAGAAATTTAAATCGATGTAATAATAAATATTTTAGATAGAATTATTAAAATTTTTAATTTATTATAAATAATCCTTTTGTTTATAGTAAGAGAAGTTTCATATTTTAACATAGTAAAAAAAATCTTTCAAAATCCATTATATGAAAATAAAAACTACTAGAAACTTGCCTAGCAATAGTAGTTCTATCGACGATTTGTTTCGAACTGGGTAAAGTAACTGGATCCGTCATTAGTGTAGACATAATCGGATCTAAAAATTCATCGGGTGCTTCGGCTAATACTTCCTCTTCAGCTTTCTGTTGTGACGCGAGTTCCGACACTTTTTGCGCTACCAATTTTAGTTCACTAATCAGGGCACCACCGCCAATTCGCGCTGAAAACAATTTAATTAATTAAAAAAAGAAACCATTAAAAACAATGTTACAAAATTCATTTCTAAGGTGTTTAAAAATATTACGACGAGTTGAAAATAATTGTTTATAAGATTAGAGGCTAAACATTAAAAATAGTATATGTGTTACCGCCAATTTGATTATTCAGGGCAGTTTTCATAATGCTTGGTCATTATAAATAATGACCGATAAAATCAGACAATTTAATAATTTTGTATTTGTCTACGACAATCTAGAATAATTTATTACATTGCCCGGTCATTATAAATACTGCTACTATTTATCTGGTCACTTTAATAAATTGACAGCAATTTGGCTATTTATATATACTGAAAAAACCTAAACTAACCTACTAACTTAACCTACCCAAAATAGCCAATTGCGTAAACATACTGTATGTATAAATAGCCAATTGCGTATACATTATAAATAGCCACTTTCATAAAAATATATTTAAATTGCCCACTCGATTTCCAGCATTATTCATAATGCCCGAGCAATGTAATATTTTTTATATAATTTATCATTTTGTCACATCCCATTGGGCACTTTCTAAATTGCCCGGGCATTATAAATAATGCCCAATTGTTTACATTGACCGTAACATAGATATGAACTTACCTAGTACATCTTCAGCTAAAGCAAACAATTGTGGACTATATGATCGGCCATCTTGCGAAACAGCTAAACAAAACGCGTCACTTTCTTGTAAATGTACATAGATTTTACAAATATTCAACACTGTATTGGCCGGATCAAATTCAAATTCCTTTTGATCTTTTACCTAGAGAAAACAAAAAACCCTCCGATTTATTTCAAATACCATTTTTTTTTTGATTCGATTGAGATTTTTGATCAATATTGGACAGAAACTTATAATATAAACCTTAAAATTTTTCTTATTCGGTCCGACCAGATTAAGTAGGAAATAATTCAGCATGGCCGCGATACGATCGACCATTGTCGCATGCGTAAAGATATTGGTGATTTTCGATGTTAGTAACTCGAGCGTGTGAATCGTTTCACGACCTAAAATATTATCGAAACGTGCTATCATTCCGATATGCTGTATATAACCTAAGTTTTGTGTTCGCTCTTCTTGCGGTAGATTACTCCAAGCGCCATTCTCTCTAATTATATTTTCAAAAATCAAACAAAGAAGAGGTTAATACGCCAGTCAAAAAAACAAAAAAAAAACAGGAAAATTTACCGATTTTCAAATAGATATAACTCGGCCAATTTTAAACGAAATTGAATGAAATTTTGTGTCAGAAAAAATTTTAAGTCTCATGCAAGATGAACCATTCCGCTCCCCACTACATCCCGCAGACAAAAAAAAACATGTTTTGACTTAAAAAATTGTCAAACTTTGACATGTACAGCATACAAAAATTTTATTTGACTCAATTCACCAAGCGGGCATAAAAATTCAAACATTTCTACGTAAATTTCGCTTAATTTCAAGAACTTACGATGTTTTGGCGCAAAGTTTAGATTTTTGAAATTTATTCTGCATTTTGCGAGTTCAAAGTTCTGACAAATTTTGAACATTTAGAACATTTTAACGACCAAACAAATGTGTTCAATGGTAATACATTCTTTGGTTAAAAGAAAAGTTCAAAATTGTAAAGCATTTTACAGAATCAAACCTACAAAAAAAAAAACAATTTGCAAAATGCAGGATAAATTTTAAAAAAATCATAACTTCGCGGCAAAGCATCGTAAGTCCTTGAAATTAAGCAGAATTTACGTAGAAATGTTTGAATTTTCACGCCCGCTTGGTAAATTGAGTCGAAAATGGTCAAAATTAAGTCGAAAATGGTCGAAATTAAGCCGAAAAAAAGTTTGACAATTTTTAAAGTCAAAACATGTTTTTTTTTTTGCTGAGTATGGTTGGGGAGCGGAATGGTTCAAATGGTATAGTTTATCTGTTTTTCATAAACCCATTGTATTGTATTATGTTTCAAGGAAATTTGTACCTAAAAACATTTTTGCATAACTTTAAGTTATATTGAATGGGTTTAATGGTTTTACGTTCTTACATCACCTTAAAGACGAGACGTGAAATTGTTTCGGACACAAAATTTCATTCAATTTCGTTCAAAATTGGCCGAGTTATACCAAAATTTAAAAATCGGTAATTTTTATTATTTTTTATTTTTTTTTGACTAGTAGATTAACGCACTACCTAGCTGTTTGCATTGTTCGTAACTGCGCCATATTTGTTAGAGATTCGTCTAGTAAGAAGACAGCATCGTTCATTAATAAGTTTATAAAACGGAGGAATAACGGAGGTGACACGGCTTCCATATTTTCTTCAGCTTCTGTTGCCAGTTGTCTGTTAATAAAAAAATTAACTTAACATATTATTTTGCAATAAAACGGCTTTCGGTTTAGAGTTCGGTATATTCATATCTATTAATAATCGACCGTATGTGTCTTCATCAGAGAAAAACTGATACAAATGATATTTACAGTAAATAAACAGAACATAGAACATAGTCCATTTGTATCTCTGATGAAGACGTACCTACGCTGCGCCGACTATGTAGAATAAGTCGATTATTAATAAATAACTTAAATCTAAAGCCGTTGGTATATGCTAGACAAAAAAATAAAATATTCTGTAACATTACAGATCTTACAGAAGATATCACACTTAAAATAGTGATCAGATTTGAAATGTAAAGTTCTTTAAATTTAAAGTTTCAATGACAAAATAGCACTATACTAGCAGTATACTATAACTTGAGAATCAAACTTTTGTTTCGTAGCTTAGCTACTTTTATTGGTAGCTGTAGCTGTGCTACAAAAAAAAAATAAGAGTAGCTTTAGCTTGTACCTTCAGGATTTGTCGCAACTTGCTTATAAATAGTAGCAAAAATATAAATCTACTGGTAGCTTAAAGCTATCTTTAGTAGCTTATAACTACTTTTAGTAGTTTATAGCAACTTCTATTAGCTTAAAGCCACGTTTAGTAGCTTATTAGTTTTACTAATTTATAGCCACTATTCTATAGTTAATATTAAATTTCTGGGATTTCAATTAAATTCCGAAATTAATTGGAAAAGGTCATTAATAAAATAAATTAATACGGGTAAAGCTACATTCACAACCTCCAAATTAGCAGTAGGATTAGTAGCTATAATTAACCGTAAAGGTTTGGCATATGCAAGCGCATGAAGTCGTTCACACTGACCGAAATTAGTACTTAACGCAGACTTGCAATTAGTAAGCAACGCAGAACCTTGCAAACTCCAAGCTTTTACGTTAATTTATGTACTAATTGCAAGTATAAAATAATTAAGTAGTACGTCACTTTTCAAATTACAGATATTTATGTATCCGACTTCTTACGTTTCAAGCTTTTCTTCCTTGGTAGATTCATGCATTTTTGCCGTAAATTAGTTGGCAAAGTAATACATTGTGATTGCTGTGTGGGGGTTACTTTACGTTATGTTTTATGTATAATTATATCCACAAATTCTACTGCTAATTTGGAGATTGTGAATGTATCTTAATTTTCTGTTACGTAGACTTCCGCCGATATGATAACACATAAAACAACGCCATATTTGTTGTTTGTTTGTTTCGAAAATAGTTCTAGAACGAAAACTTACTGAAAATAATTTCGATGTTCTTCCAAATGCCAAAGATAATCCATAACAATATACATCGGTCTTCTGTAATTGAATTTCTGCTCAAATTGTACACTTTGTCCGGTCATTTCAATTCCCACAAACACTTCCAGCAAATTCCTTACAATCTACGAAACAAAACAAACAGTTTTAGAAAAATTACAACACAAATACCACAAACAAACAAATAAATACAAACTTCTTTCCGATAAGGATGCTCCTTAAACAATCTCTGCCTCTGATACTGTCCCATTGTATTCATTTCGGGTGGCACGTCTTTATGATGGGGCAGCAGGGCCTCGAGGCATTCGGCCATACGGGCGCGTAAATGGGGATTACGCATACGTTGCGGCGAACCCATGAAAATCAGCACCATACTTAAGATCGGATCCAAAAAATCATAACCTTGTTCTTCGAACGTCGATGGATTGAAACGACGCAAGAAACTTAAATAACCGACTGTGTTTTCTATCACAAATTCTGGAATGCATCTAATATTGAAAACAAAATTAAAATCATTTATTAATCAATTGATTTTCATAAAAACAAGATTAGAAGTATATGGGTAAACCCATATATAGACCACTTTGACATTTCTCGGAAAGTTGGCAAACACTGTATTTTAATAATATTATAATTTATGTGGGCACCAGGAGAAACTTTTCGGAAAATTTCATCAAAATCGAATAAATGATGTAGCCACAATGAATTTTAGTAATTTTTTTCTCGGAAACACTGTATTTTTTTGAAATTACATAAATTATATGAATACTAGGAGAAAATTTGTGAAAATTTGAGTAAAATCGGTTAAATAACATGGCCATTGTAAAATTTTTAAAACTTTAATAATTTTTTTCTCGGAAAGTTGGCAACACTGGATATTAATAAAATTATGTAATTAATGGGAGCACTAGGGAAATCTTTTCTAAAAATTTGATCAAAAAAAAAGTCAAAGTGGTAATTACTTATTAAGCAATAATTTTTCATAAACAAAAGTGATGGTTTTTTTTTTTTTGTGTAAGTTTAAAGTGTTTATTAAAATAAAGTATATATTTACTTTAACGTATCGGGTACAGTTTCCGGTAACGGAAACGTAATAATTCTGAATTTTCCTGGCGCATAACTAGCGCTATCTTTCGGAGGATGAATATTGACGGAAACTTGAGCTAACCACGTTGCTGTTGCCATATGAAACTGCGATAACATCATTAATTGATTCGGCTCTAATAAAACTGCTCGCAATGATACGTATCTAAATCAACAATGATTCGATTTAAATTCATTTTAATAATTTTGTTTATACAGGGGGTGATTCATAATTAGTGAATCAAACTGTAAATGGTGGATTCCTCATGTCAAATATGAGAAGACAAAATGTCTATACGAACATAAATGTACTTAACCAAACGACCGGTTAGGTTAGGTTAGGTTATGGTTATGGTTAGGTATGGATTACTCATGTCAAATGAGAAGACAAAATGTCTATACGAACATATATACTTAACCAAATGGTTACCGAGATACAAGCTGTTGCAAAATAATTATTATGCAAAATAATTATTAATAATATCGAAACATATTAGCAGTGTAGCAGTGTTCAATAAGTGTCAATATTATTATTTTTAATATCAATTTACAGCTCAAATGCTCAAATTGTTGTCCAGTAAACAGTAACAGTGAATTATAAACACATAACTGAAATATGTACTACTAATGAATATCTCTGTTCGATTTAATACACATTTTGAGTAGTTGGAGTGGTGTATGATTGAGAGAGTGGTTTGCGTGAGCGAGTTTCCAAGTAGTAGGAATAGAAGTGAGCATGCTGTGAGAGAGGAATTATGAATGTGGATGAAGCGAAAGTTGCTTGTTTGGATAGGAATTTTTGGAGGCGACTGATTTCGAAATGATGAAAAGAGTTTGTGCCACACCCTTTTGGGTACATGGCGTGATTGTGTATGTATATATGTATGTATGTTGTTTTGGTGAACTCATGGCTAACTTAATATGTTTTGTTATTATTAATAATAATTGGAAACAATTATTTCGTGCAAATTGCAACAAACAACAAAAGCCTGTATCTCGGTAACCGATCGTTTGGTTAAGTACATATGTTCGTATAGACATTTTCTATTCTTTTGACATGACAAATCCACCATTCACAGTTTGATTCACTAATTATGAATCACCCTGTATACACATATATATATATATATATATACAGGAGGATGTTCGTTCGCCAGGTTGACATAGGGCAATAACATTGGATACCGATAATATGCAGAATACTTTTTTCTGAAGTAAAATTCGGAAAAATACTTAGAATACTTTTCGATAGGGAATAAAAAGTTCTAGAATCTGGTTTTAGTTTTAATTTGCTAGCATGAGCCGTTTGGGCGCTAGAATTTTTTTAAAAATGTTTTTTAGAATTTTCAATAATTTTTCCTGCTTACTCTATTTTACATAATTTTTTCAGATTTTTTTGAGCAAATTTTGAAAAAAAAATTGAATTTTTCTTTTTAAATATAACTTTTTTCAAAACTTGCTCAAAACTCGTACTGATTTAGCAGGAAAAATTATTGAAAATTCTAAAAAACATTTTAAAAAAAATTCTAGCGCCCAAACGGCACATGCTAGCAAATTAAAACTAAAACCAAATTATATAATTTTTTATTCCCCATCGAAAATTATTCTAAGTATTTCTCCGAATTTTACTTCAGAAAGAAGTATTCTGCATATTATCGATATCCCATGTTATTGCCCTATATCAACCTGGCGAGAACGAACACCCTGTATACGTATATAAATGGGGGAAAAATTACTTCGTCATAGAATCTTCCAATCTTTGTTTAATCGTATCTAAAACATCACTATTACCAGCTGATTGATTCACCGCATCATTGTATGCTCGCTGAATTTGTCCAATATCCTAGAAAAATCCAAAAATATAGCTCAAAATAACATTAACAACTCGTAACACAGTGAGTGAAACATCTTTCGGAACTCATTAACGTCAATTCACACGGTTCTAATTGGTATATTCAGACAGGTGTAGCTCAAATACAAAACATGTTGAAGTTAATATTGAATTTATTCGTTTAATACAAATTATACTTAATGTAACTGACTGTTCGGAAAATTACATAATCAATGTTCAATTAATAATTCAATAATTAATTTAATATTATTAATTAATTGATTTATATAAAATAAAAAATGATCTTAAAGGTACCGAAAAAATACCTGAGATATAATATCCTATGTAGAATAACATAGATTTTTTGAATTTTTTTTTTAATTTGGAAAATAGAGAAAAAAATTTTTTTTCCAAATAAAAACATATTTTTTGCTTTTTTTGACCAAATTATAAATATGAAAAAATTCAAAAAAATATATATTATTCTACATAAGATATTATATCTCAGGTATTTTTTCGGTACCTTTAAGATCGTTTTTTATTTTATATAAATCAATTAATAATATTAAATTAATAATTGAATTATTAATTCAACATTGATTATGTAATTTTCCGAACAGTCAGTTACAATATAAATAAGTTGTATTAAACGAATAAATTCAATATTAACTTCAACATGGTTTGTATTTGAGCTACGTGCCTGAATATAGTAATTAGAACCGTGTGAACTAACGTTAAGTACGTTGAATATCAATAAATTTTAATACAGAACGAAAACCTAACGCCGTTTTATTTTATTAACAACTTTGTCGATTGTAAAATTCAAAATATTCCTGGTTTGATATTATTTTTAATTTTTTTGGATTTCTCATTCGAGATTAAAAACAGGCTGAAGAGGAAATTTCGACAAATCAGAGTTGTTAAGTTAAATAAAACATTGATACATGAAAAAATTGAAAAAACTGTTGTAGCAAAAGTTGGTGTTAGTCAGTTAAGATGGTTCGAACATGTTGAGCGAATACGTCTAATGAACGTTTGGTTAAAAAGATTTATTTGAATGATTTTGATGGTATACATTTGCCCAGTGGATCACTCAGATGAGTAGTTGAAGTGGTATGATTGAAAGAATGGCTTGCGTGAGCAAAAGTTTCCAAGTAGTAGGAATAGAAGTGAGCATATATGAGAGAGGAATTATGAATGTGGATGAAGCGAAAGTTGCTTGTTTGGATAGGAATGTTTGGAGGCAACTGATTTCGGGATGATGGAAAGAGTTTGTGCCACACTCTTTTGGGTACATGGTGTGATTGTGTATGTATGTATATATGTATGTAAAATAAGAAAAAAATGTCTATTCCATACCTGATTCATGCGAACGAGATGATCAACCGAAACCCGAAAACCTAAATCCAACGATTTATGCGCTAAATAAAAGCATTCGGTTAAAAAATTATAGGAATCTGCAGTTGCACGTTTGGCAGATATTTCACTATTACTATTAGAACCATCTTCGTCGGTTGCAGTTGGTATTAGACATGTTTCGGAATCCAATTGAAACATATGAACTTCTTTCTTCTCACATTCATGCGCCTAAATAAACAATATTTGTTTTAAAGGATTAGAAAATGATCTACTGTGGCGAAATTTAAATAAAAATAATATTATAAAAAAATCCCAAAACCACACTTAAATTAAAATAAAGCTAAATACGTATTTCGGAAGCTAAGCTTCCATCTTCAGTAGCTAAATAAAATCTACAAAAATCTTACCTGTGATCCAAAGTACATAAACACTTAAGCACTTGTCAAAGATCACTGACAAAGATCTTTGACAAGTGCTTAAGTGTTTATGTACTTTGGATCACAGGTAAGATTTTTGTAGATTTTATTTAGCTACTGAAGATGGAAGCTTAGCTTCCGAAATACGGTATTTAGCTTTATTTTAATTTAAGTGTGGTTTTGGGATTTTTTTATAATATTATTTTTATTTAATATTTGTTTTGTTTTATTATAAATATAGCAAGAAGACCGAACTTCGGTTCAGAATTGATCAATATGTTAATATTTGCAAATATTCGGAATCGAAAAATCTTATTTTGAATTTTTTCAAAATATAACTTTTTCCAAAAATTTACTCAAAAAAATCTGAAAAAATTCAGTAAAATAGAGAAAAAAATTAGCTACATAATAGCTAAGTAACTTTTTTCTCTAACTCATACTGATTTTGCGGGAAAAATTATTGAAAATTCTAAAAACCATTTTAGAATTTTCTGCCAAACCAGAATGAGGTAGAGAAAAAAGTTACTTAGCTATTATGTAGCTAATTTTTTTCTTTATTTTACTGAATTTTTTCAGATTTTTTTGAGCAATTTTTCAAAAAAGTCTTATTTTGAAAAAATCCAAAGGGTACCCTTATCAAATTATCAAAAACTCAGTTTTTAATTTTTTTCTACTAAACGATGCATCGTAGAATAATGGTTTCATCACTCAATTATCGTACTCATTATTCCGAATTTTTCCATATCATGCTTATTTTCCTAGACCTCATAGTTTTTGAGAAAAAAAAATAAAAACCAAAAAATCTAAAAAAAATTCTAGCGCCCAAACGGCACATGCTAGCAAATTAAAACTAAAACCAAATTATAGAACTTTTTATGCTCTATCAAAAAGTATTCTAAGTATTTCTCCGAATTTAACTCGAGAAAGAAGTATATCGCAAATTATCGAAATTGCATGTTAAACGCCCATACGAACTTAACGAACGAACACCCGGTATATATAAACATTTAAATATGTCAATAAACGCCAAATAATAGAAGTTGCAATTTAGGTTATTTGCATGTGCGGTTATGCAAATTAATGCCAGATGTAGTAAATACACGTCAGTAAAAGGAAACGTCAGAATAGATAACCTATTAATATTAGGTTAGGTTTCATTTGTTAGGTTGTTTTATTTTATAAATTGGTGTTTAATATGCTATTTTAATGTGCATATTGCGAATTTATATATATATATATATATATATATATATATATATATATATATATATATATATATATTATAGTTTTTTATATTATCATAAACAGATAAGTTGAATAATAATCGAATTTAAAAATAAGTTATTGTAAATCAAATTTTGCTAATGCCCGTATGCATAAACGTTCATTAAATATATAGCGCTTCGTTAAACTGAAAATTCTTGGATTTTGTAAGAAATTTCGTTGCAATATACATAGAAAGATTTCTTACGGAATCCAAGAATAACGGACCGTTATTTTTAACGAATGTTTATGCATACGGGGGTAAATCTTTTAAGATAAAATTTCCAAAACCAATAAAACTTACCGGTACAGCACAATAAGTCGGATCCACTTTCAAAATCTTTCCACTGCTAATACTCGAACAAAATGGCTGACACAATCGCAATATAATATTGGCTAGGTTGATTATAAATCCATCGCTGACTGTACTGAATTGGGCCGGATTAAAATCCATTGCATGCGCATTCCATAATTTACCGCGCGATGCATTCGACTTCAAGCACTGGCCGAACCAAGTTAGTGTTCGATTTTTAATCGATTTCGATAGTTTTAACAGTCGAAGAAATACTCGATGTAAATTCTCATTTAAGGTTTTCGTTGCTAACCAGAGATTATTCTCGGCGATTGAATGTGACTAGAAACGAAAAAACAATTCGATATTTTTATATTTTATATTTTAAGAAATGAAATATCTGCAAGATTTTTTTGAAAACTGCTGAAAAAAATTAAGACACGCACTACTTTGTATTTGGAAATCTTAATATTGTTTATGGAATGAACGTTTGGTTAAAAAGATTTATTTGAATGATTTTAATGGTATACGTTTGCGTGGACGTCCGATGAGTAGTTGGAGTGGTGTATGATTGAGAAAGTGATTTGCGTGAGCAAAAGTTTCCAAATAGTAGGAATAAAAGAGCATGTATGAGAGAAGAATTGTGGAATGTGGATGAAGCGAAAGTGCTTGTGCTGGATAGGAATGTTTGGAGGCGACTGATTTCGGAATGATGAAAAGAGTTTGTGCCACACCCTTTGGGTACATGGCGTGATTGTGTATGTATGTATATTTAACACACAATCACCCCGTGTACCCAAAGAAGTACTTTCCATTATGCCGAAATTATTTTCCATCAAATATTTCAATTAAACGTTTTAACCAAACTTCTATATGTATTTCTTCATATCTTTGTAAAATATCTGATTGCTTTATTAAATTTAATGGGCAAAATTACAAATACAATATTTAAATGCAGTGCTTTTTTTTGTCAGGAGGTTATTTTCAAACTTAAGGCCAGTTCAAGGCAAACAAAAGGCTATATTCAGACAGGTAGTGGGAATACAAAAAAGGTTAATTTTACATTCGATTTATTCGTTTAATAATACATATTTATGGTAACTAATTATTGGAAAAATTTGCTAATTTATCTACAATTAATAATTTAATATCAATTTTTATATATTTACAGAATTAGCATATTAAAAAAATTAATCAAATATTAAATTGTCAATATTTTCTTTGTTTATTATTATTTTGATTTCCAAAAAATATATATGTTGTTAGTTATAATAAAGATTAATCATATGTTTTTTCAAATAAAATGTATGTGTGAAATTAGAGAAAATTACATTTTTCAAAATTATTTTTTTACAAATAAACCACACATACAAAAATTCTGAAATTAATACATAAGTACTATAATAACAATTAACACATATATATTTTTTGGAAATCAAAATAATAATAAACAAAGAAAATATTGACAATTAAATATTTGATTAATTTTTTTATATGCTAATTCTGTAAATATATAAATATTGTTATTAAATTACTAGTTGTACATAAATTAGCTAATTTTTCTAATAATTAGTTACCATAAATATGTAGTATTAAACGAATAAATCGAATGTAAAATTATTCTTTTTTGTATTCCCACCAGCTGTCTGAATATAGCCTTTTATTTGCCTTGAAATGCGCTTAATAGACTTAAAATTGTTGATAATAAAAAACCTTCCGTTACCTGATCGTTAAATTTCTCGAAATATTCGTATCGGCCGTTGAACGTTTTCGGTAGAATCGAAATCGATAGAAGTGAACCTAGCAAAGTGTTTGCGTAACCGATTCCAATTTCGCTCTGCGCAGGCGTACAATGATCCAATAATAGATTTGCAAATGCCTCATTCGATGAGAATATATCCAAAATAACATAGATATAATTATCGATATTAATTAAGGATGCTCTTGCCGCATCCATATGAACTAATTTTAATAATGGCAAGAAAACTTCAGACATTGATGGTCCATCTATGAAAAAAACAAAATAATGCGATATATATGTCACTGTAAAAGCTCGAAAATTGGTGAATCCTAGGATAGACGCGTTAAACCTAGGATTTAAATGTAAATGTACGAAAAATGGTTTTTTCGTACATTTTCGTAGTTAGTTAGTTAGTGGCGTGTAGCAGAAGTCCGAAATTATATTGATGATACATTTTTTCGTAGTTTTACCACATGAAATTGGTAAATCCTAGGTTTAACGAGTCTATCCTAGAATTCACCAATTTTCGAGCTTTTACAGTGACATATATATAATATTTAACTGTATAAATAACTCTATAAATAGAGTGATCATGCATTAAGCTGCATTGAGACTGAAAATTTTACAAATGAGTCAATGACGAGAAGAAAACCACTTGTAAAATCTGATGTACAAATTTAATAAAATCCCTTAAAATCCTAGTAAAATCATGGTAAAATCGGTTAAAATCATAACTAAAATCCGTAAAATCATTAACAGTTCGTAAATATTTAGCGTATATTTATCTTAAATAATTTGTATATGATCTATAATTAAGTAATTAAAAATCTCATGTAAAATTCCTACAATCTTAGAAAATTTCATATGAAATCGAGTAAAATCGACTGAAAAATCATGGTAAAATCTTTACAATCTTACTTAAAATCCATAAAATCAACGAAAAATCATTTAAAATCTTTACAATCTCGCTTAAAATCATATAAAATCCTTACAATTATACTTAAAAATCATATAAAATCATATACTTATATATTAGGGTTATAGTACCTATTTTGTTTTTACTTAAAAAAATACATAGCAAAATACTATAACCTAATGAAATTTTCCAATTTCTGAATACGACTATAAACATATTATTTAATAAAAATAAACGTTGATTTAAAATAAAATAATTCTGGAGCTTACCTTGCGAATGAAAATCTTTCGCAATAGCATTTAAAAAATCTTCTGGCGAATATGAAATATCTTTAAAAATATTTACAAGTTGCGAAAGAATATCTTGTCCTGGAAATAAATCCGGTTGTTTGAGAGCAAGTATTGCATTACGAATAATTAAACTATTAGCCGTTTTCCGAAAACAATCGGAACAATTATAATCTTTTAACCGGTGGTAACAGCCGTACAAATAGGTTAGGACATTTTTCTCGCAAACTGCCGCATTTATTTTACTTTTCTTAGGCAATATATACTTCTCTACATCGTCTAATAGAATTCGTTCAAATAATGCTTGCTCCAATAGATCTAAATCGATAGAAACCAGCGATGAACTTTCAGCCAAATCCTCCAAATAAACCAGCTGGATATTATTTGTTTCACGTTCGGTTTTATTCATTGTAAAGTAAAATATCTCCTCTATCGTTTTATTAATTTGGAATGTTTTAGTTTCATTTTCGATTTCTGGTGAATCGAAATTCTGTGTTGACGTATCATCTTCTGTTATTGATTCTAATAAAGCTGCAAATGGATTTGATGACATTTCAATTAATCTATCTATAGATTATAATTCTGTTATTTTATAAATAATAAAAATGCACCGTCACTAAAATATGAAATTTAAATAACTGGCTAGAATAAAATTTTTGACAGGTAAAAGTTTAATGTTCATTTTGTAACTCCACAGTGAAAGGAAGCTGGAATGAAATATATTTGTGTTTAAGTGTTTACATTGCGCATTTGACAGTTCTAATAAATAATAAAAATGTGATATTTATTTCTTATATTGCTTTATATTTAATAACAATAAAATGATGAATTAGTAGTTTTCTAAATCTTATGTCTTCTGTAATGAACGTTGAAATGAAGTATGTGCAACTGTCAAAATGAAAATAGTTTATTTTCATTTTATTATTACTCTAAATAAAAATTAATTAATAAAATTACTAATTATTTTATAAATATTGAACCATATATGTAATACTCCTATATTCCGCACTGTATATGAAACGCATTGATAAAAATTCTGCCGATGAAAGGAGACAAAACATATATCGGACGCACCGTTGATCCGACGAGACACTATGCGCAAGCGCTGAGATTACCAATCAATTATGTACTAAAAATTTAGCGGTAAAAGATTTTTAATTCAAATAATATTTTAATATTTTTTTTTGTAATAACAATTTTAATATTCTCGGATATTGTAAAATAATATGCATTAACATTACACTTAATATTTTATTAAAAGGTACGGGAATTACAATAAAATTAATAGTAATAAAGTTTTTATTTCCAACATTACACTCATGAAGAATATATGAAAATTACAAATTACAAAACAGCAAATTATAAAAAATAACTGGTAAAAATATAATACAGTCGATTCATTGGGACTAGGGCATTTTACATAAAATTAAGCAATCCATATTTTCCTTTCAATAATTTTATTTTATAAATTTTTGGAAAAACCTATAAACTACATATAACCAAAAAAATATAAACTGTTAAGAAAAAATAATAATAAATTCCAAAATAAAATAATAAATAAATACATACATTTTTAATTCAATTCAAAAATGTGTCAAGTGTAGTCTGTCTTTTGTTTTTGAAACATTTCACTTCTACAAAATCAGCACAAGTATTCAGTGCGGCTCCCTTCATTTACTTCCTGCATAAAATAACGCTGTAAGAAGGCCATATATTTTTTGCCTCCTGGTTAGTCACAGGCACAGGTGGATCATCATCATCGTCATACTTCATACGTGAATGAATGTGTTGGGAAAAAAGTTCACAGCGCGCGATACTAATGTAATTAGTTGATACATATTTGCTAGTTTTTTAAATATAATTTTCCATGTTGTGAATCAAAAAGATATGAAGCGTATCATATTAAATTTTTTGTAAATATTTTTTCTTGTAAATATTTGTAACATAATATATACTGTGATCTTAAAGTTACTGTCCCAATTAAGCGGAATGTTGTCCCAATTAAACATGTAAATTTACTGTTGGTTCCTTGGTTTGGTTTCTGTTCTTTGAGATTTGGCCCAAATAAGCCGCTGGCCCAATTAAGCGGAATCAACTGTATATAACATCAAAATCAAATACTGAACATATATTTTTACAATTATTTAAAATAAATCTTATTGGTTTTTAAATAAAATTAATTTGGTGTATTTTTGTCTTATATAATCTTCTTTGGTGGACAGTTTTTTTGCTTCGTGATGAAATCTTATATTTATATATGTCTCTGTTATTAATTTGCATAATTGGGTCCGATGGTTGTCCAACCAGTGTTGACTTGATATATGATTATTCATTTCAGAGTTATTAAAAATTAAACCACTAATATTAGAAAATACTTTATTTACAATTAATTGCTTTAAATTTTTTTTAAATAGACCTGAATTACATTCTCTGATAATGGCTTCAGATTTGCAACATATTTTTATTACATCTTCTGCTGGTGCCACATATGGACCAAAATTTTTTAATTGAGACAACAATGGCATTTGGTCATCGGGAGCAATTAAATTGTTTCTACACACTCCACAATTAATTTTTTTAAAAACCTGTTTCACAACATAGCCTGATATATATTTGGTAATATTTTCTACAAATGGACTTAACTGTAAAAACTTTGACACAATATCGTTACAAAATGATAATTTTTCTTGATTTAACTGAAACCCTATATCTTGAATAGGCGAAAGCATCTTTTCTTTACTAGATGATACATGCAGTATATCTATATTATCAAAAAGACAATTCCCACCTTCAAATTCTTTCAGTTCATGTCTAATTAGTAATCGCTTGTAGGCGCTTTTGAACTGGAGTGCATCGGGGTTATTATTAAACCCTCCACGACTCCTAATTGCACAAAAAAAAGTTTCCAAAAAGTCTTGCGACAATTTGTATGTCAGTAAATATTTAATTTCATTTTTTTTAAGATGTTATATAATTCAAACATATTTCTTAGGCCTATAATGAAACCGATAAAACCAGTTTTCCGACTACTCTCCAGAATGCATTTTCCGGTTTCGTCCCGCAAGCTGCATATATAGTGCTCAAAATCTATAGCATATTGCTCAAGTTCTGCGTAATTTTTTCTGCGTAATTCCGAGGGAAATCGAGCTTCTGAAAACAAACGTTTTCTGGACACGCTACCTCCTTCATCTACAAGAACAAAATATTGTTTAGTTATAAAATAGTTCGTTTCTTTAAATCTGCTCTCATAATAATTGCATAGTCTTTAAATCTATATTAATTTAAACAAATTTTAAAACCAAGTAGGTATATTTATAAAAAAGTTTTAAATATTGATTGTCACTTGAATCTATTTTACATTTTCTATAAAAATCTATTTACCTATATTTTTTGCTGCACATGGGCTATTTATTGACAAATTACTTGGAAGATCTATTCCAACTGACTGTTCTACTGTAGATTGAACAAACTGAGACGTAGATGGTAAATCAGTTACATAATCTGCCTTTGTTAGTATCTTCTTTCTGCTTGGAACTGAACCAGGTCTTAACACTGGCTTGCCACCTAGTTGTTTCCAATTTGGTTCAAGATAGGCCTCAGATGCAAAATGTAAAGAGCAAATTCTAATATTTGAAACATTATCATTTGCATTCAAATAACAAATTTTATACCATAACTCACGGGTTTTTTCGTCACGAGGGAACCTAAAACAGTAGAATACAAATTTATCTTCCTGACATGTATGTTGGTAATAAACCGTATATTCCAAAATTAAACGGTACTTGTGTTCATTGGCAGTTAAAATTCTAGTCGGCTGAATTTTGACAAACCAAAATTTCAGATACCGTGGTTCGAAATGAAACCGGTTGCATTGGAAATAAGCAGTTGGTTTAACTGGTTCGCTTTTGAAATATACGGAAAAATTAAAAATTAAAACTGTTTATACTCGCTGTAGCAAACATTATTATTGAATCGTCAATTTTGTTTTTTTTTTTAAATTGATTGAATTAATTTTTACTAGTATATCACAGCTTTCATGCAATACCCGATATTAATTTTTACTTACTTATGAAAAGAAATGCCGCATCGTGGTTTCTCATCACACAAAAAACACTTCCAATTCCCCATTATTACAGGTAAAGATAGTAAAAAAGTATTTAAAATTGCACTGTTAAACGAAGAACTGAACAGATTGCTATATATTGCTACGCAAAGAACAAACTCGAGATCGCAAACAACATTCAAAGACGAGTGATGAGGTTAAAATCATGTCAGAATCACGTCAAAACACTATTATTTAGCGCATGCGCATATAGTTTAGTTGGACTAACGGTACATCCGATATGTTCTGTCTCCCTTCATCGGCAGAATTTTTGAACGACAACTATCAATATAGGAGTATTACATATATGTATTGAACACAAGTATGCTTGTGTTAGATTTATAAGCTTAAAAAATATATGTAGTGGTGACATCTATGCTGCACTATACGAAATATAATTTGTTTCCCAATTTAAATATTGTTTGAATAAAGATAAATTTATAAAAATTTTAGTTAGTTTAAAGTTATTTTCTACTAAATTTGCAGATTATTTATGTGCAAATTTTTTTATTGAATTTGAAAAAATTGAATTGAGATGTACTACGAACTTAGATTGTATTTATAATTGCTTGAAATTATTAAATATATATATATTTTTGTGCAAATTATAACAAGGAAAAGAAATAAAAACATAAAATTAGTTTCAATACATTTATTGTTTATTTTGCTGCCAGTGAAATTACATTTTAAATTAAAGATACTAAATATTAGATTCTTAATTGTGTTCAATATCATAATTGAAATACAGCGGTGATACAGATTAAGAATTTTTATAAAAATTAACAATAATTACATAAACGTCGGAGGTGACAGAAGATTGTCTATCGAATGTTACTTTCCAATCGAAATAATCATCATATTTTACATCCATTAATTTAACAATAGTTTCGTTATTTTGCTGTGAGTGAAATTACATTTTAAATTAAACATACTAGATATTAGATTCTTAATTGTGTTCAATATGATAAATGAAATACAGCGGTGATACAGATTAAGGATTTTTATAAAAATTAACAATAATTAGATAAACGTCGGAGGTGACACAAGATTGTCTATCAAATGTTACTTTCCAATCGAAATAATCATCATATTTTACATCCATTAATTTATCAATAGTTTCGTTATTTTGCTGTGAGTGAAATTACATTTTAAATTAAAGATATTAGATTCTTAATTGTGTTCAATATCACAAATGAAATACAGCGGTGATACAGATTAAAGATTTTTATAAAAATTAACAATAATTAGATAAGTGTCGGAGGTGTCAGAATCTTGTTTATCAAATGTTACCTTCCAATCGAAATAATCATCATATTTTACATCCATTAATTTAACGATAGTTTCGTTATTTTTTCTCGGATTAATTAGCTTCACTTCGCAATCGTATTTATATAATTTTTCACTTCCCAACGGTGTGTACAAATATAAATAGTATTTCGAATTCCAGATGCTGTATGCATAAATCAAATTACCAAAATCACTATTGACAAGAAAATATCGATAGTTACTTTCGAAAGTAACCTGTATCGGTTCATTCAAATGAAATATGACATTACTATGTGCGCTAGTGTAATGATCATACAATTGATCAGTATCAACTTGATGGCTACATAGATAACATATACAGCCTTTTTCACAAAAGTAACCATGTTTTCGAGTTTTATACCAAATATCAATATTATCACAACCTCGTAAATTATTTGGACACATTTCAAGCGGTGGTTGGCATTTCTTACAAAGCCATCCTTTCCTGTCACGATATGAATGTTTAGTTACAGCTGCACTACAATGTCCACATATTTCATTAATCTCTTCTTTTCTGTCACTGTCAGCTGCATTTAATTGTCGTATGGTTATAGTAAATGTAAGATCATCAAATTCTTGGAACACCTCCAATAAACTATTTATGCTGTTTACAAGCGTCATTGTATCGTCTTGATTCGTTCGAACACGACCGCGCTCCGATAGTGTATTATTTTCACGTTTAATATCTAGCGTGAATTCGAAATTCGATGCTTTTTCTGGTTTAGTCAAAAGCTGAACAGCATGACAGATTTTTCTCGTGGTAATGCAAACTTTCGTGTGTAATAGAAATAAGAAATTAAACGCACCGATCAAAATATTTCGTTGAGACGATCTTGTAATGTTGTGGGTAAGATTGCATGGATTTGCAACGATCTGTTGCGGATGTTTCGAACGACAATGTGCCAATAATTCATTACGAGATCCATTCCAGTCACATTCAGCGATTGGACAAGTATGCGAACGATATTTACAATTATTTTCATGTGATTGTCCATTATAAGAGAATGATAGTTTTACGTTACATCCATTGCCTTGATATTTGCATGGAAATTTTATATATTGTGCAACTGCTTCAAAATGCTCATTTCTTGTAGCATTTTTCTCCGTAGAACACCGTCCGCAAATAGCTTTCTTGTCGTAGCAAAGATATACCGGTCCACATGATAAATAGTTTTGGCATTTATCACATTGTAACTTTTGGGCAACTTCCTTAGGAATCTCCATTATTATACAATAGTTATTTTTGTTTACAATTACAAACAATGCGCAATAGATAATTCACGCGTAATTACGTACTTACGCGAGCGAGGACAAATATAACATGAATATAACCCAATCAGTTGTCTTTCTCTTTGACATCTGAACGAAGTTCACACATGTTTTGATGCTATCAAATTTGAAAATGTGCTTGCAGTGCAGAAAAAAGTTTAACTTAATAATTTTTTTTAGCTTTAGCTTTACCTATTTTGATAGTTTTATACATAAATTGTTTGTAACAAACACGTGAATACGTTGTTGACTGTTGTTGTTTGAACGTTTTTAATATGATAATAACCACTATAATAACCAATGAAAATTTGAAAATACGCATTTGTTTATACAGGGTGAAAAACTACAACGGATGATTCCTATGAATAATCTAAATAAAAACTTTAAATAAACATATGTCCGAAAATGCTTTCTAACGGAACTGTAGCCGTTAGAAATTTATTATATCAATTGCGTTAGCCTTATTTATTATATCAGAAAAAAAAAACAAGTCATAAACTTGTGAATAATTGTAAAATTACTGATTGATTTTCTAACATTTTGTTTAAACACTAGTAAACCAATTTACTAGTTTATACATTTTTGTACACACATAAATATTTAATAAACAATTTACAATAATTAAAAATCGAAGACAAATTTTGTCGGGACGCAGTAAATCATAACTAGTAAATTGGTTTACTAGTGCTTAAACAAAATGTTAGAAAATTAATCAGTAATTTTACAATTATTCAGAAGTTTATGACTTGTTTTTTTTTTCCTGATATAATAAATAAGGCTAACGCGATTGATATTACACGTAACGTAATAAACTTCTAACGGCTACAGTTCCGTTAGAAAGCATTTTCGGACATATGTTTATTTGCAGTTTTTTATTTAGATTACTCATAGGAATCATCCGGTGTAGTTTTTCCCCAAAGTCGTAAATCACCCTGTATAAAAGAATAAATCAACAGCAAAATTATAAATGTAACAGTTTGATAATAATCAAAATATATGTGAAGGTGCAAAGAGTGAAATTTGTTCAGATGTAAAAGATATAAAATATTTTATAAAATTTTCGAAATTTTTTATTAGATGTATTTTTAATATTTGAAACTGAAATATTTTTTGAAATTCTCACATTACACTGGTTTAATTGTTTTTCACGGTGTTCACTCGTTCCATTGTCATTACATAGTGTTTATAAAATAGGAGTACTAGCTTACCTGTCGCGCGTTGCTGCGCAACTTTCCGAAAATTCAGTATTCGAAAGATTACCCGTCGCGCGCGTTGCTGCGCAACGAAAAATTATGAGGATTATGAGTGTCCAGTTTTCAGTATTCGAAAGATTATGATATTTAATTTTTTTACGCCAGAACTCAACAACTTCCCAAAGTTTCATGGCGATCGAATGAATGGTGCAGTAATGTATAAAGGACAAACAGCCATTGATTTTTATATATAAAGATTACGTTTATAGGTTAGGTTGTGTATTTTCTTATATATGAAAAAAACTGTATATTTTATTACATGAACATTACTAAAATACTGATTTTTACAACTTTGACTGCAAGGAAAAAGCGGTATAGCGTTTGGTACGGTGTCTGTAACATTAAAAAAAAATTGTGTATAGAAATCTTTCATATAGCCTCTAGATGACGAATCTGAACTTAGTTTATGTGGGTGTATGGATGTGCTTCGTAAGTCGTAAGTCAAAATTTTGTGGCCGCAACTCCTCCTAGACGGTTCAACCGATTTCAATGAAATTTTCAGGATAAATTTGTCTAGTGCCCAAGATGGTCATGTGGTTTTGGTTTTTTCCAGTAATACCAACTTTCCGAGAAAAAAATTACTAAAGTTTTTAAAAATTCATATTGGCTACATTATTTATCCGATTTTGATCAAATTTTCAGAAAAGATATCCCTAATGCTCCCATTAATTACATAATTTTATTAATATCCAGTGTTGCCAACTTTCCGAGAAAAAAATTACTAAAGTTTTCAAAAATATATTATGGCCATGTTATTTAACCGATTTTACTCAAATTTTCACAAAAGATTCTTCTAGTAATCATATAATTTATGCAATTTTAACAAAATACAGTGTTGCCAACTTTCCGAGAACAAAATCACAAATTTTTAAAAAATTTATTGTGGCTACATTATTTATTCGATTTTGATTAAATTTTCAGGAGAGTTTCTCCTAGTGTCCACATAAATTATAATTTTAATAAAAATATTATGTTACCAACTTTCCGAGAAATATCAAAGTGGTCTATATATGAGTTTACCCATATACTTCTAATCTTGTTTTTGACGTTTTCGGATTGCTTTGATTACAGAGATAGTCGTGTTTTTAAAGAAAATGAAATACGATAGATGCGAGAAAAACTATAGATGTAGGAAAACAGTGAAATTGGAAACATCAACACAGTGTTATAAAATATACAGTAAGGAACAAAATTCATAATTGCGTTATATAATGTTTGCAAGAAAAACGCTCGAACATGTCAATTTTATTTGTTAATTAGCCACCTTATGGCATACAAATTTTACTTATGACGTCATGTATTTTTGCACAATGACATTATTGTTTTTTTTTTTAAATGACAACCCCAATTTTTTTTTGATGGTTTTTATAGATGGTGTAAAAAAATTTGTACCTTAGATGACAATTTTTTTGAGAAAATAACACACTTAAAAATTTAAAAAAATATATATAGGATGTTCGTTCGCCAGATAGATATAGGACAATAACATGGGATATCGATAATATGCAGAATACTTGTTTTTGAAGTAAAATTCGGAGAAATACTTAGAATACTTTTCGATAGGGAATAAAAAGTTCTATAATTTGGTTTTAGTTTTAATTTGCTAGCATGTGCCGTTTGGGCGGTAGAAGTTTTACAGAAGTTTTTCAAATTTTTTGAGCAAATTTTGAAAAAAGTTATATTTTTTTTTTAAATACTTATAACTTTTTTCAAAACTTGCTCAAAAAAATCTGAATTCTGTAAAATAGAGAAAAAAATTAGCTACATAAAATAGCTAAGTAACTTTTTCCTCTAACTCATACTGGTTTAGGAGAAAAAATTATTGAAAATTCTAAAAAACATTTTTAAAAAAAATTCTAGCGCCCAAACGGCTCATGCTAGCAAATTAAAACTAAAACCAAATTCTAAAACTTTTTATTCCCTATCGAAAAGTATTCTAAGTATTTCTCCGAATTTTACTTCAGCAAGAAGTATTCTGCATATTATCGATATCCCATGTTATTGCCCTATACCAACCTGGCAAACGAACACCCTGTATATAAATGGACAAAAAATACTTCGTCATAGAATCTTCCAATCTTTGTTTAATCTTATCTAAAACATCACTATTACCAGCTGATTGATTCACCGCATCATTGTATGCTCGCTGAATTTGTCCAATATCCTAGAAAAATCCAAAAATATACAGCTCAAAATAACATTAACAATATTCGTAATATAGTGAATGAAACATCTTTCGGAACTCATTAAATTCAAATAAAACTGCTTTCAATTTAAGTTTTGTGTATTTTGTTTAATTTTTAAATGCATTAAAACAATTATTATTTATTGGATAGACATAATTATGATCAATATCGCAATATCTGTTACTTTATAAAATTAAAATTATTTTTTTTGTTTTTTGTCAAAGATCTTTGTCAGTGATCTTTGACAAGTGCTTAAGTGTTCATGTACTTTGGATCACAGGTAAGATTTTTGTAGATTTTATTTTGCTACTGAAGATGGAAGTTTAGCTTCCGAAATACGTATTTAGCTTTATTTTAATTTAACGTGTGGTTTTGGGATTTTTTTATATTATTTTTATTTAATATTTGTTTTGTTTTATTATAAATATAGCAAGAAGACCGAACTTCGGTTCAGAATTGATCAGTATATTAATATTTGCAAATATTCGGAATCGAAAAATCTTATTTTGAATTTTTTCAAAATATAACTTTTTCCAAAAATTTACTCAAAAAAATCTGAAAAAGTTCAGTAAAATAGAGAAAAAAAAATTAGCTACATAATAGCTAAGTAACTTTTTTCTTTAACTCATACTGATTTAGCAGGAAAAATTATTGAAAATTCTAAAAAACATTTTAGAATTTTCAATAATTTTTCCTGCCAAACCAGAATGAGGTAGAGAAAAAAGTTACTTAGCTATTATGTAGCTAATTTTTTTCTTTATTTTACTGAATTTTTTCAGATTTTTTTGAGCAAATTTTCAAAAAAGTCTTATTTTGAAAAAATCCAAAGGGTACCCTTATCAAATTATCAAAAACTCAGTTTTTAATTTTTTTCTACTAAACGATGCATCGTAGAATAATGGTTTCATCACTCAATTATCGTACTCATTATTCCGAATTTTTCCATATCATGCTTATTTTCCTAGACCTCATAGTTTTTGAGAAAAAAAATAAAAACAAAAAAATCTAAAAAAAACAAACGGCACATGCTAGCAAATTAAAACTAAAACCAAATTATAGAACTTTTTATTGTCTATCAAAAAGTATTCTAAGTATTTCTCCGAATTTAACTCGAGAAAGTAGTATATCGCAAATTATCGAAATTGCATGTTAAACGCCCATACGAACTTAACGAACAAACACCCGGTATATATATATATATATATATATATATATATATATATATATATATTAGGGTGGTCCTTAATTTTTTTAAATTTTTTTTTCTTTGCTCCAGGTGGATAAAACGAAAGGTTATAATAAGAAAAAATTTTCTGCCAAGTCTCGTTGGAAAATATTAACATTAACCCGTGCCCCAAGACGGTTGAAGTTTAAATGGGAATTAACATGGGATTTACATACTTGCGGGTATTACAAGGTATAACTCGATTAGTTCTCAATATTTTGACCCCAACTCGACTTATATAAGGTACTTGACATCGCTGAATCTGAATATGATAGCGAAAACTGTCAAAACGGCTGTCATTGTGGAAAAAACCCTATTTTTTGCCGTATTTTAGGTTTTTTCAACTTTTTAGGTTTTTTAAGATTCTGTATACGAATAAGGCGTTCAAAAAACACGGGTATTTCTCACCTGTGCTATGAACTGTGCAGTTAGTTTGGCTGTAATAAGGCTTAGTTTTGCTTGGGCCTTAATGGGTTAAAACTCGACAATATGATAAAAATAGGGTAAAAAATTGTCAAAAACACGAATTTACGTTGAAATTGCTTTTTGGCACAATTTTTTGACAATTTTTTTTTATTCTAATTGTTTTTGAACGCGCCATATTCGTATGCAGAAACTTAAAAAACCTAAAAAGTTGAAAAAACCTAAAATACGGCAAAAAATAGGGTTTTTTCCACAATGACAGTTGACAATGACAAAGACAGTTTAATGAAAGTAGGTAGATCGTCCTGAAGTTTGGTATACGGCCATGATTTATCATTATAAACAACTTTTCTTAATAAAATTTTGTCGTATCCTAAACAAAAAGGGTACTTTACCTGAAAAGAAAATAGTTCTTGCTTCACCGTCACGGCCATTTTGTTTTTCAAAAAACGAAAAAATTCTTAAAATTCGTTTCACGCCAAGCAGGGCTTAATTCCAGAATCTTGAAATGAAATTCAAAAAATTTTAGTCCATTACACCTCTTGTAACATCAATCCTGGGACACACTGTATATATATATATATATATATATATATATATATATATATATATATATATATATATATATATTATAGTTTTTAATATTATCATAAACAGATAAGTTGAATAATAATCGAATTTCAAAATAAGTTATTGTAAATCAAATTCGATCAAATCTTGCTAAATCTTGGTAAAAATAAAATTTCCAAAACCAATAAAACTTACCGGTACAGCACAATAAGTCGGATCCACTTTCAAAATCTTTCCACTGCTAATACTCGAACAAAATGGCTGACACAATCGCAATATAATATTGGCTAGGTTGATTATAAATCCATCGCTGACTGTACTGAATTGGGCCGGATTAAAATCCATTGCATGCGCATTCCATAATTTACCGCGCGATGCATTCGACTTCAAGCACTGGCCGAACCAAGTTAGTGTTCGATTTTTCATCGATTTCGATAGTTTTAACAGTCGAAGAAATACTCGATGCAAATTCTCATTTAAGGTTTTTGTTGCTAACCAGAGATTATTCTCGACGATTGAATGTGACTAGAAACGAGAAAACAATTCGATATTTTTATATTTTATATTTCACTATTTAATCTGCAAGATTTTTTTGAACAATGCTGAACAAAATTAAAACACGCACCACTTTGTATTTGTAAATCATAATATTGTTTATGGAATGGACGTTTGATTAAAAATATTTATTTGAATGATTTTGATGGTATACGTTTGTAAGTGGACGTTCGATGAATAGTTGGAGTGGTATGATTGAGAGAGTGGCTTGCGTGAGCGAAAGTTTCCAAGTAGTAGGAATAAAAAAGCATGTATGAGAGGAATTTTGAATGTGGATGCTTGTTCGGATAAGAATATGTTTGGAGGCGACTGATTCCGGGTTGATGAAAAGAGTTTGTGCCACACCCTTTTGGGTACATGGCGTGATTGTGTATGTATGTATGTATGTATATTTAACACGCAATCACGCCGTGTACCCAAAGAAGTACTTTCCATTATGCCGAAATAATTTTCCATCAAACATTTCAATTAAACTTGGATACATTTCCCATCTAATTTTTAACGTTTTAACCAGACTTCTACGTGGTATTTCTTCATATCTTTGTAAAATATCTGATTGCTTTATTTTTGTCAGGAGGTTATTTTCAAACTTAAGGCCAGTTCAAGGCAAACAAAAGGCTATATTCAGACAGGTGGTGGGAATACAAAAAAGGTTAATTTTACATTCGATTTATTCGTTTAATACTTCATATGTATGGTAACTAATTATTGGAAAAATTAGCTAATTTATCTACAATTAATAATTTAATAACAATATTTATATATTTACAGAATTAGCATATAAAAAAAATTAATCAAATATTAAATTGTCAATATTTTCTTTGTTCATTATTATTTTGATTTCCGAAAAATAAAGTTGTCATTGAAGTTAAAAAAAAATTTTATTTTAACTTCAATGACAACTTTTTGGCTAATTATTTTAAATTATTGAACAAAATCGAAAGCTTATTCGTTGAAACTGTGTAGAGTATTAGTTCTGTTTGTTATTATTTATTATTTTATTTATTTGTTAAAAAAGTGTGTTTCGATCATCGATGAATTTTAAGAATACTATATATGTTTTACCCATTGAAATTTTATACTCAATTTGATCATTTATTCATCCATGTAAGTTTTTATCAACTGTTTTTTTATTTTCATTATGTAGTTATTATTTAAATTTGTACATGCTCATTATTATTATTTAGTGTTCTCCCTGAAGAAGCCAACAATTTTGGAGGCGAAATATTGGAATTAACAATAAATTGAATAAATGTAATCTGATTTTTATTCAATATATTACCGCACATCCGTTATCCTTAACGCATATATATCATTACGGTAGTGGAAAATTAAAACTATATATATATATATATATATATATATATATATATATATATATATATATATATATATATATATATTTAACTGTATAAATAACTCTATAAATAGAGTGATCATGTATTAAGCTGCATTGAGACACTGAAAATTTTACAAATGAGTCAATGACGAGAAGGAAACCACTTGTAAAATCTGGTGTACAAATTTAATAAAATCCCTGAAAATTCTAGTAAAATCATGGTAAAATCGGTTAAAATCATAACTAAAATCCGTAAAATCATTAACAGTTCGTAAATATTTAGCGTATATTTATCTTAAATAGTTTGTATATGTTCTATAATTAATTAAAAATCTCATGTAAAATTCCTACAATCTTAGAAAATTTCATATGAAATCGAGTAAAATCGACTGAAAAATCATGGTAAAATCTTTACAATCTTACTTAAAATCCATAAAATGAACGAAAAATCATTTAAAATCTTTACAATCTCGCTTAAAATCATATAAAATCCTTACAATTATACTTAAATATCATATAGTACCTATTTTGTTTTTACTTAAAAAAATACATAGCAAAATACTATAACCTAATAAAATTTTCCAATTTCTGAATACGACTTTAAACTTATTATTTAATTAAAATAAACGTTGATTTAAAATAAAATAATTCTCGAGCTTACCTTGCGAATGAAAATCTTTCGCGATAGCATTTAAAAAATCTTCGGGCGAATATGAAATATCTTTAAAAATATTTACAAGTTGCAAAACAATATCTTGTCCTGGAAATAAATCCGGTTGTTTAAGAGCGAGTATTGCATTACGAATAATTAAACTATTAGCCGTTTTCCGAAAACAATCGGAACAATTATAATCTTTTAACCGGTGGTAACAGCCGTACAAATAGGTTAGGACATTTTTTTCGGAAACTGCCGCATTTATTTTACTTTTCTTAGACAAAATATACTTCTCTACATCGTCTAATAGAATTCGTTCAAATAAAGCTTGCTCCAATAGATCTAAATCGATAGAAACCAGCGATGAACTTTCAGCCAAATCCTCCAAATAAACCAGCTGGATATTATTTGTTTCACGTTCGGTTTTATTCATTGTAAAGTAAAATATCTCCTCTATCGTTTTATTAATTTCGAATGTTTTAGTTTCATTTTCGATTTCTGGTGAATCGAAATTCTGTGTTGACGTATCTTCTGTTATTGATTCTAATAAAGCTGCAAATGCATTAGATGACATTTCAATCAATCTATATATAGATTATAATTCTGTTATTTTATAAATAATAAAAATGCACAGTCACTAAAATATGAAATTTAAATAACTGGCTAGAATAAAATTTTTGACAGGTAAAAGTTGAATGTTCATTTTTTAACTCCACAGTGAAAGGAAGCTGAAATGAAATATATTTGTGTTTAAGTGTTTACATTGCGCATTTGACAGTTCTAATAAATAATAAAAATGTGATATTTATTTCTTATATTGCTTTATATTTAATAACAATAAAATGATGAATTAGTAGTTTTCTAAATCTTATGTCTTCTGTAATGAACGTTGAAATGAAGTATGTGCAACTGTCAAAATGAAAATAGTTTATTTTCATTTTATTATTACTCTTAAAATAAAAATTAATTAATAAAATTACTAATTATTTTATAAATATTGAACACAAGTATGCTTGTGTTAGATTTATAAGCTTAAAAAATATATGTAGTGGTGACATCTATGCTGCACTATACGAAATATAATTTGTTTCCCAATTTAAATATTGTTTGAATAAAGATAAATTTATAAAATTTTTAGTTAGTTAAAGTTATTTTCTACTAAATTTGCAGATTATTTATGTGCAAATTTTTTTATTGAATTTGAAAAAATTGAATTGAGATGTACTACGAACTTAGATTGTATTTATAATTGCTTGAAATTATTATATATATATTTTTTGTGCAAATTATAACAAGGAAAAGAAATAAAAACATAAAATTAGTTTCAATACATTTATTGTTTATTTTGCTGCCAGTGAAATTACATTGTAAATTAAAGATACTAAATATTAGATTCTTAATTGTGTTCAATATCATAAATGAAATACAGCGGTGATACAGATTAAGAATTTTTATAAAAATTAACAATAATTACATAAACGTCGGAGGTGACAGAAGATTGTCTATCGAATGTTACTTTCCAATCGAAATAATCATCATATTTTACATCCATTAATTTAACAATAGTTTCGTTATTTTGCTGTGAGTGAAATTACATTTTAAATTAAACATACTAGATATTAGATTCTTAATTGTGTTCAATATCATAAGTGAAATACAGCGGTGATACAGATTAAGAATTTTTATAAAAATTAACAATAATTAGATAAACGTCGGAGGTGACAGAATATTGTCTATCAAATGTTACGTTCCAATCGAAATAATCATCATATTTTACATCCATTAATTTAACAATAGTTTCGTTATTTTGCTGTGAGTGAAATTACATTTTAAATTAAAGATATTAGATTCTTAATTGTGTTCAATATCATAAGTGAAATACAGCGGTGATACAGATTAAGGATTTTTATAAAAATTAACAATAATTAGATAAACGTCGGAGGTGACAGAATATTGTCTATCAAATGTTACTTTGCAATCGAAATAATCATCATATTTTACATCCATTAATTTAACAATAGTTTCGTTATTTTGCTGTGAGTGAAATTACATTTTAAATTAAAGATATTAGATATTAGATTCTTAATTGTGTTCAATATCATAAATGAAATACAGCGGTGATACAGATTAATTTTTTTTATAAAAATTAACAATAATTAGATAAACGTCGGAGGTGACAGAAGATTGTCTATCAAATGTTACCTTCCAGTCGCAATAATCATCATATTTTACAGACATTAATTTAACAATAGTTTCGTTATTTTTTCTCGGATTAATTAGCTTCACTTCGCAATCGTATTTATATAATTTTTCACTTCCTAACGGTGTGTACAAATATAAATAGTATTTCGAATCCCAGATGCTGTATGCAAAAATCAAATTACCAAAATCGCTATTGACAAGAAAATATCGATAGTTACTTTCGAAAGTAACTTGTATCGGTTCATTCAAATGAATTATGACATTACTATGTGAATTAGTGTAATGATCATACAATTGATCAGTATCAATTTGATGGCTACATAGATAACATATACAGCCTTTTTCACAAAAGTAACCATGTTTTCGAGTTTTATACCAAATATCAATATTGTCACAGCCTCGTAAATTATTTGGACACATTTCAAGCGCTGGTTGGCATTTCTTACAAAGCCATCCTTTCCTGTCACGATATGAATATTTAGTTATAGTTGCATCACAATTTCCACATTTCTCATTAATCTCTTTTTTTCTGTCACTGTCATTTAATTGTCGTATGGTTATAGTAAATGTAAGATCATCAAATTCTTGGAACACCTCCAATAAACTATTTATGCTGTTTACAAGCGTCATTGTATCGTCTTGATTCGTTCGAACACGACCGCGCTCCGATAGTGTATTATTTTCACGTTTAATATCTAGCGTGAATTCGAAATTCGATGCTTTTTCTGGTTTAGTCAAAAGCTGAACAGCATGACAGATTTTTCTCGTGGTAATGCAAACTTTCGTGTGTAATAGAAATAAGAAATTAAACGCACCGATCAAAATATTTCGTTGAGACGATCTTGTAATGTTGTGGGTAAGATTGCATGGATTTGCAACGATCTGTTGCGGATGTTTCGAACGACAATGTGCCAATAATTCATTACGAGATCCATTCCAGTCACATTCAGCGATTGGACAAGTATGCGAACGATATTTACAATTATTTTCATGTGATTGTCCATTATAAGAGAATGATAGTTTTACGTTACATCCATTGTCTTGATATCTGCATGGAAATTTTATATATTGTGCAACTGCTTCAAAATGCTCATTTCTTGTAGCGTTCTTCTCCGGGGTGGTAGAACACCGGCCGCAAATAGCTTTCTTGTCGTAGCAAAGATATACCGGTCCACATGATAAATAGTTTTGGCATTTATCACATTGTAACTTTTGGGCAACTTCCTTAGGAATCTCCATTATTATACAATAGTTATTTTTGTTGACAACTACAAACAATGCGCAATAGAGAATTCACGCGTAATTACGTACTTACGCGAGCGAGGACAAATATAACATGAATCAATGAATCAGGAATCAGGTCCTCCCTGCAATGAATATAACCCAATCAGTTGTCTTTCTCTTTGACATCTGAACGAATTTCACACATGTTTTGATGCTATCAAATTTAAAAAATGTGCTTCCAGTGCAGAAAAAAGTTTAAGGTCAATAGTCACACTCGATATGGGCGTGTCAGCGGACGATTCAATAAATATTTTTTTATTAATTTTGTAGATCATATTCAATATAACTGATTATACGTAATCTTTAAAAAGATATGTATAATTAATAATTTAATATCAATATTCCATTATTAATAAAATTACATAATATACAAGTAAATATATTTTTAACAAGCCATATTTTCTTTCGTAAGCATTATTATTGTTTCGAAAAGATATATGAGATGTGACATGTAATATAGAACAATATATATTTTTTTTGGATTTTATCTTTTTTGAAAAATAGAGATATTCTGACTTTTAACAAGAAAAGCTGACAGTTATCAAGCAAATGGCGGATTTTATTTTCTCTTGTACAAACTGTGTACAAATTATAGAAAGATAAAATCTGATTTTTTTATATGGGGTTTATAATTATAAAATGATATTATACTTTTTTTTTTTGTTAATTAATAATGCTTAATAACGCTTTTTTAAGATTTTTTATATTTTCAATTTTTATATTTTTTTTATATCTCCAGTTGCTAGCGACACAGACAACAAATCTTCGAAATATTATGAAATTCATGGCAAGTCAATGTTACACGCTACAAAAAATTATTTGGCTTAAATTTATTCTTTTTATATAATATATGACATTATAACAAGGATAATATTGAAAATTGTTAAAATATTGCAGATTTTGGTATTTAGGAATTTATTTAAAGTATTTTATAGAATTTAAATTAATTTTTTTAACCTGAAAATCTAACCTATCTTTATTCTTCAAAACAAAACGTCAAAAGTGACATTTCAATTTATTATCAATATATAGAAGACAGTAAAAAATAATTTATAGAGCAGCTAACGCCTGGTATCAGAATATATAATATATACTACATATACTCGTTGCTGGTATCAACTGGTATGTAATTTATACTTATTAAATTTTTATTATATTACAAAAACATATTCTTCAGGTTATACACTCAGCCCAAAAAGGAGATAAAGCACTTGAAAACTCAAACAGCTTTAGAATCGCTTACATCCGATAAGAAGAAGGGTAACGAGCATCAAAGCGAACTCGGCTTCTGGACTAGATGGAATACGGAAGAAGCATCTAAGTACCAGGTTTATGCAACAAATACTACATTTGTTGTATAATGTAATACTCTGCGGAGGGAAGGTACCCTCTCCATGGAAAAATGAGAACAGGACTACGCTTTTGTTGAAAGAAGGAAAAGATGGCTCCAACGCAGAAAATTATAGACCACTAACAATCAATGAAAAGTTAGGATTAGGATTAGGTATATTAGTTGATTGCGAGAAACCAGTTAAATTTAGTAGGATTGGGAGGCTAATTGTTATTATTATTATTATTATTGTTTCAGAAAATTTTAACTTTTGCACAATTTTTATTTTAATATATTAAGTAAATATATACTATACTAGTGCATCCGTCATCGTTGGAAATTGGACGAATTTACCATGAAGTTTTGGAAAAACAAAAACAATTAACTGGAATCGTAAGGGGTCCTTTTTGGTACTCAGTCACAATCTACATTTAATTTCAACTATAAAATGTATTAAAAATCTTTTGTTCATGAGTTTTTATATTTATAAAATTAATTATATCTTATATTTTTGTTTATCTCATATTTTATGTAATTTACATAACATTGTTTGGTTGTTTTTGTAAATAAAAATTATCGAAAACTATTGTCATTTTACACATTTTCTTAAAATATTGCAGTGTTGGAAATTATATCTCTATTCGAATAATAATATAATAAAAGTAGTACTATTTCACTGTGCTAATGTACGCACATTGTGAATAACGAAATTTGCAAAAATATATGTTATACTATAATATTTAATTTTATTTTTATAACAAGTTGCACTATAGGAAATATAATTATGTACTTTATTCTATACTTACTGTATGTTTGTTATTGTTATACTTTTTCATGCGGGTTTTATAAATTAACATTTAGGTCATAAACACAAAAGTTTTATTTATATTTCACAAAAATATAATTTGAAAGTTGTATAGGCATTTTATATATAATTTAATAAACTCAAATTATAATAATATTATTATTTTCATATAAATAAAAGACAAATTTAAAAAAAAAACATTTCTATTTAATTTTAAATAAATGATAAAATAAAAATTATATTAAAAAGTTATAATATATCAAAACAAATGTGAAAAATAATCATATCTGTTTTCTTATTTTAATTGGAAAATAAATATAAACAAATAATAGTTATTTTTTCATTAAAATAGATGTTTTATATTTTTATTTAGTATTTTCTACATAACTAACGAAAATTATTATGAAAATAAATAGATTTTTCAGATAAGACAAAAATAATACTGATTGATACGGACTTCGCTTAGCAGTGCATACATAGGCAACACAACCAACACGGTTGTGTTGCCTATGTATGCATTAGTAATTTCGGTAGAATAGACAGCACCCTCTGGGCGGATTTGATTCACACAAATTTACCCCAACTTTTCCTCTTAACTTAATAATTGTTTTTTAGCTTTAGCTTTATCTATTTTGATAGTTTTATAAATAAATTGTTTGTAACAAACACGTGAATACGTTGTTAACTGTTGTTGTTTGAACGTTTTTAATATGATAATAACCAATAAAAATTTGAAAATACGCATTTGTTTATACAGGGTGAAAAACTACAACGGATAATTCCTATGAATAATCTAAATAAAAATCTTCAAATAAACATATGTCCGAAAATGCTTTCTAACGGAACTGTAGCCGTTAGAAATTTATTATATCAATCGCGTTAGCCTTATTTATTATATCTGGAAAAAAAAAACAAGTCATAAACTTGTGAATAATTGTAAAATTACTGATTGATTTTCTAATATTTTGTTTAAACACTAGTAAACCAATTTACTAGTTTATACATTTTTGTACACACATAAATATTTAATAAACAATTTACAATAATTAAAAATCGAAGACAAATTTTCTCGGGACGCAGTAAATCGAGTAAATCATAACTAGTAAATTGGTTTACTAGTGCTTAAACAAAATGTTAGAAAATTAATCAGTAATTTTACAATTATTCAGAAGTTTATGACTTGTTTTTTTTCCTGATATAATAAATAAGGCTAACGCGATTGATATTACACGTAACGTAATAAACTTCTAACGGCTACAATTCCGTTAGAAAGCATTTTCGGACATATGTTTATTTGCAGTTTTTTATTTAGATTACTCATAGGAATCATCCGGTGTAGTTTTTCCCCAGTCATAAATCACCCTGTATAAAAGAATAAATCAACAGCAAAATTATAAATGTAACAGTTTGATAATAATCAAAATATATGTGAAGGTGCAAAGAGTGAAATTTGTTCAGATGTAAAAGATATAAAATATTTTATAAAATTTTCGGAATTTTTTATTAGATGTATTTTTAATATTTGAAACTGAAATATTTTTTGAAATTCTCACATTACACTGGTTTAATTGTTTTTCACGGTGTTCACTCGTTCCATTGTCATTACATAGTGTTTATAAAATAGGAGTACTAGCTTACATGTCGCGCGTTGCTGCGCAACTTTCCGAAAATTCAGTATTCGAAAGATTACCCGCCGCGCGCGTTGCTGCGCAACGAAAACTTATAAGGATTATGAGTGTCCAGTTTTCAGTATTCGAAAGATTATATTTAATTTTTTTACGCCAGAACTCAACAACTTCCCAAAGTTTCATGGCGATCGAATGAATGGTGCAGTAATGTATAAAGGACAAACAGCCATTGATTTTTATATATAAAGATTACGTTTATAGGTTAGGTTGTGTATTTTCTTATATATAAAAAAAACTGTATATTTTATTACATGAACATTACTAAAATACTGATTTTTACAACTTTGACTGCAAGGAAAAAGTGGTATAGCGTTTGGTACGGTGTCTGTAACATTAAAAAAAAATTGTGTATAGAAATCCTTCATATAGCCTCTAGATGACGAATCTGAACTTAGTTTATGTGGGTGTATGGATGTGCTTCGTAAGTCGTAAGTCAAAATTTTGTGGCCACAACTCCTCCTAGACGGTTCAACCGATTTCAATGAAATTTTCAGGATAAATTTGTCTAGTGCCCAAGATGGTCATGTGGTTTTGTTTTTTTCCAGTAATACCAACTTTCAGGGAAAAAAATTACTAAAGTTTTTAAAAATTCATATTGGCTACATTATTTATCCGATTTTGATCAAATTTTCAGAAAAGATATCCCTAATGCTCCCATTAATTACATAATTTTATTAATATCCAGTGTTGCCAACTTTCCGAGAAAAAAATTACTAAAGTTTTCAAAAATATATTATGGCCATGTTATTTAACCGATTTTACTCAAATTTTCACAAAAGATTCTTCTAGTAATCATATAATTTATGCAATTTTAACAAAATACAGTGTTGCCAACTTTCCGAGAAAAAATCACAAATTTTTTCAAAATTTATTGTGGCTACATTATTTATTCGATTTTGATTAAATTTTCAGGAGAGTTTCTCCTAGTGTCCACATAAATTATAATTTTAATAAAAATATTATTTTACCAACTTTCCGAGAAATATCAAAGTGGTCTATATATGAGTTTACCCGTATACTTCTAATCTTGTTTTTGACGTTTTCGGATTGCTTTGATTACAGAGATAGTCGTGTTTTTAAAGAAAATGGAATACGATAGATGCGAGAAAAACGATAGATGTAGGAAAACAGTGAAATTGGAAACATCAACACAGTGTTATAAAATATACAGTAAGGAACAAAATTCATAATTGCGTTATATAATGTTTGCAAGAAAAACGCTTGAACATGTCAATTTTATTTGTTAATTAGCCACCTTATGGCATACAAATTTTACTTATGACGTCATGTATTTTTGCACAATGACGTCATTATTGTTTGTTTTTTTAAATGACAACCCCAATTTTTTTTTGATGGTTTTTATAGATGGTGTAAAAAAATTTGTACCTTAGATGACAATTTTTTTGAGAAAATAACACACTTAAAAATTAAAAAAAAATATATATAGGATGTTCGTTCGCCAGATAGATATAGGACAATAACATGGGATATCGATAATATGCAGAATACTTGTTTTTGAAGTAAAATTCGGAGAAATACTTAGAATACTTTTCGATAGGGAATAAAAAGTTCTATAATTTTGTTTTAGTTTTAATTTGCTAGCATGTGCCGTTTGGGCGGTAGAAGTTTTACAGAAGTTTTTCAAATTTTTTGAGCAAATTTTGAAAAAAGTTATATTTTTTTTTTTTAAATACCTATAACTTTTTTCAAAACTTGCTCAAAAAAATCTGAATTCTGTAAAATAGAGAAAAAAATTAGCTACATAAAATAGCTAAGTAACTTTTTCCTCTAACTCATACTGGTTTAGCAGAAAAAATTATTGAAAATTCTAAAAAACATTTTTAAAAAAAATTCTAGCGCCCAAACGGCTCATGCTAGCAAATTAAAACTAAAACCAAATTCTAAAACTTTTTATTCCCTATCGAAAAGTATTCTAAGTATTTCTCCGAATTTTACTTCAGCAAGAAGTATTCTGCATATTATCGATATCCCATGTTATTGCCCTATACCAACCTGGCGAACGAACACCTGTATATAAATGGACAAAAAATTACTTCGTCATAGAATCTTCCAATCTTTGTTTAATCGTATCCAAAACATCACTATTACCAGCTGATTGATTCACCGCATCATTGTATGCTCGCTGAATTTGTCCAATATCCTAGAAAAATCCAAAAATATACAGCTCAAAATAACATTAACTACTCGTAACATAGTGAATGAAACATCTTTCGGAACTCATTAAATTCAAATAAAACTGCTTTCAATTTAAGTTTTGTGTATTTTGTTTAATTTTTAAATGCATTAAAACAATTATTATTTATTGGATAGACATAATTATGATCAATATCGCAATATCTGTTACTTTATAAAATTAAAATTATTTTTTTTGTTTTTTGAAAATGTTACAGACACCGTACCAAACGCTATACCACTTTTCCTTGCAGTCAAAGTGGTAAAAACTCAATAACTGATTTAAATAAAATTTGTCTTCCATTCATTAAAATTATTATGATCTAGTTACTTATTTGTTACCTACAGTAACTTATTTCTATGTTCTGTTTATTTACTGTATATGTCATTTGTATCAGTTTTTCCTGATAAAAACGTACGCTAAGTACGTCGAATATTAATAAATTTTAATACAGAACGAAAACCTAACGCCGTTTTATTTTTATTAACAACTTTGTCGATTGTAAAATTCAAAATATTCCTGATTTGATATTAGTTTTTATTTTTTGGATTTCTCATTCGAGATTAAAAACAGACTGAAGAGGAAATTTCGACAAAACAGAGTTGTTAAGTTAGGTTAGGTTAGGTTAAGTTAGGTTAAGTTAGATTAAGTTCGATTAAGTTGATAATTGAATGAATTAAGTAGTATTACATCACCAGATACATTTATTTGTTCAATATTATTAAATAGAAACAAAATAAGAAAAAAAAAAGTCTATTCCATACCTGATTCATGCGAACGAGATGATCAACCGAAACCCGAAAACCTAAATCCAACGATTTATGCGCTAAATAAAAGCATTCGGTTAAAAAATTATAGGAATCTGCAGTTGAACGTTTGGCAGATATTTCACTATTACTATTAGAACTGAACTATCTTCGTCGGTTGATGCTGGTATTAGACATGTTTCGGAATCCACTTGAAACATATGAACGTCTTTTTTCTCACATTAATTCGCCTAAACAAACAATATTTGTTTAAAGGATTAGAAAATGATCTACTGTGGCGAAATTTAAATAAAAATAATATTATAAAAAAATCCCAAAACCACACGTTAAATTAAAATAAAGCTAAATACGTATTTCGGAAGCTAAGCTTCCATCTTCAGTAGCTAAATAAAATCTACAAAAATCTTACCTGTGATCCAAAGTACATAAACACTTAAGCACTTGTCAAAGATCTTTGTCAGTGATCTTTGACAAGTGCTTAAGTGTTCATGTACTTTGGATCACAGGTAAGATTTTTGTAGATTTTATTTTGCTACTGAAGATGGAAGTTTAGCTTCCGAAATACGTATTTAGCTTTATTTTAATTTAACGTGTGGTTTTGGGATTTTTTTATATTATTTTTATTTAATATTTGTTTTGTTTTATTATAAATATAGCAAGAAGACCGAACTTCGGTTCAGAATTGATCAGTATATTAATATTTGCAAATATTCGGAATCGAAAAATCTTATTTTGAATTTTTTCAAAATATAACTTTTTCCAAAAATTTACTTAAAAAAATCTGAAAAAATTCAGTAAAATAGAGAAAAAAAAATTAGCTACATAATAGTTAAGTAACTTTTTTCTTTAACTCATACTGATTTAGCAGGAAAAATTATTGAAAATTCTAAAAGACATTTTAGAATTTTCAATAATTTTTCCTGCCAAACCAGAATGAGGTAGAGAAAAAAGTTACTTAGCTATTATGTAGCTATTTTTTTTCTTTATTTTACTGAATTTTTTCAGATTTTTTTGAGCAAATTTTCAAAAAAGTCTTATTTTGAAAAAATCCAAAGGGTACCCTTATCAAATTATCAAAAACTCAGTTTTTAATTTTTTTCTACTAAACGATGCATCGTAGAATAATGGTTTCATCACTCAATTATCGTACTCATTATTCCGAATTTTTCCATATCATGCTTATTTTCCTAGACCTCATAGTTTTTGAGAAAAAAAATAAAAACCAAAAAATCTAAAAAAAATTCTAGCGCCCAAACGGCACATGCTAGCAAATTAAAACTAAAACCAAATTATAGAACTTTTTATTGTCTATCAAAAAGTATTCTAAGTATTTCTCCGAATTTAACTCGAGAAAGTAGTATATCGCAAATTATCGAAATTGCATGTTAAACGCCCATACGAACTTAACGAACAAACACCCGGTATATATATATATATATATATATATATAGTTATATATTATAGTTTTTAATATTATCATAAACAGATAAGTTGAATAATAATCGAATTTCAATATAAGTTATTGTAAATCAAATTCGATCAAATCTTGCTAAATCTTGGTAAAAATGTAATTTCCAAAACAATAAAACTTACCGATACAGCACAATAAGTCGGATCCACTTTCAAAATCTTTCCACTGCTAATACTCGAACAAAATGGCTGACACAATCGCAATATAATATTGGCTAGGTTGATTATAAATCCATCGCTGACTGTACTGAATTGGGCCGGATTAAAATCCATTGCATGCGCATTCCATAATTTACCGCGCGATGCATTCGACTTCAAGCACTGGCCGAACCAAGTTAGTGTTCGATTTTTAATCGATTTCGATAGTTTTAACAGTCGAAGAAATACTCGATGCAAATTCTCATTTAAGGTTTTTGTTGCTAACCAGAGATTATTCTCGACGATTGAATGTGACTAGAAACGAGAAAAATATTAGATATTTTTATATTTTATATTTTACTATTTAATACTTATTAAGAAATGAAATATCTGCAAGATTTTTTTTCCTACAATCTTAGAAAATTTCATATGAAATCGAGTAAAATCGACTGAAAAATCATGGTAAAATCTTTACAATCTTACTTAAAAACCATAAAATCAACGAAAAATCATTTAAAATCTTTACAATCTCGCTTAAAATCATATAAAATCCTTACAATTATACTTAAATATCATATAGTACCTATTTTGTTTTTACTTAAAAAAATACATAGCAAAATACTATAACCTAATAAAATTTTCCAATTTCTGAATACGACTTTAAACTTATTATTTAATAAAAATAAACGTTGATTTAAAATAAAATAATTCTCGAGCTTACCTTGCGAATGAAAATCTTTCGCGATAGCATTTAAAAAATCTTCGGGCGAATATGAAATATCTTTAAAAATATTTACAAGTTGCAAAACAATATCTTGTCCTGGAAATAAATCCGGTTGTTTGAGAGCGAGTATTGCATTACGAATAATTAAACTATTAGCCGTTTTCCGAAAACAATCGGAACAATTATAATCTTTTAATCGATGATAACAACCGTACAAAAAGGTTAGGACATTTTTCTCGCAAACTGCCGCATTTATTTTACTTTTTTTAGGCAATATATACTTCTGTACATCGTCTAATAGAATTCGTTCAAATAATGCTTGTTCCAATAGATCTAAATCGATAGAAACCAGCGATGAACTTTCAGCCAAATCCTCCAAATAAACCAGCTGGATATTATTTGTTTCACGTTCGGTTTTATTCATTGTAAAGTAAAATATCTCCTCTATCGTTTTATTAATTTGGAATGTTTTAGTTTCATTTTCGATTTCTGGTGAATCGAAATTCTGTGTTGACGTATCTTCTGTTATTGATTCTAATAAAGCTGCAAATGCATTAGATGACATTTCAATCAATCTATATATAGATTATAATTCTGTTATTTTATAAATAATAAAAATGCACAGTCACTAAAATATGAAATTTAAATAACTGGCTAGAATAAAATTTTTGACAGGTAAAAGTTGAATGTTCATTTTTTAACTCCACAGTGAAAGGAAGCTGGAATGAAATATATTTGTGTTTAAGTGTTTACATTGCGCATTTGACAGTTCTAATAAATAATAAAAATGTGATATTTATTTCTTATATTGCTTTATATTTAATAACAATAAAATGATGAATTAGTAGTTTTCTAAATCTTATGTCTTCTGTAATGAACGTTGAAATGAAGTATGTGCAACTGTCAAAATAAAAATAGTTTATTTTCATTTTATTATTACTTTTAAAATAAAAATTAATTAATAAAATTACTATTTATTTTATATAATTATATATTAAACACAAGTATGCTTGTTTTAGATTTATAAGTTTAAAAAATATATGAAGTGGTGACATCTATGCTGCACTATAAGAAATATAATTCTTTTCCCAATTTAAATATTGTTTGAAAAAGGATAAATTTATAAAATGTTTTAGTTAGTTTAACGTTATTTTCTACTAATTTTTGCAGATTATTTATGTGCAAATTTTTTGATTAAATTTGAAAAAATTGAATTGAGATGTACTACGAACTTAGATTGTATTTATAATTGCTTGAAATTATGAAATATATATATATATATATATATATATATATATATATATATGTATATATATAAATATATATATATATATATATATATATATATATATATATGTATATATATAAATATATATATATATATATATATATATATATATATATATATATATATATTTTGTGCAAATTATAACAAAGAAAAGAAATAAAAACATAAAACTAGTTTCAATGCATTTATTGTTTATTTTGCTGTGAGTGAAATTACATTTTAAATTAAAGATATTAGATTCTTAATTGTATTCAATATTATAAATGAAATACAGCGATGATACAGATTAAGGATTTTTATAAAAATTAACAATAATTAGATAAACGTCGGAGGTGACAGAAGATTGTCTATCAAATGTTACTTTCCAATCGAAATAATCATCATATTTTACATTCATTAATTTAACAATAGTTTCGTTATTTTGCTGTGAGTGAAATTACATTTTAAATTAAAGATACTAGATATTAGATTCTTAATAGTGTTCAATATCATAAATGAAATACAGCGGTGATACAGATTAAGGATTTTTATAAAAATTAACAATAATTAGATAAACGTCGGAGGTGACAGAAGATTGTCTATCAAATGTTACTTTCCAATCGAAATAATCATCATATTTTACATCCATTAATTTATCAATAGTTTCGTTATTTTGCTGTGAGTGAAATTACATTTTAAATTAAAGATATTAGATTCTTAATTGTGTTCAATATCATAAATGAAATACAGCGGTAATACAGATTAAAGATTTTTATAAAAATTAACAATAATTAGATAAGTGTCGGAGGTGACAGAATCTTGTTTATCAAATGTTACCTTCCAATCGCAATAATCATCATATTTTACATCCATTAATTTAACAATAGTTTCGTTATTTTTTCTCGGATTAATTAGCTTCACTTTGCAATCGTATTTATATAATTTTTCACTTCCCAACGGTGTGTACAAATATAAATAGTATTTCGAATTCCAGATGCTGTATGCATAAATCAAATTACCAAAATCACTATTGACAAGAAAATATCGATGGTTACTTTCGAAAGTAACCTGTATCGGTTCATTCAAACGAAATATGACATTACTATGTGAGCTAGTGTAATGATCATACAATTGATCAGTATCAACTTGATGGCTACATAGATAACATATACAGCCTTTTTCACAAAAGTGACCATGTTTTCGAGTTTTATACCAAATATCAATATTATTACAACCTCGTAAATTATTTGGACACATTTCAAGCGGTGGTTGGCATTTCTTACAAAGCCATCCTTTCCTGTCACGATATGAATATTTAGTTATAGCTGTACTACAATGTCCACATAATACATTAATCTCTTCTTTTCTGTCACTGTCAGCTGCATTTAATTGTCGTATGGTTATAGTAAATGTAAGATCATCAAATTCTTGGAACACCTCCAATAAACTATTTATGCTGTTTACAAGTGTCATTGTATCGTCTTGATTCGTTCGAACACGACCGCGTTCCGATAGTATATTATTTTCACGTTTAATATCTAAAGTGAATTCGAAATTCGATGCTTTTTCTGGTTTAGTCAAAAGCTGAACAGCATGACAGATTTTTCTCGTGGTAATGCACACTTTCGTGTGCAATAGAAACAAGAAATTAAACGCACCGATCAAAATATTTCGTTGAGACGATCTTGTAAAGTTGTGGGTAAGATTGCATGGATTTGCAACGATCTGTTGCGGATGTTTCGAACGACAATGTGCCAATAATTCATTACGAGATCCATTCCAGTCACATTCAGCGATTGGACAAGTATGCGAACGATATTTACAATTATTTTCATGTGATTGTCCATTATAAGAAAATGATAGTTTTACGTTACATCCATTGCCTTGATATTTGCATGGAAATTTTATATATTGTGCAACTGCTTCAAAATGCTCATTTCTTGTAGCATTTTTCTCCGTAGAACACCGTCCGCAAATAGCTTTCTTGTCGTAGCAAAGATATACCGGTCCACATGATAAATAGTTTTGGCATTTATCACATTGTAACTTTTGCGCAACTTCCTTAGGAATTTCCATTATTATACAATACCTAGTTATTTTTGTTTACAATTACAAACAATGCGCAATATATAATTCACGCGTAATTACGTACTTACGCGAGCGAGGACAAATATAACATGAATATAACCCAATCAGTTGTCTTTCTCTTTGACATCTGAACGAATTTCACACATGTTTTGATTTAAAAAAGTTTATATTGTATATATGTGTGTGTGTTTTCATATATCATATGTTTTCTAATATATTGTAATTTTTTTTAACCAGTTTTTTATTACTATTTATTATTTATTTATTTTTTTATTATTGACGTATTTATATTAAATTTTTTAAGTAATGACAACAATTTTAAATGAAACGGATTTACAAACAAGAAATTAAAAAAATATCAAACAGCGTTTTACAATGAAGTGTAGTGTAATGGTATAAATATTGTTATAAATATTGTTCCTGATGATGGCCTCAGTGAGGTCGAAATATCGAATCATATTTCAATAAAATAAAATAAAACTATTGACTGATGTCCGAGTATTTGTTTTATTTCTTATTACCAATCTACAGTCGAGAAAATACATATTATAATAAATAAGGCTAACGCGATTGATATTACATGTAATAAACTTCTAACGGCTACAGTTCCGTTAGAAAGCATTTTCGGACATATGTTTATTTGCAGTTTTTTTATTTAGATTACTCATAGGAATCATCCGGTGTAGTTTTTTCCCGACGTCATAAATCATCCTGTATATAAGAATAAATCAACAGCAAAATTGTAAATGTAACAGTTTGATAATAAGCGAAATATATGTGAAGGTGCAGAGAGTGAAATTTGTTCAGATGTAAAAGATATAAAATATTTTATAAAATTGAAATATTTTTTGAAATTCTAACATTACACTGGTTTAATTGTTTTTCACGGTGTTCACTCGTTCCATTGTCATTACATAGTGTTTATAAAATAGGAGTACTAGCTTACCTGTCGCGCGTTGTTGCGCAACTTTCCGAAAATTCAGTATTCGAAAGATTACCCGTCGCGCGCGTTGCTGCGCAACGAAAAATTATGAGGATTATGAGTGTCCAGTTTTCAGTATTCGAAAGATTATGATATTTAATTTTTTTACGCCAGAACCCAACAACTTCCCAAAGTTTCATGGCGATCGAATGAATGGTGCAGTAACGTATAAAGGACAAACAGCCATTGATTTTTACTACTTTGACTGCAAGGAAAAGTAGTAAAGCGTTTGGTACGGTGTCTGTAACATTTTCAAAAAAAAAAAAAATTGTATAGAAATCCTTCATATAGCCTGTAGATGACGAATCTGAACTTAGTTTATGTGGGTGTATGTGTGTGCGTCGTCAGCTCGCTCGCTCGCTCGCTCGCTCGCTCGCTCGCTCGGTCGTAAGTCAAAATTTTGTGGCCGCAACTCCTCCTAGACGGTTCAACCGATTTTAATGAAATTTTCAGGATAAATTTGTCTAGTACCCAAGATGGTCATGTGATTTTATTTTTTTCCAGTGATGCCAACTTTCCGAGAAAAAAATTACTAAAGTTTTTAAAAATTCATATTGGCTACGTTATTTATCCGATTTTGATCAAATTTTCAGAAAAGATTTCCCTAATGCTCCCATTAATTACATAATTTTATTAATTTTCAGTGTTGCCAACTTTCCGAGAAAAAAATTACTAAAGTTTTAAAAATTTTATTATGGCCATGTTATTCAACCGATTTTACTCAAATTTTCACAAAAGATTCTCCTAGTATTCATATAATTTATGTATTTTTAACAAAATACAGTGTTGCCAACTTTCCTAGAAAAAAATTAGTAAAATTTTTAAAAATTTATTTTGACCATTTTATTTAACCGATTTTAATCAAATATTTATAAAAGTTTTTCCTAGTGCCTAAATAAATTATGCAATTTTAACAAAATACAGTGTTGCCAACTTATCGAGAAAAAAAATCACAAAATTTAAAAAAAATTCATTGTGGCTACATTATTTATTCGATTTTGATCAAATTTTCAGAAAAGTATCTCCTATTGCCCACATAAATTATAATATTATTAAAATACAGTGTTGCCAACTTTCCGAGAAATGTCAAAGTAGTCTATATATGGGTTTACCCATATTCTTCTAATCTTGTTATATATAAAGATTACGTTTATAGGTTAGGTTGTGTATTTTCTTATATATAAAAAAAACTGTATATTTTATTACATGAACATTACTAAAATACTGATTTTTACAACTTTGACTGCAAGGAAAAAGTGGTATAGCGTTTGGTACGGTGTCTGTAACATTAAAAATAAAATTGTGTATAGAAATCCTTCATATAGCCTCTAGATGACGAATCTGAACTTAGTTTATGTAGGTGTATAGATGTGCTTCGTAAGTCGTAAGTCAAAATTTTGTGGCCGCAACTCCTCCTAGACGGTTCAACCGATTTCAATGAAATTTTCAGGATAAATTTGTCTAGTGCCCAAGATGGTCATGTGGTTTTGGTTTTTTCCAGTAATACCAACTTTCCGAGAAAAAAATTACTAAAGTTTTTAAAAATTCATATTGGCTACATTATTTATCCGATTTTGATCAAATTTTCAGAAAAGATATCCCTAATGCTCCCATTAATTACATAATTTTATTAATATCCAGTGTTGCCAACTTTCCGAGAAAAAAATTACTAAAGTTTTCAAAAATATATTATGGCCATGTTATTTAACCGATTTTACTCAAATTTTCACAAAAGATTCTTCTAGTAATCATATAATTTATGCAATTTTAACAAAATACAGTGTTGCCAACTTTCCGAGAACAAAATCACAAATTTTTAAAAAATTTATTGTGGCTACATTATTTATTCGATTTTGATTAAATTTTCAGGAGAGTTTCTCCTAGTGTCCACATAAATTATAATTTTAATAAAAATATTATGTTACCAACTTTCCGAGAAATATCAAAGTGGTCTATATATGAGTTTACCCATATACTTCTAATCTTGTTTTTGACGTTTTCGGATTGCTTTGATTACAGAGATAGTCGTGTTTTTAAAGAAAATGAAATACGATAGATGCGAGAAAAACTATAGATGTAGGAAAACAGTGAAATTGGAAACATCAACACAGTGTTATAAAATATACAGTAAGGAACAAAATTCATAATTGCGTTATATAATGTTTGCAAGAAAAACGCTCGAACATGTCAATTTTATTTGTTAATTAGCCACCTTATGGCATACAAATTTTACTTATGACGTCATGTATTTTTGCACAATGACATTATTGTTTTTTTTTTTAAATGACAACCCCAATTTTTTTTTGATGGTTTTTATAGATGGTGTAAAAAAATTTGTACCTTAGATGACAATTTTTTTGAGAAAATAACACACTTAAAAATTTAAAAAAATATATATAGGATGTTCGTTCGCCAGATAGATATAGGACAATAACATGGGATATCGATAATATGCAGAATACTTGTTTTTGAAGTAAAATTCGGAGAAATACTTAGAATACTTTTCGATAGGGAATAAAAAGTTCTATAATTTGGTTTTAGTTTTAATTTGCTAGCATGTGCCGTTTGGGCGGTAGAAGTTTTACAGAAGTTTTTCAAATTTTTTGAGCAAATTTTGAAAAAAGTTATATTTTTTTTTTAAATACTTATAACTTTTTTCAAAACTTGCTCAAAAAAATCTGAATTCTGTAAAATAGAGAAAAAAATTAGCTACATAAAATAGCTAAGTAACTTTTTCCTCTAACTCATACTGGTTTAGGAGAAAAAATTATTGAAAATTCTAAAAAACATTTTTAAAAAAAATTCTAGCGCCCAAACGGCTCATGCTAGCAAATTAAAACTAAAACCAAATTCTAAAACTTTTTATTCCCTATCGAAAAGTATTCTAAGTATTTCTCCGAATTTTACTTCAGCAAGAAGTATTCTGCATATTATCGATATCCCATGTTATTGCCCTATACCAACCTGGCAAACGAACACCCTGTATATAAATGGACAAAAAATACTTCGTCATAGAATCTTCCAATCTTTGTTTAATCTTATCTAAAACATCACTATTACCAGCTGATTGATTCACCGCATCATTGTATGCTCGCTGAATTTGTCCAATATCCTAGAAAAATCCAAAAATATACAGCTCAAAATAACATTAACAATATTCGTAATATAGTGAATGAAACATCTTTCGGAACTCATTAAATTCAAATAAAACTGCTTTCAATTTAAGTTTTGTGTATTTTGTTTAATTTTTAAATGCATTAAAACAATTATTATTTATTGGATAGACATAATTATGATCAATATCGCAATATCTGTTACTTTATAAAATTAAAATTATTTTTTTTGTTTTTTGTCAAAGATCTTTGTCAGTGATCTTTGACAAGTGCTTAAGTGTTCATGTACTTTGGATCACAGGTAAGATTTTTGTAGATTTTATTTTGCTACTGAAGATGGAAGTTTAGCTTCCGAAATACGTATTTAGCTTTATTTTAATTTAACGTGTGGTTTTGGGATTTTTTTATATTATTTTTATTTAATATTTGTTTTGTTTTATTATAAATATAGCAAGAAGACCGAACTTCGGTTCAGAATTGATCAGTATATTAATATTTGCAAATATTCGGAATCGAAAAATCTTATTTTGAATTTTTTCAAAATATAACTTTTTCCAAAAATTTACTTAAAAAAATCTGAAAAAATTCAGTAAAATAGAGAAAAAAAAATTAGCTACATAATAGTTAAGTAACTTTTTTCTTTAACTCATACTGATTTAGCAGGAAAAATTATTGAAAATTCTAAAAGACATTTTAGAATTTTCAATAATTTTTCCTGCCAAACCAGAATGAGGTAGAGAAAAAAGTTACTTAGCTATTATGTAGCTATTTTTTTTCTTTATTTTACTGAATTTTTTCAGATTTTTTTGAGCAAATTTTCAAAAAAGTCTTATTTTGAAAAAATCCAAAGGGTACCCTTATCAAATTATCAAAAACTCAGTTTTTAATTTTTTTCTACTAAACGATGCATCGTAGAATAATGGTTTCATCACTCAATTATCGTACTCATTATTCCGAATTTTTCCATATCATGCTTATTTTCCTAGACCTCATAGTTTTTGAGAAAAAAAATAAAAACCAAAAAATCTAAAAAAAATTCTAGCGCCCAAACGGCACATGCTAGCAAATTAAAACTAAAACCAAATTATAGAACTTTTTATTGTCTATCAAAAAGTATTCTAAGTATTTCTCCGAATTTAACTCGAGAAAGTAGTATATCGCAAATTATCGAAATTGCATGTTAAACGCCCATACGAACTTAACGAACAAACACCCGGTATATATATATATATATATATATATATAGTTATATATTATAGTTTTTAATATTATCATAAACAGATAAGTTGAATAATAATCGAATTTCAATATAAGTTATTGTAAATCAAATTCGATCAAATCTTGCTAAATCTTGGTAAAAATGTAATTTCCAAAACAATAAAACTTACCGATACAGCACAATAAGTCGGATCCACTTTCAAAATCTTTCCACTGCTAATACTCGAACAAAATGGCTGACACAATCGCAATATAATATTGGCTAGGTTGATTATAAATCCATCGCTGACTGTACTGAATTGGGCCGGATTAAAATCCATTGCATGCGCATTCCATAATTTACCGCGCGATGCATTCGACTTCAAGCACTGGCCGAACCAAGTTAGTGTTCGATTTTTAATCGATTTCGATAGTTTTAACAGTCGAAGAAATACTCGATGCAAATTCTCATTTAAGGTTTTTGTTGCTAACCAGAGATTATTCTCGACGATTGAATGTGACTAGAAACGAGAAAAATATTAGATATTTTTATATTTTATATTTTACTATTTAATACTTATTAAGAAATGAAATATCTGCAAGATTTTTTTTCCTACAATCTTAGAAAATTTCATATGAAATCGAGTAAAATCGACTGAAAAATCATGGTAAAATCTTTACAATCTTACTTAAAAACCATAAAATCAACGAAAAATCATTTAAAATCTTTACAATCTCGCTTAAAATCATATAAAATCCTTACAATTATACTTAAATATCATATAGTACCTATTTTGTTTTTACTTAAAAAAATACATAGCAAAATACTATAACCTAATAAAATTTTCCAATTTCTGAATACGACTTTAAACTTATTATTTAATAAAAATAAACGTTGATTTAAAATAAAATAATTCTCGAGCTTACCTTGCGAATGAAAATCTTTCGCGATAGCATTTAAAAAATCTTCGGGCGAATATGAAATATCTTTAAAAATATTTACAAGTTGCAAAACAATATCTTGTCCTGGAAATAAATCCGGTTGTTTGAGAGCGAGTATTGCATTACGAATAATTAAACTATTAGCCGTTTTCCGAAAACAATCGGAACAATTATAATCTTTTAATCGATGATAACAACCGTACAAAAAGGTTAGGACATTTTTCTCGCAAACTGCCGCATTTATTTTACTTTTTTTAGGCAATATATACTTCTGTACATCGTCTAATAGAATTCGTTCAAATAATGCTTGTTCCAATAGATCTAAATCGATAGAAACCAGCGATGAACTTTCAGCCAAATCCTCCAAATAAACCAGCTGGATATTATTTGTTTCACGTTCGGTTTTATTCATTGTAAAGTAAAATATCTCCTCTATCGTTTTATTAATTTGGAATGTTTTAGTTTCATTTTCGATTTCTGGTGAATCGAAATTCTGTGTTGACGTATCTTCTGTTATTGATTCTAATAAAGCTGCAAATGCATTAGATGACATTTCAATCAATCTATATATAGATTATAATTCTGTTATTTTATAAATAATAAAAATGCACAGTCACTAAAATATGAAATTTAAATAACTGGCTAGAATAAAATTTTTGACAGGTAAAAGTTGAATGTTCATTTTTTAACTCCACAGTGAAAGGAAGCTGGAATGAAATATATTTGTGTTTAAGTGTTTACATTGCGCATTTGACAGTTCTAATAAATAATAAAAATGTGATATTTATTTCTTATATTGCTTTATATTTAATAACAATAAAATGATGAATTAGTAGTTTTCTAAATCTTATGTCTTCTGTAATGAACGTTGAAATGAAGTATGTGCAACTGTCAAAATAAAAATAGTTTATTTTCATTTTATTATTACTTTTAAAATAAAAATTAATTAATAAAATTACTATTTATTTTATATAATTATATATTAAACACAAGTATGCTTGTTTTAGATTTATAAGTTTAAAAAATATATGAAGTGGTGACATCTATGCTGCACTATAAGAAATATAATTCTTTTCCCAATTTAAATATTGTTTGAAAAAGGATAAATTTATAAAATGTTTTAGTTAGTTTAACGTTATTTTCTACTAATTTTTGCAGATTATTTATGTGCAAATTTTTTGATTAAATTTGAAAAAATTGAATTGAGATGTACTACGAACTTAGATTGTATTTATAATTGCTTGAAATTATGAAATATATATATATATATATATATATATATATATATATATATATATATGTATATATATAAATATATATATATATATATATATATATATATATATATGTATATATATAAATATATATATATATATATATATATATATATATATATATATATATATTTTGTGCAAATTATAACAAAGAAAAGAAATAAAAACATAAAACTAGTTTCAATGCATTTATTGTTTATTTTGCTGTGAGTGAAATTACATTTTAAATTAAAGATATTAGATTCTTAATTGTATTCAATATTATAAATGAAATACAGCGATGATACAGATTAAGGATTTTTATAAAAATTAACAATAATTAGATAAACGTCGGAGGTGACAGAAGATTGTCTATCAAATGTTACTTTCCAATCGAAATAATCATCATATTTTACATTCATTAATTTAACAATAGTTTCGTTATTTTGCTGTGAGTGAAATTACATTTTAAATTAAAGATACTAGATATTAGATTCTTAATAGTGTTCAATATCATAAATGAAATACAGCGGTGATACAGATTAAGGATTTTTATAAAAATTAACAATAATTAGATAAACGTCGGAGGTGACAGAAGATTGTCTATCAAATGTTACTTTCCAATCGAAATAATCATCATATTTTACATCCATTAATTTATCAATAGTTTCGTTATTTTGCTGTGAGTGAAATTACATTTTAAATTAAAGATATTAGATTCTTAATTGTGTTCAATATCATAAATGAAATACAGCGGTAATACAGATTAAAGATTTTTATAAAAATTAACAATAATTAGATAAGTGTCGGAGGTGACAGAATCTTGTTTATCAAATGTTACCTTCCAATCGCAATAATCATCATATTTTACATCCATTAATTTAACAATAGTTTCGTTATTTTTTCTCGGATTAATTAGCTTCACTTTGCAATCGTATTTATATAATTTTTCACTTCCCAACGGTGTGTACAAATATAAATAGTATTTCGAATTCCAGATGCTGTATGCATAAATCAAATTACCAAAATCACTATTGACAAGAAAATATCGATGGTTACTTTCGAAAGTAACCTGTATCGGTTCATTCAAACGAAATATGACATTACTATGTGAGCTAGTGTAATGATCATACAATTGATCAGTATCAACTTGATGGCTACATAGATAACATATACAGCCTTTTTCACAAAAGTGACCATGTTTTCGAGTTTTATACCAAATATCAATATTATTACAACCTCGTAAATTATTTGGACACATTTCAAGCGGTGGTTGGCATTTCTTACAAAGCCATCCTTTCCTGTCACGATATGAATATTTAGTTATAGCTGTACTACAATGTCCACATAATACATTAATCTCTTCTTTTCTGTCACTGTCAGCTGCATTTAATTGTCGTATGGTTATAGTAAATGTAAGATCATCAAATTCTTGGAACACCTCCAATAAACTATTTATGCTGTTTACAAGTGTCATTGTATCGTCTTGATTCGTTCGAACACGACCGCGTTCCGATAGTATATTATTTTCACGTTTAATATCTAAAGTGAATTCGAAATTCGATGCTTTTTCTGGTTTAGTCAAAAGCTGAACAGCATGACAGATTTTTCTCGTGGTAATGCACACTTTCGTGTGCAATAGAAACAAGAAATTAAACGCACCGATCAAAATATTTCGTTGAGACGATCTTGTAAAGTTGTGGGTAAGATTGCATGGATTTGCAACGATCTGTTGCGGATGTTTCGAACGACAATGTGCCAATAATTCATTACGAGATCCATTCCAGTCACATTCAGCGATTGGACAAGTATGCGAACGATATTTACAATTATTTTCATGTGATTGTCCATTATAAGAAAATGATAGTTTTACGTTACATCCATTGCCTTGATATTTGCATGGAAATTTTATATATTGTGCAACTGCTTCAAAATGCTCATTTCTTGTAGCATTTTTCTCCGTAGAACACCGTCCGCAAATAGCTTTCTTGTCGTAGCAAAGATATACCGGTCCACATGATAAATAGTTTTGGCATTTATCACATTGTAACTTTTGCGCAACTTCCTTAGGAATTTCCATTATTATACAATACCTAGTTATTTTTGTTTACAATTACAAACAATGCGCAATATATAATTCACGCGTAATTACGTACTTACGCGAGCGAGGACAAATATAACATGAATATAACCCAATCAGTTGTCTTTCTCTTTGACATCTGAACGAATTTCACACATGTTTTGATTTAAAAAAGTTTATATTGTATATATGTGTGTGTGTTTTCATATATCATATGTTTTCTAATATATTGTAATTTTTTTTAACCAGTTTTTTATTACTATTTATTATTTATTTATTTTTTTATTATTGACGTATTTATATTAAATTTTTTAAGTAATGACAACAATTTTAAATGAAACGGATTTACAAACAAGAAATTAAAAAAATATCAAACAGCGTTTTACAATGAAGTGTAGTGTAATGGTATAAATATTGTTATAAATATTGTTCCTGATGATGGCCTCAGTGAGGTCGAAATATCGAATCATATTTCAATAAAATAAAATAAAACTATTGACTGATGTCCGAGTATTTGTTTTATTTCTTATTACCAATCTACAGTCGAGAAAATACATATTATAATAAATAAGGCTAACGCGATTGATATTACATGTAATAAACTTCTAACGGCTACAGTTCCGTTAGAAAGCATTTTCGGACATATGTTTATTTGCAGTTTTTTTTATTTAGATTACTCATAGGAATCATCCGGTGTAGTTTTTTCCCGACGTCATAAATCATCCTGTATATAAGAATAAATCAACAGCAAAATTGTAAATGTAACAGTTTGATAATAAGCGAAATATATGTGAAGGTGCAGAGAGTGAAATTTGTTCAGATGTAAAAGATATAAAATATTTTATAAAATTGAAATATTTTTTGAAATTCTAACATTACACTGGTTTAATTGTTTTTCACGGTGTTCACTCGTTCCATTGTCATTACATAGTGTTTATAAAATAGGAGTACTAGCTTACCTGTCGCGCGTTGTTGCGCAACTTTCCGAAAATTCAGTATTCGAAAGATTACCCGTCGCGCGCGTTGCTGCGCAACGAAAAATTATGAGGATTATGAGTGTCCAGTTTTCAGTATTCGAAAGATTATGATATTTAATTTTTTTACGCCAGAACCCAACAACTTCCCAAAGTTTCATGGCGATCGAATGAATGGTGCAGTAACGTATAAAGGACAAACAGCCATTGATTTTTACTACTTTGACTGCAAGGAAAAGTAGTAAAGCGTTTGGTACGGTGTCTGTAACATTTTCAAAAAAAAAAAAAATTGTATAGAAATCCTTCATATAGCCTGTAGATGACGAATCTGAACTTAGTTTATGTGGGTGTATGTGTGTGCGTCGTCAGCTCGCTCGCTCGCTCGCTCGCTCGCTCGCTCGCTCGGTCGTAAGTCAAAATTTTGTGGCCGCAACTCCTCCTAGACGGTTCAACCGATTTTAATGAAATTTTCAGGATAAATTTGTCTAGTACCCAAGATGGTCATGTGATTTTATTTTTTTCCAGTGATGCCAACTTTCCGAGAAAAAAATTACTAAAGTTTTTAAAAATTCATATTGGCTACGTTATTTATCCGATTTTGATCAAATTTTCAGAAAAGATTTCCCTAATGCTCCCATTAATTACATAATTTTATTAATTTTCAGTGTTGCCAACTTTCCGAGAAAAAAATTACTAAAGTTTTAAAAATTTTATTATGGCCATGTTATTCAACCGATTTTACTCAAATTTTCACAAAAGATTCTCCTAGTATTCATATAATTTATGTATTTTTAACAAAATACAGTGTTGCCAACTTTCCTAGAAAAAAATTAGTAAAATTTTTAAAAATTTATTTTGACCATTTTATTTAACCGATTTTAATCAAATATTTATAAAAGTTTTTCCTAGTGCCTAAATAAATTATGCAATTTTAACAAAATACAGTGTTGCCAACTTATCGAGAAAAAAAATCACAAAATTTAAAAAAAATTCATTGTGGCTACATTATTTATTCGATTTTGATCAAATTTTCAGAAAAGTATCTCCTATTGCCCACATAAATTATAATATTATTAAAATACAGTGTTGCCAACTTTCCGAGAAATGTCAAAGTAGTCTATATATGGGTTTACCCATATTCTTCTAATCTTGTTATATATAAAGATTACGTTTATAGGTTAGGTTGTGTATTTTCTTATATATAAAAAAAACTGTATATTTTATTACATGAACATTACTAAAATACTGATTTTTACAACTTTGACTGCAAGGAAAAAGTGGTATAGCGTTTGGTACGGTGTCTGTAACATTAAAAATAAAATTGTGTATAGAAATCCTTCATATAGCCTCTAGATGACGAATCTGAACTTAGTTTATGTAGGTGTATAGATGTGCTTCGTAAGTCGTAAGTCAAAATTTTGTGGCCGCAACTCCTCCTAGACGGTTCAACCGATTTCAATGAAATTTTCAGGATAAATTTGTCTAGTGCCCAAGATGGTCATGTGGTTTTGGTTTTTTCCAGTAATACCAACTTTCCGAGAAAAAAATTACTAAAGTTTTTAAAAATTCATATTGGCTACATTATTTATCCGATTTTGATCAAATTTTCAGAAAAGATATCCCTAATGCTCCCATTAATTACATAATTTTATTAATATCCAGTGTTGCCAACTTTCCGAGAAAAAAATTACTAAAGTTTTCAAAAATATATTATGGCCATGTTATTTAACCGATTTTACTCAAATTTTCACAAAAGATTCTTCTAGTAATCATATAATTTATGCAATTTTAACAAAATACAGTGTTGCCAACTTTCCGAGAACAAAATCACAAATTTTTAAAAAATTTATTGTGGCTACATTATTTATTCGATTTTGATTAAATTTTCAGGAGAGTTTCTCCTAGTGTCCACATAAATTATAATTTTAATAAAAATATTATGTTACCAACTTTCCGAGAAATATCAAAGTGGTCTATATATGAGTTTACCCATATACTTCTAATCTTGTTTTTGACGTTTTCGGATTGCTTTGATTACAGAGATAGTCGTGTTTTTAAAGAAAATGAAATACGATAGATGCGAGAAAAACTATAGATGTAGGAAAACAGTGAAATTGGAAACATCAACACAGTGTTATAAAATATACAGTAAGGAACAAAATTCATAATTGCGTTATATAATGTTTGCAAGAAAAACGCTCGAACATGTCAATTTTATTTGTTAATTAGCCACCTTATGGCATACAAATTTTACTTATGACGTCATGTATTTTTGCACAATGACATTATTGTTTTTTTTTTTAAATGACAACCCCAATTTTTTTTTGATGGTTTTTATAGATGGTGTAAAAAAATTTGTACCTTAGATGACAATTTTTTTGAGAAAATAACACACTTAAAAATTTAAAAAAATATATATAGGATGTTCGTTCGCCAGATAGATATAGGACAATAACATGGGATATCGATAATATGCAGAATACTTGTTTTTGAAGTAAAATTCGGAGAAATACTTAGAATACTTTTCGATAGGGAATAAAAAATTATATAATTTGGTTTTAGTTTTAATTTGCTAGCATGTGCCGTTTGGGCGCTAGAATTTTTTTTAAAAAGTTTTTTAGAATTTTCAATAATTTTTCCTGCTAAACCAGTATGAGTTAGAGAAAAAAGTTACTTAGCTATTATGTAGCTAATTTTTTTCTTTATTTTACTGAATTTTTTTTATAATTGGTACATTAGCCGTGAAATTGGAACAAAAATAAAACAAATGCTAGTTTCCAGTCAATTTTATAACAACTTTAGACCTAATTCTTGACGTTAGGAAAGTTCCAAAAAAAATTTTAGTAATTGGTTTACATGCAGAAAAGTATGCCCTAAAACATTTATCATAAAGTTTTTTTTTGTAAAATAATTTGGGAAGCAGAAAATCGCACATGTTTGATTTTACATGCTAAATCCCTATGTACGACGGTCCAAGTCAACACACTGTATATATTTTAGACATTTTTTATACAAGTATAAAATTTTGCATAACAATAAACAAATTGTAATAGTAAATCCAATGTAAAAAAATTTGTTTAGGAACAACGGAAAATATTTGATAAGTTTGTACACAAAAAACAAACACAAGTCTAGCGTAATCGTGTATGGTCAGTGGCGTAGCCAAGGGGGTGTTAGGGGGTTAAAAAACATACATATGTGAAATATGAAATATGTTATTTTACTTTCATTTTTATAAAAATAATTTTTATTGCTCTTTATTTTTTATACAAATTATAATATTATCTTTATTGATATTAGTAACCCCCCCCCCCCCTGACAAGTTTCTGGCTACGCCACTGACTCTACATATATCTTCATCAGGAAAATAATACAAATGGCATAAATAATACACAAACAAAACATAGAAACAACCTAATAACTTGTTTCTACGTTTTGTTTATTTATTATTTATAGTAACCCCCCTCCCCCCCGCCCCTATGACAAGTTTCTGGCTACGCCACTGGTGTATGGTATAAGTTAAAAGCAGCCTATCAGTTTATTTACACGTGTGTGTGTCTACAGAACATAGATTTACATTAAACACGTTTTTAATATTCAAGTTCCGCCTCCTACTAAAGCCACCGATACTAGCTTCGATTATAATGTTTCTCTGCATACGACTACAAGCACATATGTATATATGTATACACATACACACACTCTCATACGTTACTCATATAATGGATCACTTGCATCAAGTCATGTTGCCTGATTCTCTAACGAAGTTGCTAAGTTTTAGCAACCTTGCTAACAACTCTAACCAATAGGAACAAGTATAACAGTTCTCATTCTCATTTTTTATTTAGTGTCAGCTAATATTATTGGCTGATGTTGTTAGCAACGTTGCTAAAATTTAGCAACTTCGTTAGAGAATCAGACCGAATATCATGTTAGGTACATTCAATCTTTACGTTAGTTCACACGGTTCTAATTGCTATATTCAGACACAGACATACGTAGATCAAATACAAAACATGTTGAAGTTAATATTGAATTTATTCGTTTAATACAACTTTTTTATATTGTAACTGACTGTTCGGAAAATTACATAATCAATTTTATTAATTAATTTAATATTATTAATTGATTTATATAAAACAAAAAAATAGTATATTTTTTAACTGGCTCTATTTTCTACAAAAACGAGTATTATTGTACCGAAAAAATACCTGAGATATAATATTCTATGTAGAATAATATATATTTTTTTGAACTTTTTCGTATTTATAATTTGGCCAAAAAAATCAAAAAATATGTTTTTTTGGAAAAAAAATTCCAAAATACAAAAAAATTCAAATATATATATATTATTCTACATAGGATATTATATCTCAGGTATTTTTTTGATACATTAATTATCGTTTTTGTAGAAACTAGAACCAGTTAAAAAATAGACTATTGTTTATTTTGTATAAATTAATTAATAATATTTAAATTTATTATTGAATTGTTAATTGAACATTGATTATGTAATTTTCCGAACAGTCAGTTACAATATAAATAAGTTGTATTAAACGAATAAATTCAATATTACTTCAACATGTTTTGTATTTAAGCTACCTGTCTGAATATAGCAATTAGAATCGTGTGAACTAACGTTAAGGGAGTATTATCATGCGAACAGCCTTTTTTTTTTAAAGAAAATGGCTATTTATACATACGGTATGTATACGTATTTGGCTATTTATACATACAGTACTTTTACGTAATTGGCTATTTAAGGTAGGTTAGGTTAATAGGTTGATTTAGGTTTTTTTTTTCAATATGTATAAATAGCCAATTGCGTATACATACCATATGTATAAATAGCCGCATCCTTTTTTTTAAAAGAATTTCGGGATTTTTTTAAGGAAAATAAAACACTTACGATCTTGCGGTTTATTGCAACTTATTTACTCATATGTCGACTACAAAAGTTGATTTTTTTTATCGTATTTGACCTTTTTCCTGACTTTGAAACTTGCTTCAAAGGAGGACATGTTTCTCTGGTTTTGGTTCCACGGCCGGAAACTATTCTCCGCTTCTGTTCACCGAAACATAAAATTAAAGTTACGTTCTTTATTCCGAATTAAATTATCTGGAGTTTGAACCTATTTTCATAAAAATATCTCGAAAAATAACAAAATGGCGGCCACTTGAAAAAAGTTGTCGATTTTTCTCTTCTTTTTCTGACTTTGATGCCCTCGGAAAAATCTTAAATATTATTATATTTCAATGAGAAAAGTTTGATTTCCGTAGAAATATGTGTAGAATGAAAAACCGAAAAGCTCAAGTCGATCCGTTTAATAGTTAAACAAGATTAGAAGTATATGGATAAACCCATATATAGACCACTTTGACATTTCTCGGAAAGTTGACAACACTGTATTTTAATAATATTATAATTTATGTGGATACTACTACTACTACTTTTCTGAAAATTTCATTAAAATCGGATAATGTAGCCAATATAAATTTTTAAAAACTTTAGTAATTTTTTTCTCAGAAAGTTGGCATTACTGAAAAAAAAAACAAAACCACATGACCCTATCTTGGGCACTAGACAAATTTATCCTGAAAATTTTATTAAAATCTGTTGAACCGTCTAGGAAGAGTTGCGGTCACAAAATTTTGACTGACGACCGAGCGAGTTGACGACGCACATCCATACACCCACACAGGGGCGTAGCAACCGGGGGTGCAAGGAGTGCGATGCACACGGGCCCATGAGCGAGAGGGGCCCACGAGCCAAAATGCCCAATGGGGCCTTATTTTCATTAATACCATTCATAGGATTAAATACATTTATTATATAAATTAATTTATTATAGTAAGTTAAATATATTTTTATAGATTTTTTCAATGAAAAAGTAGTCCACTTTCATTATTTTTTTCTCAGTAACGGGAAGACGTATAGCATTGAAACTTTTTGTATAATGTAGATCCTTTATTGAAAAATACGTCAGAATTTTTTCACCCCCTCCCCCGAAAGCTGAAGTGCCGAGGTCCACGGTTCCATAGATATCTCGGGACTGGGTTATCGGAAACAAAAATCGTTTCGGATTATTAAAGTTGAATATATTCCCCATCGTTTGACCGATCTTTTTTGAAAATTGTTTTTTTTTTTTTCGCAAAATGGCGGGCTTGCAAAAAAAGAGGTCAATTTTTTGCCCTTTTTTTGACTTCTTTAACGTAAAAAAAATATAACAAATCAAAATTTAAGAAAAAAGGATGGGTCAAACGATGCCGAATTCTATTATCTTTCAGAAGAACAAAAATTCAAATAAATCCGATTGTTTGTTCTAGAGATATCACTGGAACCGACAAAAAAAATATGGTTTCGAAAAAAACGCGGTTGAAGTTTCAGAATGAGTTTAATGTCACATAAGAAAAGCCCAAGTGAATGTTTATGTTTCTTTACAAAAAGTGATGTAACTTTCGTAATTTTTATAATTTTGACATGCGGTTTCGTTAAAACGATTCTTTAGACATTACTCTTTAATAATATTAAATTAAAAAAAATCGATTTTTTGATCATAAAAAACTACTATGCCCCCTTAAGTTTACAAACATAAAAACATACAGTACAAATCAAATTTAAAGTTTAGGTTTACAAACATAGTTCATTAACTTTAACTAAACTTAACTTTTCTTGCTTTCATTGAAGCAAAAATGCTAATTATTTCACTTAAATTTAATTTACGTGCTCCCCCATAGAGTTTCTTAAATATGTTTTAATAAGTTTTAACTTTGAAAATGTTCTTTTGGCGCTAGAAGTTGATACGGGGAATGTTAAGAATAAAATAAGAGCGGTACAAAGTTTCGGAAATGCCGAACTTAGAATAGAATATTCTGTAAATATTAATTCTTCTAATTCAAATACCGAATTAATATTTTGTAACTGTTTTTTAAAGGTTTTCCTAAAATATAATATCTGTGTCTTAAAATCTGCGGTTAAATCGTCAGTATATTTGAAAATCTATCTTTTAATTGTGCAATTATAATATCTAACGTAGCGTTGAAAACGTTTATCCTAAAATTATCTTCTGAACTATTAAATCGAAAATCTTCACACATTCCTTGTCTATGGTTAAGCCAACATTATTAGGTACATACTTATATATTTCCTGGCAAGTTGTTTCTTTAGGCATTTCACTTTAATTTATTAATTTTGAAAATACAGATTGCTTTTTAACAAAAAATAATTTTAATTAATTTTGATTATCATAAAAATAAAACAACTTTTTTTTGAAATTTTTTTCGAATAAGGCACAAACAGACACAAATTTAAAAAATTAAAATGATATTTAGAACTTAAAATGAGCCAAAAAAACATTAAAATTTTAAACAATACAAGGAGTAGAGAGGGGCCCCTTAAAATCAGTGGCACACCGGCCCACAAAGGTCTTGCTACGCCTCTGCACCCACATCAACTTAGTTCAGATTCGTCATCTAGAGGCTATATGAAAGATTTCTATACAATTATTTTTATTTTTGAAAATGTTACAGACACCGTACCAAACGCTATACCACTTTTTCCTCGGAGTCAAAGTGGTAAAAAATATCTTTCCGGCCAGCGGAAAAAAATTGGTTTCGAGAAAAATGCCTTTAAAGTTTCGACATAAGCTTCAAAGTATCAAAAAAAATGTAAAAAAAAATCGATGTTTTTGAACCTCGGCATGATAATACCTCCTTAATGTTTACTCTAAGATTTTTTAATAGAGATCATATACTCGTATTGGAACATTAATTATTTTTTAAAAATAAAGTTTTAAAGATGCAAAAAAAATAAATGAATTTGATAATTGATAATAGTGGACAAGTGGAAAGTTTAAAATGAGTACTTTCTCAATTAAAAACGATCAGTTGACACATTTAATATTAAAATAAAACTGAATTACACTGTAAAAAATACTACTATAATTTTACATTAAATATAATAGTAAAATAGCAATATCTTGTAAACTATACTCTAATAATTTGCGTAATATTACATTTTTTATGAAGAAAATACATTTACCAACTATATGTTTTTGACAGTGTAGGTTAAAGTTCTGTATAATATTTATTATAATCGACGTTTCGACAAACTCCATGTCCGTGTTCATCAGGATACAAATGACATTACAGTAAAATAAGTTACTGTAAATATAATTATATATATATATATATATATATATATATATATATAATTATATATAATATATACGTTTTTCTTATGAAGATGGACGTTGAGTTCGTCGAAACGTCAATTATTAACATAGAACTTTAACCTAAAGTAGTTTTATTTTAATAAAATGAGATCTGAAAGATTTTTTACTATGTTCAAGATTAATTTTTCAAAAATTCTTAAAAAAAACTCATAAATATTAAAAACATAAACTCCTTTTTCATAATTTTTACTTTTTCTTTCACTATTACACTAGACAGATATTTTACGCACGAAAAATATTGTACTAAATTACAATTTTTATTTTTTTGACAGTCGTAGAAACGGTGTCGTGCCAGTTGCGTACATGCCAGTTGCGTACAATCCTTATCTAGTGCCATTTGCGTACAAATAAGGGTCGGGTCAAACCCAGGTAGTGAAGCTAGTTAGGCCAAGTGCCAAATGCGTACAGCTGTTTGGGAAGGGTCGAGTTGTGCTTATGGTCAAAATATAATATTTATAATACGCTATAATATCATCGCACATAATTTTTACAAATAATCAAGTCAGTATTTAACTTTAAAATTGACCAAGTTTATATTTATTGGTTTAAATTTGATTTGTGTAGATTAATATTTAATAAATTCATATCGTTTACCAACTTCGTTAAAAATTATGTGCTATGATATTATAGCGTTTTATAAATATTATATTTTGACCATATAAGCACAACTCGACCCTTCCCAAACGGCTGTACGCATCTGGCACTCGGCCTAACTAGCTTCACTACCTGGGTTTGACCCGATCCTTATTTGTACGCAAATGGCACTAAATAATGATTGTACGCAACTGGCACTATTTCGTAGAATTTGTAAACTGTAAATGATAGTTAATTTTATGAAAATGGCTATTTATACATACAGTATGTATTCGCAATTGGCTATTTATACATACAGTATTTTTACGTAGTTGGCTATTTAGGGTAGGTTAGGTTAGGTTAGGTTTTTTTTTTAGTATGTATAAATAGCCAATTGCGTATACATACCGTATGTATAAATAGCCAATTTCTAATTTTATTACAATTCATAATGAACTCGAAAAACCTAAATACGTCCGATAGTCACTTATCAAGTACAAAATGCAAGTACCCGATTAGGCCGCGCGCTATAAACGCTGCTAAGCAACTCAGCAATTGGTCAGCAACACATTCAGCATTCAGCTACTATTAACCGTGCAGCTAGGTATCAGCGAGCTATGCGCTAAGTAAAAATATATATATACGTAAACCTGTGTGTCCACGGCGGATATTCTATTGTTAGTTAACGAGACGCACTTTTAGTGACACTTTTAGTGACTATTTCTATCAAAATAATAGTGAAGAAAGATTTTTACTATAATGTGAAAAGTGACAGTGTTCATTTAGTAAAGTGTGTGCTTATTAATTTAGTTTTAAAATATACTTATTATAATATAAACACAAGTTATGATTATTCATATGCACGTTTTCTAACTAGAATCTTGTATGATTCTAGTTTGAACCATGACAAACATAGATAAATGTGTTCTTTTACTATCGTTTGACAAATCGTCGTTAATGTAAGTTACCTTTTTTGTTTGTTTTTCGAAAATAAAAAACCTCAATGTTTATTTCAAAAAAATATATTTATTAGTGTCCGTAAAAAAAATAATTTTCCAGTCGTGGCCAAAATCGATAATTTTGCATCGAAAAAAAAACATCAGAAATAATATTTTTTGCATGTTTTTACGAAAGTAACACAATTGAAATTTTCGAAAAACGCGTGTTAATACATACGCGATATAAACGATATATGTATCATACATACATACACAATCACGCCATGTACCCAAAAGGGTGTGGCACAAACTCTTTTCATCATTCCGAAATCAGTCGCCTCCAAACATTCCTATCCAAACAAGCAACTTTCGCTTCATCTACATTCATTATTCCTCTTTCATACATGCTATTTTATTCCTACTACTTGGAAACTTTCGCTCACGCAAAACACTCTCAATCATACCACTCCAACTACTAATCTGACGTCCACGCAAACGTATACCATCAAAATCATTCAAACAAAATTTTTGAACCAAACGTTCATTAGACATATATGTATCAACACGCATTTTTAGTTGTGTAAAAACAAGCAAAAGATATTATTTTTGATGTTTTTTTCGATGTAAAATTATCAATTTACTGGAAATTTTTTTTTACGGACACCCTAATATTTTTTCATAACATAATAAAAAACCTTTCAAAACTCATTACTTATATAAAATTAAACTGCTTCCGTATTAAAATTATCAACGTTTTGACGAAACTTATTTGTATCAATTTTCCTGATAAAGACGAGCGTTGAGTTTCGTCGAAACGTCGATTATAAAATTCTGTGGCTTGGTTCTAAAAGGGCCAAAGTCAATATTTTATCATATGGGCCTATGTCCATTGCCGAACTGCATTTTTAGTGAATTTGTATTAGCTAGTCGAAAAGACTAGCTTATAAAATCGTCAATACGGCTGGCTGGCTGGCTGGCTGGCTGGCTGGCTGGCCGGCCGTGTCCAAAAAATACGATAAATATGAGTGTTAATTATAAGTATAAAGGAGAGCTCGTAGAAAGCTGAAACTTGGCAATTAGATAGTTTATACCAAATAAAAAATTAAGTTCAATTTTCAGACCGCAGTGTTGCCAACTTTCCGAGAAAAAAATTACTAAAATTTTTAATACGAGTGTTAATTATAAGTATGAAGGAAAGCTCGTAGAAAGCTGAAACTTGGCAATTAGATAGTTCATACCAAATAAAAAATTAAATTCAATTTTCAGACCGCAGTGTTGCCAACTTTCCGAGAAAAAAATTACAAAATTTTTAATACGAGTATTAATTATAAGTATGAAGGAAAGCTCGTAGAAAGCTGAAAGTTGGCAATTAGATAGTTCATACCAAATAAAAAATTAAATTCAATTTTCAGACCGCAGTGTTGCCAACTTTCCGAGAAAAAAATTACTAAAATTTTTAAAAATTTATAACGACCATGTTGTTTAACCGATTTTGTTCAAATTTTCACAAAAGATTTTTCTGGTATCCATATAAATTATATAATTTCAACAAAGTACAGTGCTGCCAACTTTCTGAGAAAAAAATTACTAAAATTTTTAAAAATTTATTATGACCACGTTATTTAACCAATTTTAATCAAATTTTCACTAAAGATTCTCCTGATGCCCGCATAAATTAAGCAATTTTAACAAAATACAGTGTTGCCAACATATTAAGAAAAAAATTACTATAATATTAAAAATTTATTGTGGCTACATTATTTATCCGATTTTAATCAAATTTTCAGAAAAGTTTCTCCTAGTGCCCACATAAATTATAATTTTATTAAACTACAATGTTGCCAACTTTCCGAAAAAGAAAATAATAATTTTCTAAAAATTTGTTATGCCCGCATTATTTATCCGATTTTAATGAAATTTTTACAGAAGATACCCTTAGCGCCTATAATATTATATATTAGCAAAATACAATGTTGCCAACTTTCGATAAAAAAATTTTATCCCTCTATCTTATCAGTTATGTGATAATGTCAAAGTGGTCTATATATGGGTTTACCTATATACTTCTAATCTTGTATTTTGGTTAGTCGAAAAACTAGCTTATAAAATCAAACCACATTCGACTAGCTCCATTCTCGCTTTGCGAGAATATTATTTGTATCTATTTGTGCCATAGAACCAAATATACGAGATGGGTTAGGGCCAATGTTCACGTAGAATCAAAGATGTTTTTCAAACATAAAAGGGCCAAAGTGTATATAGGCCAAAAAACTAAGATTTTTGACATTGGCCTTTTTAGAACTAAGCCACAGAAATATATATTAATACAGAACTTGAACCTAAAAGCAGTTTTATTTTATATTTATTCCTACTAAATTAATAAAAGTTTTGGATCAAGTTCGTTTTTATTTTATATTCAACTTCAACGTCAAAAATTAAAAAAAATATATATGCAAATGACATAAATAATAAACAAACAAAACATATATAGAAATAATTCAACTAGCTAATGAAATACAACTAATTAGATTAGAAGTATATATAGACCACTTTGACATTTCTTGGAAAGTTGGTAACACAATATTTTTATTAAAATTATAATATTTATGTGGGCATCTTTCCTAAAAATTTAATCAAAATTGGATAAATAATGTAGCCAATATGAATTTTTAAAAAATTTACCAAACGCTATACCACTTTTCCTTGCAGTAAAAGTGGTAATAAAACAGAATTTGAACCAAAAGCTTTTTTCATTTGAATATAATAAGTTCTGAAAAAATGTTTTACTTAACGATATCTATTCATATTTATTAAACTTAAATAGAAATTATAATAAAAAAAATATCGTTTGAAATTTTTCGATAAATTTCCGATTATAATAAATAAATGTTTAATTGTTTTATTTTTATTTTTCTGTCATTTGATAAATCTCTTGATTTTATCTTATAAGAATATAATATTTAGGTAAAAAATGAGATTCAATTATATAAATAAAATTGATCGAATACTTATCAATAAAATTATCGAAATATATAGGTATATTTTTTAAAATTCCGTACTAATGGCTGAATTTATGATAAACATAATAATGATAAAAATAATTTTACATTCGATTTATTCGTTTAATACTACAAACTTATGGTAATTAATTATTAGAAAAATTTGCTAATTTCTGTACAATTAATAATTTAATAACAATTTTTATATTCAGACAGAATTAATCAAATATTTCATTGTCAATATTTTCTTTGTTTATTATTATTTTGATTTCCAAAAAATATATATGTTGCTAATTCTAATAAAGATTAATCATATTTTTTTTCAAATTAATTGTATGTGTGAAATAATAATTTTCATCATTTTCCTTGAAAAATGCGATTTTCTCTTATTTCACACATAGAATTTATTTGAAAAAGAAATCTTTATGACAATTAACAACATATATATTTTTTGGAAATCAAAATAATAATAAACAACGAAAATATTGACAATTAAATATTTGATTAATTTTTTTTATATGTTAATTCTGTAAATATATAAATATTGCTATTAAATTATGAATTGTACATAAATTAGCTAATTTTTCTAAAAATTAGTTACAATAAATATGTAGTATTAAACGAATAAATCGAATGTAAAATTATTCATTTTTGGATTCTCACCACCTGTCTGAATATAGCCGTTTGTTTGCCTTGAAATGGCTTTAAGTTGACTTTAATCCGACAAAAAAGCATCGAGTATAAATTCTACTAATATTTATTTATTAAGTGTATAAAATGCTGCATTTTTTTGTCAATTTTTCAAACTTCTTCAAATAAAAGAATGTTTTGTTTTGTCAAAATTAAAAATCTTGTTTATTTAATTGTAATACAAAAAATATTTTTTAGTAAAGTTTTTATTATTGAAACAAAAACAAAACTGTTGCTAATGTATATATATATGCATGATGCAAAGTTTCACAAGTTTGAAAATACAAAAACACATGCGCTACAAAAAACTGTTATTATTAAAAGTTATAAATAGTAACAAATCAATTATAAGATAATATATATATATAAAGTTAAATTTGAAATGTGTTAGCCTTGAATTTTGAATTGATTCAAAAAATATTCTAAACAAATTTTTATAAAATGGATTTTGTTCATTGTAAAATGATTTAACGTTTGTTGAAAATGTTCTATATATATATATTCTTAGAAGAGAGTCGTATATCAAAAATATGTCATTTCTATTTGTTTACTATAAATGCTGTAGCTGTTTTTGAAAATTTTCCATATAATTATAAAATTAAACATAATTTCGATGTTAAATTTCTGTAATTAAGATTATTTAATATATTTTTTTATGACAAAAATTTTGACATTTATACTGTAAATAATAAATAACTTTTTAGTGTTTTTAAAGTGTGATTTCATAATAAATACTCTAAAGTCAATCAAAAACGATCGATTTTAAATTCTACTCTAATATTAATTATTATTGTTAATAAAACGATGCTTTTTTTCACACCTCTTATTACCACTTTGACTGCAAGGAAAAAGTGGTATAGCGTTTATACGGTGTCTGTAACATTTTCAAAAAAAAAAAATTGTGTATAGAAATCTCTCATATAACCTCTAGATGACGAATCTGAACTTAGTTTATGTGGGTGTATGGATGTGCGTCGTCAGCTCGCTGTGGCCGCAACTCCTCCTAGACGGTTCAACCGATTTTAATGAAATTTTCAGGATAAATTTATCTAGTGCCCAAGATGGTCATGTGGTTTTGGTGATTTTCAGTAATGCCAACTTTCCGAGAAAAAAATTACTAAAATCTTTAAAAATTCATATTAGCTACATTACTTATCCGATTTTGATCAAATTTTCAGAAAAGATATCCCTAATGCTCCCATTAATTATATAATTTTATTAATATCCAGTGTTGCCAACTTATTGAGAAAAAAAATCTCAAATTATTTATTCGATTTTGATGAAATTTTCAGAAAAGTTTCTCCTAGTACCCATATAAATTATAATATTATTAAAATACAGTGTTGCCAACTTTCCGAGAAATGTTAAAGTGGTCTATATATGGGTTTACTCATATACTTCTAATCTTGTAAAATTATTTCTCGTTGGCAATAAAACAAGGCTTTTTTGTTTAAAAGAATTTAACCAACACATTCAAGTGTGAAAAGAAACCTTATTATTCTAAATATAATTAGTATTTAAATTTAAAACCCGGAAATTTTGCCAAAAATACACGAGGTCAAGCTTGTTTAAAAACCTGTTATTAAATATCTATAGTTCTCTATCTACTAGTTTACCAAAAATTTATTAATTTTTATTTTTCATAGTTTAAATTCAACTTTCATTTATAATATTCAGTAATATTTAGTAATTTTATTACTATTTCAAATATTATTCTTGTTTATTATAATATTATTTTCTTTGACTGTACATTTTAATTGCAGTTCTGTATTAATTCAACGTACATCTTTTATCAGGAAAAATTATAAAAAATGAAAAATGTATATATATATATATATATATATATATATATATATATACAGTAAATAAATAGAACATAGGAACAAGTTACTAGGTAACAAAATAAGTAACTAGATTATACAAAAGTTGGTGTTAGTCAGTTAAGATGGTTCGGACATGTTGAGCGAATGCGTCTAATGAACGTTTGGTTAAAAAGATTTATTTGAATGACTTTGATGGTATACGTTTGCCCAGTGATGAGTAGTTGGAGTGGTAGATGATTGAGAGAGTGGCTTGCTTGAGCGAAAGTTTCCAAGTAGTAGGAATAAAAGAGCATGTATGAGAGGGCAATTATGAATGTGGATGAAGCGAAAGTTGCTTGTTTGGATAGGAATGTTTGGAGGCGACTGATTTCGGAATGATGAAAAGAGTTTGTGCCACACCCTTTTCGGTACATGGCGTGATTGTGTATGTATGTATGTATGTATAAACAGAACATAGGAACAAGTTACTAGGTAACAAAATAAGTAACTAGATTATAAAAATTTAGAAATTTTTAATTAAAGGAAGCAAAATCTTATTTAAATCACTATCATAGCAAAAACAGCACTAACTCGTCGTAATAATAATAATAATAATTGCACAAACTGTTGAATAATAAATTTAAAACATCTTATTAAAACATCAATTATTTTTGGATGTTAATTTTATGTTCTATGAATAATTCAAATATTACTTATGAAATTTTATATTTTTACCTATAATCTAACCTAACCTAAACCTAACCTACCCTAACCTAACTATAGATTAATTATTTAATACATAGGTAAACTATTATTTTCATAGGTACTATATTCATAGGTAGAGATTATATGTTTTTTTCATAGGTCAAATATTTTTATCCATTATTTTTCAATAAATGCATATATGTATATAAATAAATGCGTAATATTTAATATAAGTAGAAACAAGAAATGAAAAAAACACATGTGCTTATCAAATAACAAAGATTAATCGCTAGCAGAAGCGCGTTGGTTGACTTGATTCTAAAAATAAATTTTAGGTTTTTCATTTTTTCAAAGAGCATATGTGTATTCTACTATAGTCGATTGCAATACACACACACACACACACACACACACACACACACACACACACACACATATATATATATATATATATATATATATATATATATATATATATATATATATATATATATTGTGTGATTGCAATTTAATTTAAACGAAATTTTGAAAGTAATGTTTCGTTATTTTTATACGCATATTGTTATTGTTTAAATTTCAGTTGTAAAAGTGTTTTTATAAACATTTGATATTAACGTTCAAATTATTGATTAAATAATAAATATATTTTTCTAGTATTTAATACCGAAAACAATTCACCGAAAACCGTTCACCGAAAACAATTCATCGAAAACAAATTCACCGAAGTACCAATTCACCGAAAAACAATTTATCGAATAACCAAATGAAATAGAATTAACCTAACTTAACCTAACCTACCCATCACCCCTCCGTAAAGTGTTAAAGAAAAAAAAATTCATAATATTAAGGATGAGGCTATTTATACATACGGTATGTATACGCAATTGTCTATTTATACATTCTGAAAAAAAAAAAAAACTTATACCAACCTACTAACCTAACCTAACCTAACCTAACCACTTTCTAATATTAATTTTAATTTAATTTAATTCTATTTCAGTTGGTTATTCGATAAATTGTTTTTCGATGAATTGTTTTCGGTGAATTGGTACTTCGGTGAATTTGTTTTCGATGAATTGTTTTCGGTGAACGGTTTTCGGTGAATTGTTTTCGGTGAATTGTCCGGATACCATTTAATACACATTTGAAGAATGCGTGAGAAATGTATTTAAGTTTTTGTAAATTATTGTAAAGTGAAGAAAGATTATTGTACTATTTAGAAAATTGAAGGTTAATTATCACGAAAATTGGATTTTGTCTCATTACTTTAGATTAGATCAATGCTACTTTAATAAATATTAAAAAAATAAACTGTATAAAAAATTTTCGAGACACATTTTTTATTGGAAATATTTATCGTAGAAAAATGTAATTCATTTTCAAACAACTTAAAAATTAAAATAGTTCAAATATGGGAAACATATGTTTCAGAATGTTGAAAAAAACAAGATTAGAAGTATATGGGTAAACCCATATATAGACAGACCACTTTGACATTATCACATAAATGATAAGAAATAAGAATAAAAAAAATTTTCACCGAAAGTTGGTAACATTGTATTTTGCTAATATATAATATTATAGGCGCTAAGGGTATCTTCTGTAAAAATTTCATTAAAATCGGATAAATAATGCGGGCATAACAAATTTTTAGAAAATTATTAATATTGTTTTCGGAAAGTTGGCAACATTGTATTTTAATAAAATTATAATTTATGTGGGCACTAGGAGAAACTTTTCTGAAAATTTGATCAAAATCGGATATATACTTAATGTAGCCTCAATGAATTTTTAAAAACTTTAGTAATTTTTTTCTCGGAAAGTTGGCATCACTGGAAAAAACCAAAACCACATGACCAAGATGGTCATGTGCCCAAAATGGGCACTAGATAAATTTATCTTAAAAATTATAATTAAAATCGGTTGAACCGTCTAGAAGGAGTTGCGGCCACAAAATTTTGACTGACGACCGAGCGAGCGAGCTGACCCATACACTTCAATAACTAAGTTTAGATTCGTCATCTAACTTTTAGTTTTTTTTTTGAAACTGTTACAGACACCGTACCAAACGCTATACCACTTTTTCCTTGCAGACAAAGTGGTAAAAACAAACTTATAAATACAATTAATCATAAAATGAAAGAGAAAATCATTTCATGATGACATCGCAAACAAATATTAAATAAAAAAAGTTTATATAATAAATATTTATTTAAATCTGACCCTATTTTGTTTTTTATTAAAATAATTATAGCATTTAGCAAACATTTAACATGCATACACAAACTTATCGCAAAACAAACTAGATATACACATATTATTTAATCTTGCGCTTGTTAAAATATTTAATTATTATTTCTATAACAAGTGTAAATACAATCAAACCGGTTTTTGTGCCGTATAAAATAAAAACGCACAAAAAAAGATATTGGAAAATAATTTTTACCACTTTGACTGCAAGAACAAAGTGGTATAGCGTTCGGTACGGTGTCTGTAACATTTTCAAAAAAAAAAAAAAGAATTGTATAGAAATTCTTTATATAGCCTGTAGATGACGAATCTGAACTTAGCTCGCTCGGTCGTCAGACATAATTTTATGATCGCAACTCCTCCTAGACGGTTCAACCAATTTTAATGAAATTTTCAAGATAAATTTGTCTCGTGTCCAAGATGGTTATGTGGTTTTGTTTTTTTTCCAGTAATCCCAACTTTCCGAGAAAAAAAATTACTAAAGTTTTTAAAAATTCATTGTGACTACATTATTTATCCGATTTTGATCAAATTTTCAGAAAAGATTTCCCTAATGCTCCCATTAATTATATAATTTTATTAATATTTAGTGTTGCCAACTTTCCGAGAAAAATTTAATAAATTTTTTTAAAATATATTATGGCTATGTTATTTAACCTATTTTACTCAAATTTTTACAAAAGATTCTTCTAGTAATCATATAATTTATGTAATTTTAACAAAATACAGTGTTGCCAACTTTCCAAGTAAAAATTTACTAAAATTTTTAAAAATTTATTAGGATCACTTTGTTTAACCGATTTTAATCAAATTTTCATAAAAGATTATCCTAGTGCTTAAATAAATTATGCAATTTTAACAAAACACAGTGTTGCCAACTCACAAATTTTTTTCAAAATTTATTGTGGCTACATTATTTATTCGATTTTGATTTAATTATCCGAAAAGTTTCTCCTAGTGCCCACATAAATTATAATGTTAATAAAATACAGTGTTGCCAATTTATTGAGAAAAAAAATAACAAATTTTTTTCAAACTTTATTGTGGCTACATTATTTATTCGATTTTGATCAAATTTTCCTCAAAGTTTCTCCTAGTACCCACATAAATTATAATATTATTAAAATACAGTAATACAGTGTTACCAACTTTCCGAGAAATGACAAAGTGGTCTATATATGGGTTTACCCATATACTTCTAATCTTGTTTACAACATATTAGAGAAAAACATGCTTATATTGTCGGGTGACTGTTGATATCAAATGTACAGCAGCGTTTTACAGTATACATATCATAGGTAAACATAATGTACACTTATAGAAAACATTACAACACCGTTGGAATTCATATACCGCATAAAAAAAGATCACACAAAGTTCAATCGCACAAATAAAATCGCACTGTATGTTTAATTTTTAAATAAATTCCTATCACATCCGTTCGTCTACGAATTTGTCGATGGCGCTTATGTGTTTTTGAATTTAAATGAAATATTTAGTTGAGTATTTTATTAACTTTCCGAGAAATGTTAAAGTAGTCTATATATGGGTTTACCCATATACTTCTAATCTTGTTTTATATGTTGTTGGTCTACTAGACGATATAACAAAATTTTCTTAGATAAACATTTCTTATAGATAAAAGCAACTATTTAAATATTAGTATTGGTGTGGAAAATTATAAATTAAATTCTATTTTTAAGTGATTTATTTGTTTTAACAAAATTTAACATTATTACCACTTTAACTGCAAGGAAAAAGTGGTATAGCGTTTGGTACGGTGTCTGGTGTCTGGTGTCTGGTACGGTGTCTGTAACATTTTCAAAAAATAATAAAATTGTATAGAAATCCTTCATATAGCTTCAAGATCAGACGAATCTGAACTTAGTTTATGTGGGTGTATGGATGTGCGTCGTCAGCTCGCTCGCTCGCTCACTCGGTCGTAAGTCAAAATTTTGTGGCCCCAACTCCTCCTAGACGGTTCAACCGATTTTAATGAAATTTTCAGGATAAATTTGTCTAGTACCCAAGATGGTCATGTGGTTTTAATTTTTTCCAGTGATGCCAAATTTCCGAGAAAAAAATTATTAAAGTTTCAGAAAATTCATTATGACCACTATTTAACCGATTTTAATCAATTTTTCATAAAAAATTCTCCTAGTGCCTAAATAAATTATGCAATTTTAACAAAATACAATGTTACCAACTTATCGAGAAAAAAATCACATTTTTTTTTTAATTTATTGTGGCTACATTATTTATTCGATTTTCATCAAATTTTCAGGAAAGTTTCTCCTAGTGCCCACATAAATTATAATTTTATTAAAGATATTGTGTTGCCAACTTTCCGAGAAATGTCAAAGTGGTTTATATATGGGTTTACCCATATACTTTTAATCTTGTTTTATATGTTGTTGGTCTACTAGATGATATATCAAAATTTTCTTATATAAACATTTGTTATAGATAAAAGCAACCATATTTAAATATTAGTATATTGGTGTGGAAAATTATAAATTAAATTCTATTTTTAAGTAATTTATTTGTTTTAACAAAATTTAACATTATTTATTATTATTATACAAATTATTACACAAATTATTTTTAACATTAGAAAGAAATTATATGTTAAGAATATATTAAGATAAATTTCTACTTACTTTTAATATTGACGTTAGTTCACACGGTTCTAATTGCTATGTTCAGACATACGTAGCTCAAATACAAAACATGTTGAAGTTAATATTGAATTTATTCGTTTAATACAACTTATATTTATTGTAGTAACTGACTGTTTGGAAAATTACATAATCAATGTTCAATTAATAATTCAATAATTAATTTAATATTATTAATTGATATTTATATAAAATAAAAAATAGTATATTTTTTAACTGGCTCTATTTTCTACAAAAACGATTATTATTGTACCGAAAAAATACCTGAAATATAATATTCTATGTAGAATAATATAGATTTTTTGGAATTTTTTTGTATTTTGGAAAATAGAAAAACAAATATTTTTTTTCCAAAAAAAAAAAACACATTTTTTGCTTTTTTTGTCCAAATTATAAATACGAAAAAATTCAAAAAAATATATATTATTCTACATAGGATATTATATTTCAGGTATTTATTTGAATGATTTTGATGGTATACGTTTGCGTGGACGTCCGATGAGTAGTTGGAGTGACATGATTGAGAGAGTGGCTTGTGTGAGCGAAAGTTTCCAAGTAGTAGGAATAGAAGAGCATGTATGAGAGTGGAATTATGAATGTGGATGAAGCGAAAGTTGCTTGTTTGGATAGGAATGTTTCGAGGCGACTGATTTCGGAATAATGAAAAGAGTTTGTGCCACACCCTTTTGGGTACATGGCGTGATTGTGTATGTATGTATGTATGTATGTATGTATTTTTCGGTACATTAATTATCGTTTTTGTAAAAACTAAGGCCAGTTAAAAAAATATACTATTTTTTATTTTAAATTGAAAGCGAACGAGAAGAAATAAAGAATGCAATTGAACTACATCTCACCTAAAGAGCATTAAAGCGAAATGATTTAATTGAAAGCGCGATGAATTAAATTAAATTAAAATCAAACATCTGAATAAATGAATGTCCCCCATCCCCCCCCCCGCCCCCGGGGGCTCAATTTGATTTAAAGCGTTCGTTGTTGGGAGTCAATCACCCAGAGGTTAGGGGTCAGAAACGTTCCCAACAAATCACTGCAATTCACTCCTTTATAATCATATAATTATATATATATGCATTCATTCTCTTATTATTGTTTTTTTTTGTGTGCGTGGTATAGTATTTGATACGGTGCCTGTACATTGTCAAAATTAAATATATATATATATATATATATATATATATATATATATATATATATATATACAGTCGATTCCGCTTAATTGGGACACATCGGGACTAGAGCATTTTGGCCCAATTAAGCGGCTGCCCCAATTAAGCGAATTTTACATAAAATTAAACAATCCATATATTTCTTTCAATAATTTTATTTTATAAATTCTTGGACAAAACTATAAACTACATATAATGAAAAATTATAAACTTTTAAGAAAAAATAATAATAAATTCCAAAATAAAATAATAAATAGGTACATACATTTTTAATTCAATGCAAAAATATGTCAAGTGTTCACAGCGCGCGATACTAATGTAATTAATTGATACATATTTGCTAGTTTTTTAAATATAATTTTCCATCTTGCGTGAATCAAAAAGATATGAAGCGTATCATATTAAATTCTTTGTAAATATTTTTTCTTGTGAATATTTGTAACATAATATGTACTGTGATCTTAAATTTACTGGCCCAATTAAGCGGAATGTTGTCCCAATTAAACATGTGTCAAAAACTATCATTTTTGTTCGAGAGTAAAGTACCTTCATTTTTGACAATATCGAAAATTTTTAATAAGAAAAGATGTTATGGATTAAAAATAATTTTTAAATATTCAATATTGTTTATTTACAATTAAAAAATATTATCCGAATATTACATCAGTATCGTGTGAAAATTGTTAAAAATATTTGTCATACAAGAGACTTACTTTTTCATTATGATCATTATTATTAATTTGCCAAAATATAATATAAACAAGTAATTCATGGGTAACACGATAGTGATGTAACATTCGGACTTACAGTTAGTCATATTGAAAATCAGCAACTCGACATAATATCAAGTTTTTGATCTTATCTTAAGTGATTACTGGATTTTTACTACTTTGACTGCAAGAAAAAAGTGGTATAGCGTTTGGTACGGTGTCTGTAACATTAAAAAAAAATAATTGTATAGAAATCCTTCATATAGCCTCCAGATGACGAATCTGAACTTAGTTTATAAGTGGGTGTATGGATGTGCGTCGTCAGCTCGCTCGCTCGGTCGTCAGACAAAATTTTGTGATCGCAACTCCTCCTAGACGGTTCAACCAATTTTAATGAAATTTTCAGAATAAATTTGTCTAGTGCCCAAGATGGTCATGTGGTTTTGTTTTTTTCCAGTGATACCAACTTTCCGAGAAAAAAATTACTAAAGTTTTTAAAAATTCATTGTGGCTACATTATTTATCCGATTTTGATTAAATTTTCAGGAAAGATTTCCCTAGTGCCCATATAAATTTTGTAATTTTAATAAAATACAGTGTTGCCAACTTTCCGAGAAAAAAATTACGAATTTTTTAAAAATTCATATTGGCTACGTTATTTATCCGATTTCGATCAAATTTTCAGAAAAGATTTCCCTAATGCTCTCATTAATTACATTATTTAATTAATATTCAGTGTTGCCAACTTTCCGAGAAAAATATTATTAAAGTTTTAAAAATTTTAATATGGCCATGTTATTCAACCGATTTTACTCAAATTTTCACAAAAGATTCTCCTAGTATTCATATAATTTATGTAATTTTAACAAAATACAGTGTTGCCAACTTTCCGAGAAAAAAATTATTAAAATTTTTAAAAATTTATTATGACCATTTTATTTAACCGATTTTAATCAAATTTTCATAAAAGTTTTTCCTAGTGCCTAAATAAATTATGCAATTTTAACAAAATACAGTGTTGCCAACTTATCGAGAAAAAATCACAAAATTTTTAAAAAAATCATTGTGGCTACATTATTTATTCGATTTTGATTAAATTTTCAGAAAAGTATCTCCTAGTGCCCACATAAATTATAATATTATTAAAATACAGTGTTGCCAATTTTTCGAGAAATGTCAAAGTAGTCTATATATGGGTTTCCCCATATACTTCTAATCTTGATATCATTATTATTAATTTGCCAAAATATAATATAAACAAGTAATTCATAGGTAAACACGATAGTGATGTAATATTCGGTCTTATTGTTAGTCATATTTAAAATCAACAACTCGACATAAAATCAAGTTTTTGATCTTACCTTAAGTGATTACTGGATTTTTCTTTGATTATTAGGGGTTTTGATAGCAGCACAATTTTTTATAAAGAATAAGTTTTTCTCTTAAAACTCATATTAAATTTTTTTTCCCTATAGGAAACCTCATCACTTTACACACTGTATAATCACTATTTTCGATAAACCATTTTACAGAATCAACATGGTCGCGTTTATTTTTAAAAATATCCTACAAACTACATTATAGCCGGAGAATCAACATTCCATAGACTTGACTGTTTTATTTTATCAGAGTTTGTTGAGGAAATTAATATTGAGTCATTTATGTTGTAAACGGTTGGCCGACGATAAAATAGATTATGGTCAATACTAATTTCCGAAGCCACTAACCCGCTTGCTATGAACAACATAGAATTTCCTTTTTTTTCTTTTTTAGCAACTTTTATTGGTTTTTTTTTCTTTAACCGCAAAATATCGTTTAACGTTTACACCTTTTGATTAAAATCATTTTTCTATATTAAACACAAACCTGGCTGGATAATTGCTCAGTTTGCAAGTTGACAATATCGTTAAATTACAAATTATTTAACAATAAAATAAAACGGCTTTAGCTTCTAGTTCTGTATTAATATTTATTAAGACCATTTCAAGGCAAACAAAAGGCTATATTCAGACAGGTGGTGGGAATACAAAAATGAATAATTTTACATTCGATTTATTCGTTTAATTCTTCATATTTATATAGTAACTAATTATTAGAAAAATTAGCTAATTTATGTACAATTAATTATTTAATAACAATTTTTATATTCAGACAGAATTAGCATATAAAAAAAATTAATCAAATATATAATTGTCAATATTTTCTTTGTTTATTATTATTTTGATTGCCAAAAAATATATATGTTGTTAATTGTTATTATAGTACTTATGTATTAATTTCTGAATTTATTTATGTGCAATTTATTTGTAAAAAAATATTTTTTCGTCATTTTTCTTGAAAAATGCGATTTTCTCTTGTCTCACACATGTTTTTTATTTGAAAAAAAAATATGATTAATCTTTATTATAACTAACAACACATACATTTGTTGGAAATCAAAATAATAGTAAACAAAGAAAATATTGACAATTAAATATTTGATTAATTTTTTTTATATGCTAATTCTGTCTGAATATAAAAATTGTTATTAAATTATTAATTGTACATAAATTAGCTAATTTTTCTAATAATTAGTTACCATAAACACGTAGTATTAAACGAATAAATCGAATGTAAAATTATCCTTTTTTGTATTCCCACCACCTGTCTGAATAGAGCCTTTTGTTTGCCTTGAAATGCCCTAAATAATCGACACGTACTCAATGTACGTCTTCATCAGGAAGAAATGATACAAATGACATATAGAGTAAATAAAACAGAACATAAAAACAAGTTACTATAGGGAACAAAATAAGTAAATTTATAAAATAAATTAAATTTGGCTTCTTTTAATCAACAATTTACAACTTTTATGATCTAGTTACTTATTTTGTTATATCTAGTAACCTGTTTCTATGTTCTGTTTTATTTACTCTATATGTCATTTGTATCATTTTTTCCCGATGAAGACGTACGTTGAGTATGTCGATTATTAATAAATATTATACCCTATAATATAATACTCTTTTTTTTTTCTATCTGCTATTTCTCAACATGCGTTAGAATATTTTCATGATGTAAAATTTATTTACTATAAATGTCATTTGTATTAGTTTTCCTGATGATGACGTCGATTATTAATAAATATTAATACAGAACTAGAACTTTATGCCAGCGATTCTAGATTATTCTAATATTTTATAATAACATCACGAATATTTAAAAATATATATTTAATTTCCTTTGAAATGCTACAAACTATTTATTAGTCTTTCAGAAATATCTGACCAAACCATTCAAATTGATAATGAAATCAGTTTTACGTCAGTTTATTCTAAAAAAAATCTATGAGGAAGTGGTCAAGATATAAGTACACTGTAAAACAAAAATAGCAAAATTAATGAAATATAATAGTTATATTTTACTATAACAAAAAATTTGTAGTTTTATTTTACCACAAATATTTTGTTTCTATCTCAAAATTCTGTAATTTTTACATACATACATACACAATCACGCCATGTACCCAAAAGGGTGTGTCACAAACTCTTTTTATCATCCCGAAATCAGTCGCCTCCAAACATTCCTATCCAAACAAGCAACTTTTGCTTCATCCACATTCATAATTCCTCTCACAGCATGCTCTTTTATTCCTACTACTTGGAAACTTTCGCTCACGCAAGCCACCCTCTCAATCATACCACTCCAACTACTCATCGGACGTCCACGCAAACATATATAATTTATAATAATCATATACAGTAAGTAAAAATAACCTAATAAGCTTACATATTGAATATAGAATTACATATTGTTGGTATAATTTCTTTAATTATGTAAAATTACAGCTTCCATATTAATATCTGTAAAAATTCATCAAAATAAAGCGACTTAGTACATATTTTGTGTAATAATACTAATAAAATATTTTAAGTATACGTTTGCGTGGCCATCCGATGAGTAGTTGGAGTGATATGATTAAGAGTGTTTTGCGTGAACGAAAGTTTCCAAGTAGTAAAAATAGAAGAGCATGTATGAGAGGAATTATGAATGTGGATGAAGCGAAAGTTGCTTGTTTGGATAGGAGTGTTTGGAGGCGACGGATTTCGGGATGTTGAAAAAAGTTTATGCCACACCCTTTTGGGTACATGGCGTGATTGTGTATGTATGTATGTAAGTGCAATTCATTCATGTCAAAATACATCCTTTATGTAAATTTAAAAATGTATGTAATTATACCAATAATAATATTACAGAACTAAACACTAAAGTTCTGTAAATTTATTAAAAAAACTGTAATATTACATACATATGTAGTTTTCCATCCCGTTGGTAATATATCATATTACATGTCTAATGTCTAATGAACGTTTGGTTAAAAAGATTTATTTGAATGATTTTGATGGTATACGTTTGCAGGTGGACGTCCGATGAGTAGTTAGAGTGGTATGATTGAGAGAGTGGCTTGCGTGAGCGAAAGTTTCCAAGTAGTAGGGATAAAAGAGCATGTATGAGAGTGGAATTATGAATGTGGATGAAGCGAAAGTTGCTTGTTTGGATAGGAATGTTTGGAGGCGACTAATTTCGATATGATGAAAAGAGTTTGTGCCACACCCATATTGGTACATGGCGTGATTGTGTATGTATGTTACCGTAAAAGCTCGAAAAACAGTGGCCCGTATTCTCACCTCATTTTTTCGTGAAAAAGTGCTTTTATCATTAATTTTAAAATAACTTTTTGCTTCTGTTTGTCATCAAATATAAATAATTTTTTTATATTTGATCATTTTTATTATATTTGGTATTATAAAATTTAAATAAACTATTATAAAATGCTTAATAAATAATTTTAAGTGATGGTCAAAAGCACTTTTTTGAAAAAGCACTTTTTCATATGAGGTGAGAATACGGGCCAGTAATTTTAGAATGTACGCGCTAAACTTAGGATTTACCAATTTCATTTGGTAAAACTACGAAAAAATGTATCATCAATATAATTTCGGACTTCTGCCACGCCACTAACTAACTAACTAACTAACCTAATCTAACCTAACCTAACTTAACCTGACCACTTCGGCTTGGTAAAAGCCCAAAATTTTCATTTTTCGTACATTTAATACATCTAATTGGTAAATCCTAGGTTTTACGCGTCTATCTTAGGATTCACCAATTTTCGAGCATTTACAGTGACACACACGTATAATGCTTATAATAGTTGCAACAGTTGAGTAATTATACCTAGAAATACTTGACATCATTGTGTTTCGTAGATTTTAGGTAGAATTACATATTTTTTTATTTTTAAAGTGTATGCAATTATTTTTGATACTAGGCTTTCGGTATGATATTATATTATATTATATTATATTATATTTTGTTTATATAGCACTTTTTTGCTAAATAAAGTTTTCTATTATTATTATTATTATGATAATGCGGGACCGCGGGGGGGGGGGGGTAACCGATTATATTATGCAAATAAAATTGGAATAACAGCCCAGCAAAAGCCAGCCAGTATAAAGTTAGGTTAGTGTTATTGAAAATAAACGATACGCAGTCACTCAACCTTGACAAGATTAGCCAAACTATATATATATATATATATATATATATATATATATATATATATATATATATATATATATATATATATATATACACTGTTTTTATCTATTTATAAGATATTAAATGTTAAACGAAATATTTCATTATATTTCAACATGTTAAAAGAGGATTAAGCCAAAAGATTACTTCGGAATATATCAGCTCAAAATAATAAGTAATATTAAATATTATTATTATAGTAAACCAATTTACTAGTTTATAAATTTTTGTACACACATAAATAAATATTTAATAAACAATTTACAATAATTAAAAATCGAAGACAATTTTTGTCGGGACCCAGTAAGTCATAACTAGTAAATTATGCTTAAACAAAATGTTAGAAAATCAATCAGTAATTTTACAATTATTCACAAGTTTATGACCTATTTTTTTTTCCAGATTTAATAAATAAGGCTAACGCGATTGATGTTACATGTAATAAACTTCTAACGGCTACAGTTCCGTTAGAAAGCATTTTCGGACATATGTTTATTTCAAGTTTTTTATTTAGATTACTCATAGGAATCATCCGGTGTAGTTTTTCCCCGACGTCATAAATCACCCTGTATAAGTCTATATTTGATAATTCCTATAGAAATATTCATATGTACAATTTTGGAAAAGCAACTATATCTTTTAGTGAATAGTATTATAACAAGATTAGAAGTATATGGGTAAACCCATATATAGACCATTTTGACATTTCTCGGAAAGTTGGCAACACTGTATTTTAATAATATTATAATTTATGTGGGTACTAGGAGAAACTTTTCTGAAAATTTAATCAAAATCGAATAAATAATGTAGCCACAATGAATTTTTAAAAAAAACTGTGATTTTTTCTCAATAAGTTGGCAACACTGTATTTTGTTAAAATTACATAATTTATTTAGGCACTAGGAAAAACTTTTATAAAAATTTGATTAAAATCGGTTAAACGAAATGGTCAAAATAAATTTTTAAAAATTTTACTAATTTTTTCTCGGAAAGTTGGCAACACTGTATTTTGTTAAAATTACATAAATTATATGAACACAAGGAGAATCTTTTGTGAAAATTTGATTAAAATCGGTTAAATAAAATGGTCATAATGAATTTTTAAAAATTTCAGTAATTTTTTTATCTGAAAGTTGACATTACTGGAAAAAAATAAAACCACATAACCATCCTGGGTACTAGACAAATTTATCCTATAAATTTCATTAAAATCGGTTGAACCGTCTAGGAGGAGTTGCGACCACAAAATTTTGACTTACGACCGAGCGAGCTGACGACACACATCCATACAACCACTTATAAACTAAGTTCAGATTTGTCTGATCTAGAGGCTATATGAAGGATTTCTATTCACAATTTTTTAATTTTTTACTAATGTTACAGACACCGTACCAAACGCTATACCACTTTTTCCTTGCAGTCAAAGTGGTAAAAATGAGGGTTAAATAGAAGTTTGTTTACACAGAGCAAACAGGTGTGGCACCCTTCAGTTTCAGTAACAGGTGATCATTACAAAGTTTGCATATTTCGAAACAGAAAAAAAAATGTCTAATGATATTTTCAGCCATGATGACATAATAAAGTTAGTTGACATTGATCAAACATATCACACACACACAACTCTTGCTTCATTTATCTTTTACCTTAAAGATAATATTTTATGAATATATATATATTTTATAGATATACATACATTTTTTATTAATATACAGTGTTTTATTATTACCACTTTACTGCAAGGAAAAAGTGGTATAGCGTTTGGTACGGTGTCTGTAACATTAACAAAAATACAAAAATTGTGTATAGAAATCTTTTATATAGCCTCTAGATCAGACAAATCTGAACTTAGTTTATAAGTGGGTGTATGGATGTGCGTCGTCAGCTCGCTCGCTCGGTCGTAAGTCAAAATTTTGTGGCCGCAAATCCTCCTAGATGGTTCAACCGATTTTAATGAAATTTTCAGGATAAATTTGTCTAGTGCCCAAGATGGTCATGTGGTTTTGGGTTTTTCCAGTAATGCCAACTTTCCGAGAAAAAAATTACAAAAGTTTTGAAAAATTTATATTAGCTACATTATTTATTCGATTTTGATCAAATTTTCAGAAAAGATTTTCCTAATGCTTCCATTAATTATATAATTTTTATTAATATCCAGTGTTGCCAACTTTCCGAAAAAAATTTACTATAGTTTTAGAAAATTCATTATGACCACTATTTAACCGATTTTAATCAAATTTTCATAAAAAATTCTCCTAGTGCCTAAATAAATTATGCAATTTTTACAAAATACAGTGTTGCCAACTTATCGAGAATTTTTTTTTTTTTTTTTTAATTTATTGTGGCTACATTATTTATTCGATTTTGATCAAATTTTGAGGAAAGTTTCTCCTAGTGCCCACATAAATTATAATTTTATTAAAGCTATTGTGTTACCAACTTTTCGAGAAATGTCAAAGTGGTCTATATATGGGTTTACCCATATACTTATAATCTTGTTTATTAATATACAGTGTTTTATTATTTTATTGTATTATTGATTTTTACGACAAAAGTTATTCTTTATAAAAAATTCTGCTTGTTGAATAAATTAGTTTACCATCAGAAAATTTAAGATTAAATGTACAGAATGTCCACAAATTAAGATAACATAAAAAAAGAGAAGTACTATTTCTTGCATTTTTTTTAAGTTTAAATACAAAATTTCAATGAATTAAGAAAGTCAACAAAAGTTATTCTACAAGATTATTGTTCTAGGATGCATCGTTTAGAAGAAAAAAATTAAAAATTGTTTTTTTTTTAAATTTTCGACTTTTTTCAAAATTTGCGTAAAAAATCTGAAAAATTCAGTAAAATAGCTACATAATAGCTAAGTAACTTTTTTCTATAACTCATCTAGTTTGGCAGGAAAAATTATTGAAAATTAATAAATGGTACTTCTCTTTTCATTCTATCTTAATTTAGGGACATTCTGTATATTTAATCTTAGATTTTCTGATGGTAAACATATTTATTCAACAAGCAGAACTTTTTATATAACATAATGGACATAATGGAAAGAGTTTGTGCCACATCCTTTAGGGTGTGTATGTATGTGTTATTAAAAAAAAACTGTTTAAAAAAGTATCGTATCTGTTGTTAAAAGTTTTACAAAAAAAAATTCAGATATAAATATTTATAAAAATATTATACAATTCACAAGCATATTTATATTTATGAGTATAAAATTACCAGCACAAAAACAATTTTTTTGCAATTGTTTTAAAAAGAAATAATGTGAGAAGTTAGGAGGCATACAATCAGCCAATGTACAAAAAAATATAATGCAAATAACATAAATTTTACATTAAGTATGTTTTTAAAAATAGAAAACATTATTTTTCGTGAAATCTAAACATGTACTATTTTCTATCAAATGAATTGTAAATTGAAGGTCATATTAAAAAAAAAAACATAACAATTTACGGCTTGTTCCATATAGTATCGTGTCACTTGCGTACGTGTCAGATGCGTACAAACATAATTTAGTATTACTTGCGTACAAATAAGGGTCGGCTCAAGCCCAGGTAGTGAAGGTACTTAAGCCGAGTGTCAGATGCGTACAGAGGTTTGGGAAATGTCGAGTTGTCATTTTCGTCAATAGTGGTATATCATTTGCGCCACAAAACCCTATCATCTGCGCCACTGTTGGCTTAGGGTAGATTAGGTTAAGGTTTAAGGTTTAGTTATGTTATTATTCAATATAGGCGCTTATCTCATCGGCGCAAATGATTGGCTAGGTTAGGTTGATTATTTGTAAAATCGCTGTACGCATCTGACACTCGGCTTAACTACCTTCACTACCTGGGCTTGAGCCGAACCTTATTTGTACGCAAGTTATACTAAATGTTGTTTGTACGCATCTAACACGTACGCAAGTGAGCCTATTTCGTTCCATATATCTTTCTAACTAAAGTAAATATCAATAAAATTTTACTATGAGAAAATTTCTTTACACATTATGCTTATGCTATTTTGCTTGCTGCCATATCGTATAATAAAGCATTGGAGGATCTTAATAAAATACGAAATCTATGAAAAAATTAGTTGGTATTTTCAAAAGTATACATACATACATACACGATCACACTAAGTACACAAAATGGTGTGGCACAAACTCTTTTCATTATCCCGAAATCAGTCGCTTCCCAAACATTCCTATCCAAACAAGTAACTTTCGCCTCATCCACATTCATATTTCCTCCTCTCATACATGCTTTTTTATTCCTACTGTTTGGAAACTTTCGCTCACGCAAGTCACTCTTTCAATCATACCACTCCAACTACTCATCGGACGTCCACCTGCAAACGTATACCATCAAAATCATTCAAATAAATCTTTTTAACCCAACGTTCATTTGACATTCGCTCAACATGTCCGAACCATCTTAACTAACTAACACCAACTTTCACACTCATCATACACTAATCGTATTTCGTACCCGATCTCTCCTATAGTTACACCCAGCTACCCCACGTAAAAATCTCATTTCCACAGCAGTCATTTTCCGTTTATGCTTTTGCAACCAAACCCAACATTCACTACCCTATACATCAACTTAGGCACCAAAACTGCATTGAATATATACTCAATTAAGGGTTGGCTTCTTTGGAAACATTTACATTCCTAGCAAAAGTTCCCAAAGCACCCAAAGTACCTTACAACCAGCATTTACTCTCCTTTCAATTTCACGATGATGTTTGGAGGAAACTGATTTCGGGATAGTGGAAAGAGTTTGTGCCATACCCTTTTGGGTACATGACGTGATTGTGTATGTAATAATTTAATGATATGCATTTAAATCAAAATCTAGCATTGCTTTTGCGCACCCACATTTTATCAAAAATTATTATAGCCATTTTCAAGAAATAGTTTATAAATTGTTCGTTTACCAGTATAGGATTTAATTTATTTATAACATTTTTTTAACAATATATATAATAAATAACCTTAACAAAAAACTTTAATATAAACAACAAAAAAATAATAATATTAGATATGAATAGCCGTTTAATTAACTCAAGGCCGTATACATCAAACAATATAATGTAAAAAAAAAAATGAAATTACAAGTTCCTAGTTATGAATGAATCTTAGTTTAATATACAAACTATTAAAGATTTCAAATGCATACTACAATTTTTATTTCTAAATGTAGTTATTACATGAGAGAGAAAAAAAAAACTAGTTTGAGAAATTATTTATTTACAATATGCATAGTTAAGTATAATTTGAATTACGTGTAAAGTAGTTTCACTTGTTTAATGAAGGTCAGAATGCGGCATACTAGATTATATATATTATGCGTGCAATATATTTCCGTCATTATGCTTATGTTGTAATATGAATTCGTTTGAATGACCAACACGTAATTAAATCGCATTTTTCAAATCGAAATATTTAGAAAAATTGTAACGCCTGATTTCTTGTTTTGTGCTGTACTCACTGGTATTGTGGGTTGCGTGTATTGCATTATTTGTATGTTGTATTTATTTCTGAAAAACGTACAGCAGAATTTTTACAAAAACACTTCTACTAATACTTGATTATAAGAAAAATAAAAAGTTTACTATTAGGCATAATGAAAAATAATACTTTATGCATGAGTTCCATATAATAGTTTTTCTTTTAAAAAGTTCCGCTTGTTGAATAAATAAGTTTACCATCAGAAAGTCTAAGATTAAATGTACAGAATGTCCATAAATTAAGATAACATGAAAAGAGAAATACCACTTATTAATTTTCAATAATTTTTCCTGCCAAATCAGTATGAGTTAGAAAAAAAGTTACTTAGCTATTATGTAGCTATTTTACGAAATTTTCTCAGATTTTTTTGAGAAAATTTTGAAAATAAGTCTTATTTTGGAAAAAAAATTCCTTTGACATTACTTTCAAAAATTAAAAAAAAAACAGTTTTAATTTTTTTTCTTCTGAAACAATGGTCTTCTAGAATAATTTTGGTTGACTTTCTTAATTGATTGAAATTTTGTAATAAACCTTGAACAAATAAATGTTCGTATTGTCATTGTGAAATTTAATATAATAATAAACAAAACTATTGAGATTTTATATTTTTCCCAAAAATTCACAAGATACTCAGTCATTGAATCGGCTGTTAAGCTATGCATCAATGACTGGCCAGTTTAACCGTAGTCACGTGTTTCGGTCTTTAGGACCTCATCAGTACGGTGCTTTGATTTCACAATGACAATACGAACATTTATTTGTTCAAGGTTTATTACTATAATTGCTTATCGCTTTATTGTATAGATGGCGTTGGTGGTATTTATTGCTACTCTTCGTTATCGCTTTGAAGTACTTGCTATAAAAGGCAGTCAGAATTAACATCGGTTATCAGTTGCCTTTCAGCAACTGATCAAAGCACCGTACTGATGAGGTCCTAAAGACCGAAACACGTGTCTACGGTTAAACTGGCCAGTTATTGATGCATAGCTTAACAGCCGATTCAATGACTGAGTATCTTGTGAAATTTGGGGAAAAATATAAAATCTCAATATTCTTGAGTATTATTGAAATTTTGTATTTAAACTAAAAAAATGCAATAAATATTATTTTTCTTTTCATGTTATCTTAATTTAGGGACATTCTGTACATTTGATCTTAGATTTTCTGATGGTTATCTTAATTATTCAACAATCAGAACTTTTTATAAACCGTTTATATTAGCATATTTCTTTCCTCAATAAAATAAACTGATATACAAACATTTTATTAAATTTTATTTACTAAAACTACAGATCTCTACATCTTCTTTTTGTGTCATGTATATAATATATACTAGGTGTACGTTCATTGGGCGTTTAACATGCAATTTAAATAATTTGCGATATACTTCTTTCTCGACTTAAATTCGGAGAAATATTTTGAATACTTTTCGATAGAGCATAAAAAGTTTTAGAATTTGGTTTTAGTTTAAATTTACTGGCATGTGCCGTTTGAGCGCTAGAATTTTTTTTTGATTTTTTTGTTTTTATTTTTTTCTTAAAAACTATGAGGTTTAGGAAAATAAGCATAATATGGAAAAATGCGGAATAATGGTTACTATAATTGAGTGTAAAAATCATTATTCTAGGATGCATAGTTTAGTAGAAAAAAATTAAAAACTAAATTTTTGAAATTCTCTTGCGATTTTTTTAAAATAAGACTATTTTCAAAATTTGCTTAAAAAATCTGAAAAATTTAGTAAAATAAAGAAAAAAAGTAGCTACATAATAACTAAGTATCTTTTTTCTCTAGCTCATTTTGGTTCGGCAGGAAAAAATATTGAAAATTAATATTTTTTAAATTTTAATTTATTTTTTCTTTTTCCGAATTTAACTCGAGAAAGAAGTATATCGCAAATTATCGAAATTGCATGTTAAACGCCCATACGAACTTAACGAACGAACACACGGTATATATATATATATATATATATATATATATATATATATATATATATAAGTTGAGAAAATTTATATAACGGGATACGGTATATGATTGACTAGGTTATTAAAATGCTAGCATTTAATATCTATCAATTTATTACAAATCCTATATTTCGCCACACATTTGTGGCTTCTTCAGGGAAGCACTGAAATAATTTTTTAGAAAAACAAAAAAAAAATTATTACAATCGTTAAAACCAAAACAATACAGTTTAAATTAACATAGTATGTAAAAACTTACAAGTATGACCAGATATTTAATTGCTGTTGTAGTAAATGAATATTTTTAAAAATGGTATGCTTTTTCTGTTTTCATTCTCATTCAATGTAAAACTCTTTTTTTGTAATCCAAGTTAACACAAAACGAACAAATTAAAAAATTTTTTTAAAATTATACACAGATAATTAACACTTATACAAGTCAATTATTAAAATAATAAATAGAATAAATATAATAAATAGTTAAAAAACAATATAATAGTTATAAATTAAAACAAATGTAATTTTATACGTTATACAAACAAAAAAAACTGAAAAATATAAATAAATTTTACTGTTTTTTCAAAAACCAATTAAAATTCAAAATTAACAAACAAGTCGAATCCTAAAAAACAAGAAGAAAAAATTGATTCATAATTGAAATTAAAAGTGTGCGCATGTCAAAACAAAAAAAAAAAAAATTTTTTTAAAAATTAAGTTGATAAAAACAATTATAAAATTTTGGCGCTGCTATGAAGTTGAACAGGTTACTAAGAAGAAAAAGTTTTTATCGACCGTATTGACGATTGATCAATGTTCATTATGTTGGCATATACGGAGATAGAGTTTCTGATATCAGATTTGTTATTAATTACATTCTGTCTGTTTTGAGTGATATGGTATGATTCAAGCCATAAACGCTTGAAATAATTGTTCTCCACATCCAGAATGTAAGGATTGTCATAATCAGGATGGTGTGATGAACTTCTTACATGTACTGCCAAAGCACATAACTTGTTAGTCTTATTTTGATCGCTTTTGTGCTGTGTCAGTCTGTTTTTTAGGTTCTGTAATGATGTGCCAATGTAAAATTTTTCACACGAACATTTAATAGCATAGATAGTGTTAATGGTGGCTAATTTGGACGTTTTATCCTTCACTTTTGTGTACAAGTTGCTTATAGTTTTACTGTTTTTATTAACAAATCTGATATTATCATCATCTTGAAACACTGATATGATTTTGCTCGATAATAACCTAGTCAATCATATACCGTATCCCGTTATATAAATTTTCTCAACTTATATTCACGGTAGTTATTCTAAATTAACTTAATATATATATATATATATATATATATATATATATAGAGTCAGAGTAACTACCGTTTAATATTTAGTACAAAAGTTTAACGGGATACGGTATTTGGGTTGAAAAAATTTATAAAAATGCAAGCATTTACAATTCTATCAATTTATTGTATATTCCAATATTTCGCCAGCAATTGTAAATTCTAGGCTTTATTCAAAAAAAATTTTTAACGTAGCTTTAGACATAGTATTATATTTTTTTATTATTTGACTGTATTTTATTATTTATTTATTTAACAATTTTATTTTATTTATTTATTTATTTTTTAACTACTGACTTTTACAACAATATATTTTAATAACTGTATTATTTATTTGAGAATTTATAAGTTTTGTGATGAAATGTGTACATTTTACGTTGGACGATGAAAATATGGAATATTAATCAACTCTAAACATTCAAATATTATACAATAGCATTTATAGTGTTCTGATCATACATGTAAGATTTCTCACCTATAGTTCACATTAAATTATTTCTTGTTTTATACATAATTGTAAAATTGTAAAATTATAAAATTATTTTTAGTGTCTCCCTGAAGAAGCCACAAATTGCTGGCGAAATATTGGAATATACAATAAATTGATAGAATTGTAAATGCTTGCATTTTTATAAATTTTTTCAACCCAAATACCGTATCCCGTTAAACTTTTGTACTATATATATATATATATATATATATATATATATATATATATATATATATATATATATATATATATATATACATACATCAAAATAATAGCTTATTATTATACAGCAAAAAAACCGAACGAATTTGCTATATTTAAGTTTAATGAGACACATTTATTTGTGTGTAGTATATGATATTTTCGATTTTAATTAACTTATTCCGAATAATGATGATTATAATTTGAGTGTATTTTTCAATCAACAGGAAATTAATAATGAATATAACTTTGCGTGACTTAGAAAATCTTTTTGTTACCATGGAAACTTGTGTACAAAGTTCACCAGCTTTTTTATTATGTGCATCGATTCCTCTGCCATTATTTTCTTGATTCACAAACACAGAAGTGCGTATAGCAATCATATTCAATAGGTATTACTTTTGTTGCTAAAAATCGTACTTTTATTGTTAACTATATATATAAAGTTTATATCAAGTTGAAGATTTTCGAATCACAAAGGTAAATATTTAAATTGCAAATACAAATATTATAGAATTTTTTGAAATTTTAATCAAGGCACAATAACCGCTCAAAATTTTGTGCCTGGCACGGAAAAAGTATAATATTCTAAAATAAAACGTCCGATGAGTAGTTGGAGTGGTATAATTCAAAGAGTGGCTTGCGTGAGCGAAAGTTTTCAAGTAATAGGAATAAAAGAGCATGTATGGGAGAGGAATTATGAATGTGGATGAAAGTGCGAAAGTTGCTTGTGCTGGATAGGAATGTTTGGAGGCGACTGATTTCGAGATGATGAAAAGAGTTTGTGCCACACCTTTTTGGGTACATGGCGTGATTGTGTATGTATGTATGTATGTAATCACTGTGAAGGCACTGATTTAAATAAAATTTGGCTTCTTTTAATAAAAAATTTATAAATTTTTTGATCTAGTTACTTAATTTGTTACTTAGTAACTTGTTTCTATGTTCTGTTTTATTTACTACTATAAATGTCATTTGTATCAGTTTTTCCTGATGAAGACGTACGTTGACTACGTTGAGTAAGTCGATTATTAATAAATATTAAAACAGAAATAAACCTAAAGTCGTTTTATTTTAATATAATGATATAATTATTAGTAATTCTCATGAGTAATAATCATTATTGCATGCTCATCGGTTAATATATATAGTATTATCATCTTTCTATAGTCATTTGTAATAAAATTCCAATTTCAGCTTAAGTTAATATTTGTTGGGAATCATTACTTTTTGATCAACCCTTGTAGATAAATTGGATATTTTTTTACATAAAATTAATAATTTATTATTGATAATAAGTATATTAAATTTGTTATCAAGCCAATAAATTATATGCATCAGAACATATTATTATGATAGCCGATTTATTTTTAGTAAATAATTTTTAACGCGAAATACAAATATTTTAACATACGTAAACAAGAATATTAAACTACATACATACATACACAATCACGCCATGTACCCAAAAGGGTGTGGCACAAACTCTTTTCATCATCTCGAAATCAGTCGCCTGCAAACATTCCTATGCAAACAAGCAACTTTCGCTTCATGCACATTCATATTTCTTTTCATGCATGCTCTTTTATTCCTACTACTTGGAAACTTTCGCTCACGCAAAATACTTTCAATCATACCACTGCAACTACTCATCGGACTGATCCACTGGGCAAACGTATACCATCAAAATCATTCAAATAAATCTTTTTAACAGCAAACGTTCATTAGACATTCGCTCAACATGTCCGAACCATCTTAACTGACTAACACCAACTTTTGCTACAGCATTTTTTTCAATTTCACACTCATCATACACTAAACTACTACGTTTATAATATAATATTTTGCAAGTTAATAAAAAAGAAATGCAAGTTTGAGTATATACAGTTAAAAATTAATTATGACCATTTTATTTATCCGATTTTAATCAAATTTTCATAAAAGTTTCTCCTAGTGTCTAAATAAATTATGCAATTTTAACAAAATACAGTATTGCCAACTTATCGAGAAAAAAAATCACAAATTTTTTTAAAAATTAATTGTGGCTACATTATTTATTCGAGTTTGATCAAATTTTCAGAAAAGTTTCTCCTAGTTTCTCCTAAATTATAATATTATTAAAATACAGTGTTGCCAACTTTCCGAGAAATGTCAAAGTGGTCTATATATGGGTTTACCCATATACTTCTAATCTTGTTTAAAAGTAAACCAGTTCAAACCGGTTTAAAATACGGAAAAACCGGTTAAAGAACAAAAACCGACATTGGCTAGCTGTTAACCAATATTTTATCTCGGTTACATGACTTTTTTTTTAAATATTTTATTTATAAGTTTGTTAAAATTGCGTTTAATTGGAAAAATATTTTAATTTAAAATTAAATCATGTTTGCGAAATAGTGAAACAAAAGTTTGAGCGTGCTATATAAAAAAATTAATATATGTACTAGTACTAAACTAAAATGATTTTTAAAATAAACTAATGAAATTTATAATTGAAATAGCTAGAAATAGTTAGTGGATTGCAAAGTGTGCAAAAATTCCTCAACAAATTTATTTTGTAACGTTAGTGTTAAAATTAACAATACGTTAATATAAATATTTTGAGATATTGTAAAGTATTATAATAGCTAACCTACATAACCCAGTAAAATTTTAATTAATTCTGGATATTTTGGTTTAATATGTAACATAGTAAAAAATCTTTCAGAACTCATTATATGAAATAAAACAGCTGTAGGTTTAAGTTTTGTATTAATATTTATTTATAATCGACGTTTCGACGAACTCAACTAATGATTTTATAAGTTTATCAAAATAAATTAATTTAAGCGATTTAAGGGGAGGTTCTCATCTAATTGACAAAAAAGTACGCAAAGTTTCGGAAATTTTTTATTTGCTAATGAAAAAACATAGAAGGAAACGGTTTGGGGATTTGAAAAAATGTTTTTTTTGTCTTTATTTTGAAAAATTGTCGTTCCATAAAAAACAAAATGGCGCCCGTGATTCAATGTTTTCGGCCATGTCAGCGCGGAATCAATAAACTGTGTGTATTGCAACGTCTCTGAATTTATCCGTAACAAAAAATGAACAACAATGCCAAAAAGTAAACTAAATTTACTAGAGTATAGACCTAAGAACGTGGAAATAACTTAAAATTTGACGATGTGGTACGATCTCAAACTTTCAGGTCGACTTTTAGGCCTTTTTTTCCACTTCGGGGCTTTACAAAAAATAGTTAAAACAAACAATTTGTAAATTTAATAGGTCTATACTCCAGTAAATTTAGTTTACTTTTTGGCATTGTTGTCCTTTTTTTGTTACAGATAAATCCGGAGACGCTGCAATTCACGTAGTGAAATCAAGGGCGTTATTTTGTTTTTTATGAAACGACAATTTTTGAAAATAAAGACCAAAATAACATTTTTTCGGTATCCGCACAATTCACCGAAAACAATTCACCGAAAACCGTTCACCGAAAACAATTCATCGAAAATAAATTTATCGAAGTACCAATTCACCGAAAAACAATTCATCGAAAAACAATTTATCGAATAACCAAATGAAATAGAATTAAATTAAATTAAAATTAATATTATGAATATTAGGAATGTCTTTAAAAAAAGCGTAATTATTTTTTTTTATTTTTTTCTTTAACACTTTACGGAGGGGTGATGGGTAGATTAGGTTAGGTTAGGTTAGGTTAGGTTAGGTTAAGTTAGGTTAGGTTAGGTTAGGTTAGGTTGTTTAATTCTATTTCATTTGGTTATTCAATAAATTGTTTTTCGATGAATTGTTTTTCGGTGAATTTGTTTTCGATGAATTGTTTCCGGTGAATTATCCGCAATCCCATTTTTTCGAATCCCCAAACCGTGTCTTTATATGTTTTTTCATTTGCGAATAAAAACTTCCGAAAAAAACTTCCGTACTTTTTAATCATTCATAGAAGGAGAACCTCCCCTTAAGCAAACCTAACTCGTATTAATTTCAGTATTTATATAATTTCAGATGCACAACCTCCACCTACCCCTAATCCTTTTCACCTGCATCCTGATTCCATTATCCTTATCGCGTACCCCCGATGAAACAACCAGCCCCGATCATCTGCCTATAACGCCCGTCAGTCAACAAGTTGCCCCCCAGTTAGATCAGTCGCAAACCACCGAAACAACGGTGCTTGGGGCGGTAATAACTTCCCCGGAGCCGACATTGTCGGCACGACGAATTAGTAAATGTTTTCATCGTGGACCTGAAGCATGCCCCAACGAGAAGGAAACCTGCAGGTGTAAGCGAATTGAAGATACAGCTAGTGTTGTCTGCTGTGATGTTACCGACTTCTTGCTCAAGGAAGGACTGAACTGTGCTAGTAAGTAATTATTATATATATATATATATATATATATATATATATATATATATATATATATATATATAGAGTACAGGGATGTATATTGATGGTGCACGTTTAGAGAAGGTAGATGAATTTGTGTATTAAGGTAGTTTGTTGCCTAGAGATGTTCGTTTTGATCGTGAAATTGAAAGGAGAGTAAATGCTGCTGTTGTAAGGTTTTGGGTGCTTTGGGAAGGACTGAACTGTGCTAGTAAGTAAGCTAAGCAAGCAATAACGACTTAAGTGCATGTTTAACTAGGTGATTAGGTTGTCAAAACACACATAATTAACTTGTTAACTTAATCATGTGTTTAACTAAGATAATAAAATGTTAAAACATTAATTAAACAAAATACATACATACATACCTACATACATACACAAACACGCAATGTACCCAAAAAGGTGTGGCACAAACTTTTTTCATCATTCCGAAATCAGTCGCCTCCAAACATTCCTATCCAAACAAGCAACTTTCGCTTCATCCACATTCATAATTCCTCTTTCATACATGCTCTTCTATTCCTACTACTTGGAAACTTTCGCTCACGCAAAACACTCTCAATCATACCACTCCAGCTACTCATCGGACGTCCACGCAAACGAATACCATCAAAATCATTCAAATATATCTGTTAACCAAATGTTCATTAGACATTCGCTCAACATGTCCGAACCATCTTAACTGACTAACACCAACTTTTGCTACAACATTTTTTCAATTTCACACTCATCATACACTAGTCTATTTCGTACCCGATCTCTCCTAGTTACACCACATACCCCACGTAAATATCTCATTTCATTAAACAAAATAAAAACATAAAAAAGTGAATTAAAATTCCTGATAAAAATGCAAATTTAGTAACTTAATTAAATTTTTTAAATATACTTAATTATTTTGTTAACTTAATCATGTGATCAACTAAGTTATTAAACAAATAAAAACATTAAAAAAAGTGAATTAAAATTTCTGATAAAATAAGCAATATGAAAATACAAATTTAATAACTTAATCACATGGTTAACTACACGATTAAGTTATCTAAGCACACGTAATTATCTTGGTAACTTAAGTGTGTGTTTAAGTATGTAATTAGTTTATCAAAACACACTTTAATAATTAATTAATTAAAACGTAAAAATTTCATAAAAATAAAAATATAAAATACAAATTTACTAACTTAATTAAATCTTTAACTATGTGATTAAATTATATATATATATATATAATTATAACTTATATATATTTATATATATATATATATATATATATATATATATATATATATACATATTTACTCAATTATTATATTTTAATTATTTTTATGGTAAGAAGAGAAGAGAAGGAACAAGAAGAGCAACTGAGAAGGATGATTGATAGAATTAATGTTGTTGGTAAAGATAAGAATCTTGTGTTAGATGTTGATAAGTGCAAAGTTTTAGTTTTTGAAAAGGGTGACTTGACGACTGAATGTAATGTATATATTGATGGTGCACGTTTAGAGCAGGTAGATAAATTTGTGTATTTGGATAGTTTGTTGTCTAGAGATGGCCGTTTTGATCGTGAAATTGAAAGGAGAGTAAATGCTGCTGTTGTAAGGTACTTTGGGTGCTTTGGGAACTCTTGCTAGAAATGTAAATGTTTCCAAAGAAGCCACCCCGTTTGAGTATATACAATGCAGTTTTGGTACCTACATTGATGTATAGGGTAGTGAATGTTGGGTTTGGTTGCAAAAGCATAAACGGAAAATGACTGCTGTGGAAATGAGATTTTTACGTGGGGTATGTGGTGTAAATAGGAGAGATCGGGTACGAAATACGATTAGTGTATGATGAGTGTGAAATTCGAAAAGAATGTTGTAGCAAAAGTTGCTTCGTGTTAGAGTCAGTTAAGATGTTTCTCGGACATGTAATGAACGTTTGGTTAAAAAGATTTATTTGAATGATTTTGATGGTATACGTTTGCGTGAACGTCCGATGAGTAGTTGAAGTGGTATGATTGAGAGAGTGGTTTGCATGAGCGAAAGTTTCCAATGTATGAGAGAGGAATTATGAATGTGGATGAAGCGAAAGTTGCTTGTTTGGATAGGAATGTTTGGAGGCGACTGATTTCAGGATGATGAAAAGAGTTTGTGCCACCTTTTGGGTACATGGTGTGATTGTGTATGTATGTATATAAGTATAAGTGACGCAATTTGCAGAATGTAAGCAATTTTACATACTTGTTACTTACTTTATATGATTATTATGAATTATGTAGAAAAATACAGAATTTCGAAATAGAAAACAGTAAAATGAAATTATAGTAAAATTTCACTACTATTTTCTATAATTACATACATACATACATACATACACAATCACGCCATGTACCCAAAAGGGTGTGGCACAAACTCTTTTATAATTACAGTGTATATATAATTGTTGCAGATGTTGGTGTCACAGAAGACGTAACCTCCCTTCATATTCGTAATGCAACCTTACAAGAATTGAATGTAACATTGCGTAATTTTCGCCGATTGCGATCGTTATCAGTAACCGATGGTCATATCGATAGTATAAGTGGTAGGTTTCATGTGAAGACACCGATTCAGTGTTTAAATTTCTCCAATAATGCATTGAGCGCGATTGAACCCCGAGTTATTGTCTATCTGAGTCAATTGGAAGTGTTTGATATATCGCATAATAATCTTACGGAAATGCCGAATTTGAGTCATATTGCTAATGTGACTTTGGATGTATCAGGTAAGATACTACTATACTATACTATATACTATATAATAGAGTGGTCACAAAAATCATTCTTTACGCATCCCCTAAAAAACAAGATTAGAAGTACATGGGTAAACCAATATATAGACCACTTTGACATTTCTCGGAAAGTTGGTAACATAATACAGTCGATTCCGCTTAATTGGGACACATCGGGACTAGAGCATTTTGGCCCAATTAAGCGGCTGCCCCAATTAAGCGAATTTTACATAAAATTAAACAATCCATATTTTTCTGTCAATAATTTTATTTTATAAATTCTTGGACTAAACTATAAACTACATATAACCAAAAAATATAAACTTTTAAGAAAAAATAATAATAAATTCCAAAATAAAATAATAAATAGGTACATACATTTTTAATATTCAATGCAAAAATATGTCAAGTGTAGTCTGTCTTTTGTTTTTGTAACATTTCACTTTTACAAAATCAGCACAAGTATTCAGCGAATCTTGTGAATCAAAAAGATATGAAGCGTATTATATTAAATTCTTTGTAAATATTTTTTCTTGTGAATATTTGTAACATAATATGTAGTGATCTTAAATTTACTGTCCCAATTAAGCGGAATGTTGTCCCAATTAAACATGTAAATTTACTGTTGGTTCCTTGGTTTGGTATCTGTTCTTTAAGATTTGGCCCAAATAAGCGGCTGCCCCAAATAAGCGGTGGCCCAAATAAGCGGTGGCCCAATTAAGCAGAATCGACTGTACTTTTATTAAAATTATAATTTATGTGGACACTAGAAAAAACTTTTCGGAAAATTTCATCAAAATCGAATAAATAATGTAGCCACAATGATTTTTTTTAAAAAAAATTGTGATTTTTTTTCTCTCGATAAGTTGGCAACACTGTATTTTGTTAAAATTGCTTTTATAAAAATTTGATTAAAATCGGTTAAATATAGTAGTCATAATAAATTTTAAATTTTTTTAGTAATTATATATAATAAAATTATATTTTGTTAAAATTACATAAATTATATAAATACTAGGAGAATCTTTTGTGAAAATTTGAGTAAAATCGGTTAAATAACATGGACATAATAATTTTTTGAAAACTTTAGTAATTTTTTTCTCGGAAAGTTGGCAATGCTGGATATTAATAAAATTATATAATTAATAGGAGCATTAGGGAAATCTTTTCTGAAAATTTGATCAAAATCGGATAAATATAGAAGCCAATATGAATTTTTAAAAACTTTAGTAATTTTTTGGCATCACTGGAAAAAAATAAAAGCATATGACCCTATCTTGGGTACTAGACAAATTTATCCTGAAAATTTCATTAAAATCGGTTAAACCGTCTAGGAGGAGTTGCGATCACAAAATTTTGACTGACGACGCACATCCATACACCCACATAAACTAAGTTCATGGATTCGTCTGATCTAGAGGCTATATGAAGGATTTCTATACAAATTTTTTTGTTTTTTGAAAATGTTACAGACACCGTACCAAACGCTATACCACTTTTCCTTGCAGTCAAAGTGATAAAAACTTTATTAAAAAGGAAACTTTTTCAACTAAATTTCATCAAAAAATATTGATATAAACCCCAGCCCCATTCAAGTTGAAATTTAAATGGAGTTTAACATAGGTTTTGAACAGTTTCAATTTCAATTTTTTTGACAAAAACTGGCTCAAAAAATATCTTTTTTAATAAAGCTTTTTTTAGGAAGTGCTTAATAAAATAATTTTTTTGATCCAGGCAGTTATAACGCTCCATATAAACCTATGTTAAACTCCATTTAAATTTTAACTTGAGTGGGGCATGGGTTAATATTAATATTTTTTTGATGGAACTTGACTCAAAAAGTTTCTTTTTAATGAATATTTTTTTTATAGGGTGCTTTAAAAATAATAAAAATTATTTTACGTTATAAAAGAAAAATAATTGTTGTAGAAATAAGAAAAATTTCCAAAGATATTTACTTGGTATAACGTAAAATAATGACTCATTAATAATATTTTTTTTTGTTATTTGTACAGGTAATGATAGAATACCCTGTCAGAATTTATTTAAGGTACGAAATAATTATACGTCCAATTCATCATATCCAATATTTATGAACGGTAATAATACCGTATGTGTCTTATCGAAAAATTTCAATTGGTTTAATACAACATCGCATTTAAAATTAAGTCAAGTGGAAAGCGTTTTAAAGGTAATTATCTAGTGCTATAATTCTCTACCACATATCTTTCAAGATTACTTATTTATTTTTTATGAATTTATTTATACGTTTGCGTGGACGTCCGATGAGTAGTTGGAGTGGTGTATGATTGAGAGAGTGGCTTGCGTGAGCGAAAGTTTCCAAGTAGTAGGAATAAAAGAGAGCGTGCTGTGAGATAGGAATTATGAATGTGAATGAAGCGAAAGTTGCTTGTGCTGAATAGGAATGTTTGGAGGCGACTGATTTCGGGATGATGAAAAGAGTTTGTGCCACACCTATATGGGTACATGGCGTGATTGTGTATGTATGTATTTATAGGCGATATTAAAAGAAAAATTGTATTTATTAGAAGTGTACAGAATTACAGCATAAATACTCTTAAAAAAAAATTACACTGTGATGCCCAGTATTTCTAGGTATAATTTATCAGGTATATTAACTGGTATAATTTTTCAAAATTGTTTAAAAATACGTAATTTCAGAACTATTACAAACATTATGTAATATGATATTATCAATAGGATGGAAAAGCACATTATGTATACAATATTACAGTTTTTTTTTATTCATATTTACAGAACTTCAGTAAATCAGAAATTTTCCATAAATAGCTAAAATTTGTTTAGTTTTTGTAATATTATTGTTGGTATAATTACATACACTTCTAAATTTACATAAAGGATGTATTCTATAATTATTACAAATATTAAGGCCATTTCAAGGCAAACAAAAGGCTATATTCAGACTATATTAGGCTATATTAGTTACCATAAATATGTAGTATTAAGCGAATAAATCGAATGTAAAATTATCATTTTTTGTATTCCCATCACCTGTCTGAATATAGCCGTTTGTTTGTCTTGAACTGGCCTTAATACGCAATATAGGTTACATAATATACATAATTTAAGAAGTTATAGCAACAATACGTAATTCTACATTAATTATGTAGAAAATAAGCAATTTTTAATTTATTAGGTCATTTTTACTTACTTAATGTGATTATTATAAATTATGTAAAAAAAAAATTTTACAGTATATATAAAATTTATAAAAAATATATTGCATTTGAAAGATGTATATATATATTTATATATATATATATATATATATATATATATATATATATATATATATATATATATGACCTGTTTTTTGTTTCAGGCTCAGCATGATTGTCTAGCGGAATGTTCATGTAAGTTTTATCGTACAGATTACGTGGAAGGTAAAACACCTCGTATTACATTCAAGGTCGACTGTTCGGGCAAGCAATTAACGCAAATGCCCGCATTTGTACCCGAAAATACGATCGTATTGAATATTACCAATAATAATGTAAGTCAAATCGCCACCCGTTACCTTACAATGCAGAATGGGGAAGTTTAGCGTGATTGAAGTTGCGTGTAAAATTATTTTCTCTCAAATATATATATATATAAAATAATAACAGAAACTGTCATTAAAATTTTTGATAATTGTTTCATTTATTTGTTATTAACAATTTTTGTAAGGAGATTACTGACGTCACAAGCCTATTGTGCGCAAGCGCAGAAGAGTTGGTGAGATATAATTTTGAAAACGTAGGTCGTAGTAAATGTTGAAAAAATATTATTTCTGATGTTTTTTTACGGACACCAAAAAAAAAAAAAAAAAATATATATATATATATATATATACAGAATGGTCCAGAATTATGTACCGTAATTGCTAGAGCTGATAGTACGTTCAAAAATAATGGTAACTTTTTATATATACTTTTTTCCAAAACTCAATAATAAGGGAGATACAACCCTGTAAAGGGGTGAAATAAAAACCATTTTTCAACACTTAACACTTTAATCAATCCGTTCACAAAACAAAAGAATTAGATTGTGTATACAACAAAATGGAGGACATTTTGAACATTTGCTGTAAAACATTATTTTGGTGACTAATTAATATTAGTAGTGTATGATTCTTTTGAAAGTTGTAAGTTTTTATTAAGTTTGATTAAAGTGTTAAGTGTTGAAAAATTGTTTTTATTTCACCCCCTTACATGGTTGTATCTCCCTTATTATTGAGTTTTTATTAAAAAGTGTATATAAAAACGTACCCTTATTTTTGAACGTACTATCAGCTCTAGCAATTACTGTACATAATTCTGGACCATCCTGTATATAAGTAATAAATGTTTTTCCAGATAACCGAACTAGTAATGGAACACCCTAGTTATCAGGATATCCGAGAATTATATGCGGATAATAACCAAATCAATTCGATTCTATCATTGGAAGGAACCAAATTTTTCGATAATTTTGTCGCGCTTAGTTTGAGAAATAATAAATTAAAAACGGTGCGTATAGAGTTTTTTTTTATTTTTCTTTCTTTCTTTTTTCATATCTTATCTATATTTTTAGGATGAGGCTATTTATACATACGGTATGTATACGCAATTGGCTATTTATACATACTAAAAAAAAAACCTAAACCTAAACCAACCTAACCTAACCTAACCTACCCTAAATAGCCAATTACGTAAAAATACTGTATGTATAAATAGCCAATTGCGTATACATACCGTATGTATAAATAGCCACTTTTATATTTTTATTAAATTGTGTTTTTAAGAAGTATTTTTCATAAATAATATTATTTTTCTAGTTCAGTTTCTCGACTGAATAAAACTAAAAATTTACTGAAATTTTCACCTATAGTTTTGTTTATATGACGTATGACATTGATTGATTGAATATGATATTGAATAAAATTAGAAAAACAATAATTTTTAATTGATTTTAAAAATCTTGCCTTACAAATAATATTGATTACTATATATTTTTGAAAATGATAATAATATACATCAAAAAGACAAATATACTACTTTCACTTTTGTTTATGAACAAGATTAGAAGTATATGGGTAAACCCATATATAGACCACATTGACATTATCACATAAATGATAAGAAATAGAAATAAAATTTTTATTTTTTTCCCCAAAAGTTGGCAACATTGTATTTTAATAATATTATATAATTTATGTAGGCGCTAGTAGTATCTTCTGTAAAAATTTGATTAAAATCGGATAAATAATGTATCCATAATGAATTTTAAAATCTGTGTTAATATTTTCACTCGGAAAATTATATAATTTATGTGGGCAGAAAAAAAGTGTTTTTATTTTTTTTGCTTTAAAATAATTTTTACTTCTACTTCTACTTATCAAATATGAATAGCATTTCATACATGCATACATACATACATACACAATTACGCCATGTACCCAGAAGGGTATGGCATAAACTCTTTTCATCATTCCGAAACTAGTTGCCTCCAAACATTCCTATCCAAACAAGCAACTTTCGCTTCATCCACATTCATAATTCCTCTCTCATACTTGCTCTTTTATTCTTACTACTTGGAAACTTTCGCTCATGCAAACCACTTTTTCAATCATACTACTCCAACTATTTAGCGGTCGTCCAGGCAAACGTATACCATCAAAATCATTCAAATAAATCTTTTTAACCAAACGTTCATTAGACATTCGCTTAACATGTCCGAACCATCTTAACTGACTAACATCAACTTTTGCTACAACATTTTTTTCAATTCTATTTTAGATAATTATATTTTTGCATGTTTAATCTTATAAAATTCAAATAAAATGATTAAACTTGCTTAATAAGTAATTTTTAAGTAAACATCAAAAAGAATTTTGGCAAAAATAAAACCCTAGCAGTTTCTAGTTTTTTTAATTAATCTGTTAATAGTACATACATGCATACATACATACACAATCACGCTATGTACTCAATAGGGTGTGGCACAAACTCTTTTTATCATCCCGAAATCAGTCGCCTCCAAACATTTCTATCCAGCACAAGCAACTTTTGCTTCATCCACATTCATAATTCCACTCTCACAGCATGCTCTCTTTTATTCCTACTACGTGGAAACTTTCGCTCATGCAAACCACTCGTTCAATCATACCACTCCAACTACTTATCGGACGTCCACCTGCAAACTTATACCATCAAAATCATTCAAATAAATCTTTTTAATCTCTTCAATCTTTTTCTGTTAATAGTAATGAAACCACTTTTTTTGATTTTAGATACCATCGTACGTGCTATCAAATATATTTGATCGTAATCCAAATTCCCGATTTATTTATCTCGGAATGAATAGTTTGCAGTGTGATTGTCATGTTGCAAAAAGTTTAAAGGTTTGTATTTTCATCACTAATTTATATATATATATATATATATATATATATATATATATATACCGGGTGTTCGTTCGTCAAGTTCGTATGGACGTTTAACATGTAATTTCGATAAATTCGAAGAAATACTTAGAATACTTTTCGATAGGGCATAAAAAGTTCTATAATTTGGTTTTAGTTTTAATTTACTAGCATGTGCCGTGTGGGCGCTAGAATTTTTTTTTGATTTTTTGGTTTTTATTTTTTTTCATCATTATTCTACGATGCATCGTTTAGTAGAAAAAAATTAAAAACTGAATTTTTGAAAATTTGACAAGGGGATTTTTTCAAAATAAGACTTTTTTCAAAATTTGCTGGTTGGTGTGGTTTTGGGATTTTTTTATAATATTATTTTTATTTAATATTTGTTTTGTTTTATTATAAATATAGCAAGAAGACCGAACTTCGGTTCAGAATTGATCAGTATATTAATATTTGCAAATATTCGGAATCGAAAAATCTTATTCTGAATTTTTTCAAAATATAACTTTTTCCAAAAATTTACTCAAAAAAATCTGAAAAAATTCAGTGTAATAGAGAAAAAAATTAGCTACATAATAGCTAAGTAACTTTTTCTCTACCTCATTCTGCTTTGGTAGGAAAAATTATTGAAAATTTTAAAATGTTTTTCAGAATTTTCAATAATTTTTCCTGCAAAATCAGTATGAGTTAGAGAAAAAAGTTACTTAGTTATTATGTAGCTAAATTTTTTCTTTATTATGAATTATTATGTGTTATGATTTCTGAAAGATTTTTCAATATTTTTTTTTAAAATAAAAATATCTTTATTATTACAATTAGATTCTAGTTAAAATATTTTCTTATAATATAATGAAACTTAAGAAAGAGATAAAATCACACACTCTTTTTGTTTCAGGTCTGGTTACTGACAAAACAAAAATACATTCTCGATTTTAAAGAGATCATGTGCGAGAATATTCCGTTTAAAGTAATCGACTTAGATCCGGCGAAATTATGTCAAGATTCGCAACAACATTGGACTGATTACATCTATTATATTATAACAGCGGAAGTCTTACTATTAATGTGTCTTGTTCTAAAAGTGTCTTACGATTATTGGGTATTTAAAACGGCCGGCTATCTACCTTGGCCAGCGAATAAAATGCCAAAATTGCCCTGTGATTGGCTGTGCGAATAATCAAATCATGGCTCTAATGGTTTTATTCTAATTACATCTGTAAGACAGCTATAGTGGCGACAAGATAAAAAGATAGGGACGTCATCAATTTTTGTCACTAGCCAAATAACGTCACTCACTACTATGTTTATATGAGCTTTTCGCGTAGAGCAGACAGGGGCATTAATAGCCCATTATTTTTCTTTTTTTGTTCAAAATATGAAATTAAATTGCCAAATAACTGTTGATAATAGCCTGGACCAGCTAGAATGTAAGCGCTAAACTTAGGATTTATCAATTTCATGTGGTAAAACTACGAAAAAATGTATCATCAATATAATTTCGGACTTTAGCCACTAACCTAACCTAACCTAACCTAACCTAATCTAACCTAACCTAACCTAACCTAACCTAACCTAACCTAACCTAACCTAACCTAACCTAACCTAACCTAACCTAACCTAACCTAACCTAACCTAACCTAACCTAACCTAACCTAACCTAACCTAACCTGACCACTTTGGCTTGGTAAAAGCCCAAAATTTTCATGTTTCATACATTTACTACATCTAATTGGTAAATCTTAAGTTTAACGTACTTTGACTTTTGACATTGAAAATCAATGCTGCCAAATATAGCAAAAATAAATAAGTTGATTTCGATAAAAAATCCAATAATATACGATATATTTGTATATATTACATTTTAATTTGATTAAAATAACATATGTAAATAGTTTCAAGAAGATTTAGTTCATTATAGGTATGTAAAATAGAATAAAATTAATTTTGTTCATTAGTGAGTTTCATGTTGTTAAGTTTTATCACGTGATTATGACGTACCTATCTTTTTGCCTTGTCGCGACTATATAGTGTTATAGAATGTTTTATCTTTTTTGATAGTAAATACAAATAGAATTCTTTTTTTGATAGACAAAGACAGAATATACAGGTCTTACAGATGTAAGAGCCTTAAATTTTACTGCAATTTACAATATCTAAATACAGTGTGTCCCTAAATGAAGTTAACAAGATTTTACGACAAACAGTCATTTATTATAAAAAGTTCTGCTTGTTGAATAAATAAATTTACCTTTCAGAAAAACTAAAATTAAATGTCTACAGAATATCCATAAAATAAGATAACATGAAAAAAGAGAAATACCATTTATTTAATTTTCAATAATTTTCCTGCCAAACCAGATGAGTTAGAGAAAAAAGTTACTTAGCTATTATGTAGCTAATTTTTCACTGAATTTTTTTCAGATTTTTTTGAGTAAATTTTGAAAAAAGTCTTACTTTCAAAAATTAAAAAAAAAAGTTTTTAATTTTTTCTTCTAAACGATGCATCCTAGTAATTTTTCTTAATTGATTAAAATTATGTATTTAAACTAACAAAAAAATGGTTCTTCTCTACATGAAATGTTATCTTAAGTAGACATTCTGTACATTTAATTTTAGATTTTTCTAAATGGTAAACTTATATATTCAACAAGCAGAACTTTTTATAAAGAATAACTTCTTGTAAAATCAATAACAAAATTTTTTTTTCTCTTGTTAACTCCATCCGGGGACACACTGTATTTTTATATACTTTATTTTGAATTAAAAATAAGTGCGCGCCAAAAAATGGAAAAAGTGACGTCATTTTCTTCAATAAATATTAAAGTTAGAATATTTAATAAAAATAATTACCAATAAATATTTTGAATTACGTAGTTTAATGTCTGATTTCACAAAGGCGCTGTTAAAATTTACTCTATAGATTTTCATATTAAAAAGTGCAAATAAATTTAATCTAGTCCGAGTTAAAAAAAAAACTATAGTGTAATTTTTATTCAAATAGAATTCCAAAGATATGTGTCATTTACTACGGTTACATGATACCCTGTAAAAAATTTTACCTCACAAAATCGCACAAAATCTCGAAACTTTGACGGCTTTGACGTTTAGAAAAAAACTATATATTATTTATTTTTTGTTTCGTTGCTAGGATATGAGTTTAGGATTGTCAAATATGGGGAAAAAAATAAAAGCACACTTACTATTTATATTGATTGACAGTTATAATTTTTTAAACGTTGGAAAACTATGCATAAACGTAGCACGTTGAAAGCAACAAGCTAGTTCGGTTGAATCAAGCCACGAAACACGTAATTTGTTTTCATCGTTCAACGGAACGGATTAAAAGCAGTTAGTATGTAGAGACGTAAGTCAATTATTAAAAATTCCTAATTGGCTTTGGAATCCCATTTGAATAAAAATTTCACTATAGTTATTAATAATAATTTGGTAGTAAATAGTTCAAATAACATTTGTTTTCAAGATGATTTAATAAGAGAATGGCATTTACTTGTAAATTATTTATCATCTATTCTTGAATTAATTGGGAATGTGACGTCATTGATTCGACTGATTTTTATAATTGGTGAGATTAAGCAGTGATATAGTAATTATTTTACGTGATAAATAACGTTGTGAATTAATTACGTAAAATTATATTTCAAAATTAAATCATGATTTTGTTTGGGCGCTAAGGATACATGATGAAAGGTTTTTTGGGTTTTTTTTATAAGCACTCCTTCATGATTTAATTTTGAAATGTCTTTAGAAATGTACGACTACTTTTTAATTAAAAAAAATATTTTTAATTAAAATTCAGAATATATATATATATATATATATATATATATATATAATTGTAATGACTTCTTTACATAAACTATCTATTTCTTTTGTACATTTTTAAATGTTTTTATTATCAGATCATTAAAATATACAGTGTGTAAAGTGATGAGGTTTCCTATAGGGAAAAAAATTTTATTATGAGTTTTAAGAGAAAAAAAATTTTGCTTTTATCAAAACTCTTTATAGTCAAAGAAAAATCCAATAATCACTTAAGATAAAATCAAAAACTTGATATTATGTCGAGTTGTTGATTTTAAATATGACTAAGTCCGAATGTTACATCAGTGTCGTGTTACTCATGAATTACTTGTTTATATTATATTTTGGTAAATTAATAATAATAATAATAATAATAATAATAATAAGAAATACCAGGTAAAACCTGTGCAACATAAAACACATAATAATAATAATAATTAAAAAGTAAGTCTCTTGTATGACAAATATTTTTAACATTTTTCACACGATCCTAATGTAACATTCGGACTTAGTCATATTTAAAATCAACAACTCGACATAATATCAAGTTTTTGATCTTATTTTAAGTGATTACTGGATTTTTTTTTGACTATAAGAAGTTCCAATACAAGTAAATTTTTTTATAAAGAATAAGTTTGTCTCCTAAAACTCATTAAATTTTTGTTTCTTATAGGAAACCTCATCACTTTACACACTGTATATATATATACAAAATTATTCAAGAAATATTTAAAATTTTGTTATAAATAAAAATAAATGCAATTTCACACGGTAATAATTTGTGAAAATTTTTGTTAAATATTTGTGTTTTAAGCCTATTTTAGACGGCCATAATTTATGAAAAAATATGTATTAATGCTATGTTCACTATGCGTTGTAATGTCCGACTAAAAAATATATAATTACCAAATATTTGACACAAATTATAAATAAAATTGTTCACAAATTATAGCCTCTAAAACGATCATATTTTTTTTAAAACCTGCATAAAAAACTTCAATTTTTTAACTTTATTTGCGTACAAAACTGTATACGCGTTCAATTAATACAATATACAGGGTGTTAGGTAAATATGCGGCAAAAATTTAAGAGGTTATTCCTTGGCTTATTCTAAGAATATTTTGTCCTATGATGATTTTTGAAAAATTTCTTAGTTTTGATGATACAGGGTGAACAAAATTTGCGACAGTAACAACATTTTATTATCAAAAAGTACATGTAAAGTTGCTCAATCATTGTTAACAATTTTTTGTACTTGATAAACTCAGTGGCATTTTCAAAAATCATCATAGGAGAAAATATTCTTAGAATAGGCCAAGGAATAACCCCTTAAATTTTTGCCGCATGTTTACCTAACACCCTGTATATTTAGTTATAAAATTACATAGTCATTAACTATTTTATTCAAACAATTTATAAATTATTTAAAACAATAAATTTTTCTTAGAATTTTATTAATATTTTTACATATATAATGTGATTTATTTTTTCTCATAGTGCCTAACCATATATATATATATATATATATATATATATATATATATATATATATATATATATATATATATATATGTATAATGTAAATATTAAAAAAAATCACATTTAAAATTTGGATTTTCTAAAAATAATATTATAATAAAAAAGCTCTGATCTGGCTATGAATGAAAAACTTTAAACAGTTTAATAGGTCAAAGTTTTTAAAAAAAATGTTTGTTAGTTTAAAAATAATTATTGAATTTGTATTTTTGTTAAAACAACACTATGTCTGTTTTTTTTTTGTTTTATTATGGAAAATGTTATTATAAGTATTTTTTATTATTATTATTTAGTTAAGATATATACTTATTATAATATTATAGGAGATATTGTTGACGTAAAATGTTTTAAGACTGAATTTAAGTTTCTAATTGTGTCCATTTGTACAAAATATGTGCTTTTTTAATTAATAAATAATGAACTTATTATTTTGCAGTTTTTTTTTATTTGATTTCGGTATAGTGGAATCACTGCTACGCCATTTTGGATACATGGCGTGATTGTGTATGTATGTAAACATATATTGACATATTTCATACAACCTTTGTTTCTTAGTTAATTAATTAAAAATAAAAACAAATAAAAATATGAAATGTCAAAAATACATTACATACAATAGGTAAAAAAAGCTTCTTTCAAATAAAATCATATAGGAATTTTTGGTCTTCAAAATATTATTTATTTAACTGAAAATACTAGAACAATTAAATAATTTTTTGAGTGAGGAAAATTTACTTAGCTTCAAAAAGTTCTTGTCAAATCGGAGGAATTGTTGCTACAAATGCTGGTGGATTGAGGTTGGTTACAGTTTGGAAATTTACCTGGATCTGATCTAGGCGTAGAAGTTATACGTACTTAATTTGTATTTAATAATCTTTCACCCTTAAGGGGGGGGACACCACCTTGACATGTGTGTAGAATATTTGGCTGAATTGGTGTTTCGAAATTAGAACTTGTTTGCGAAGTTACAGCGATTTTTACAAAGTCATGTCAGAGCAGGCAGATAGAGTGAAATAGGCTCACTTGCGTATGTGTCAGATGCGTACAGCGATTTTACAAATAGTCAAGTTGTCTCCCAAATTTTGGGAGACAATTCGGCCCTGCCCTCTAATCTACACAAATTAAATTTAAACCAATAAATATAAACTTGGTCAATACTAAAATTGAATATTAACTTGATTATTTGTAAAATCGCTGTACGCATCTGATACTCGGTCTAAGTACCTTCACTACCTGGTCTTGAGACGATGCTCATTTTTACGCAAGTGACACTAAATAATTTATGTACGCATCTGACACGTACGCAAGTGAGCTTATTTCGACTGAACCATCTTATCTGATTATCACCGCAATTTATCTAATAAGTAACGTTTTTTTTTTTTCAATTTTACACTTTTCATACACTAATCTATTTCGTCATAAATAGAATAGGAATTTATTTTGTAAATTTATATTATTTGCTTTATATAGTAAAGAATTTCTATTTGCATTAGTTATGAAACCATTTTAAGATATAGTGTATGTTTTATTGTAGTATTTAAATAATTGTTGTAATTGAAGAAGAATTTGAAAGATCATATCATTAATTTATGTAAAAAAAAAATACTTTCAAAATAGTAGGTACCTTAAATCAGTAAGCTTTATAGTATACTCGTAAATTCAATACAAGAATCTATATTTTTCAAGAAAATGTGTTCAAAATAAAAAGTCCTGTTCTATAAAACAATATTTTGCGTAGAAAATTAAATTACTAAATACATCTCTGTCATGGTACAAAGGTCAAACGAATTAAAGGTCACAGTCGAATTAAAATTATGATTTATTAAAATAATAACACACATTAATAATTAATTGCCGAGAGGTGGTACGGGGTTGGGGGTTGAAAATGTTATAGCAACACAAGTGTTGCCGAGCAGATTTCGTTATTTTTGCGAAATTTGCAGCCGTTTGCAAAATACTCGCAACTTTAGTTTTTGAATTTTTATATTCAAATTTGTTATCTTTTTATCAGAGTTTTGAGGGTTGACTTAAGTAATAAGGGGGTGTCATAGGGGGTTGATTTTTGAATATGTTGTAGTACGGCCATAATTGACTAGTTTTCGTAAAACGCGGAAAATTTTGTTATTTTTGCGAAATTCCCAGCCGTTTTCGAGATATTTGCGATTAAAGATTTTTTTGCATACATTAATAATTAATAGCCGAGGGCTCGTAAGGGGTTGGGGGTTGAAAATGTTATAGCAACACAAGTTTTTAAAAATTTTGTAATACAAATTTGTTAACTTTTTATCACAGTTTTGAGGGTTGACTTAATTAATAAGGGAGTGTCGTAGGGGGTTGATTTTTGGATATGTTGTAGTACTGCCATAATTGACTAGTATTTGTGAAACGCGGAAAATTTTGTTATTTTTGCGAAAGTAGTAATACCTACTATTTATCAGTAACAACACAAAATATGGTAGCAAAATAATTGCAAATAATATCATATCCGCGTTGCGTTGTGTTGCATATGGCGTTATATTTTTATAAATATATCATATATATATATATATATATATATATATATATATATATATATATATATATATATATATATATATATATATATATATATATCTATAGGCTCGTGAACGTTAATACTATTATTATTATCGGCATAAAAGCTTAAACCGAAATTTATCTAACTTTTATTCCATACTAATAGGCTGCGTTTCATTCTGTTGACATTTCTCCATATGATAGCGCAATAAATATCTAAATGAAACGAAAGCATTAATAAAATATAGCTGCAAGTGTCCGAGTAAATTTCAGTAGCCACAACTTAAAATTTTCAAATAGTCAGTCAATTATTTCTGCAATTTGTTCTATACACTTATCGTTAGTTCCACTCAAATGTGCTTTAGGTACTTAGTGCTGGTAATGCTTATTCAGAACATACCTGTTGCATTACAGAAAGTTTTCTCATTTTGCATTTGATAGGAAAAAAAAAAACCATATACATATACATAATAATTGACTTGGAAACGTTCTACCTATATTAAAAACTTGATGAAAAATAAACTTTTTTTATTCTGTTTCTTTATTTAAATGATTTTGATGGTATACGTTTGCCCAGTGGATCAGTCCGATGAGTAGTTGGAACGGTGTATGATTGAGAGAGTGGCTTGAGTGAGCGAAAGTTTCCAAGTAGTAGGAATAGAAGTGAGCATGTATGAGAAAGGAATTATGAATGTTTGGATACAAATGTTTGGAGGCGACTGATTTCGGGATGATGAAAAGAGTTTGTGTCACACCATTTTGGGTACATGGCGTGATTGTGTATGTATTTATTCATTTTCAATCATTCTTTCATCTTCATTTAATTTTGTTTTTACAAAATATAAATAAATTGAATTTGATTCAATCTAGTAAAGTAAAGTTATATTTGCCGGTGAGAAAGTTTCCATATGATATAATAGTTTACTTAAAAATTAATTCACAGTCCTCAATCAACTTTAAACTAAATCTTCACATTTGACAATAGATTTACACTGGCAGAATATTTCCAACTTTCAACTAGAATAAAAATAGATAACTGCGCAATTGCACTAAATCAAAAAAAAAAATAATACACAAAAAAAATCATGTAAAATGCTATATTCTTAAATTAAATTAGTTTACAATGTCTTGAAACCACCCTAAGATATGCACTCGCGTAAGAATAGCCTAACCAACTGGAAGCAACGCACGTATAGAATCCTTCGTCTTCAAATGTTACATTATGCAGTTCGAGAATATCGGGCCTTTGTGGATTTGTATTTATTGCCTAAATCAAAATCATAACAAGATTTAAATTCAAAACAATTGAAAAGAAAAATATGTATTCAAATAATATCATATATAACTAATATAGATAATAATAATAATAATAACGTGTATATAATATATATATATATATATATATATATATATATTATAGAAATTTTTATTGATGAGGCTATTTATACATACGGTATGTATATACGCAATTGGCTATTTATACGTACTAAAAAAAAACAACCTAAACCTAAACCAATCTACTAACCTAACCTACCCTAAATAGCCAATTACGTAAAAATACTGTATGTATAAATAGGCAATTGCGTATACATACCGTATGTATAAATAGCCACTTTCAATTTTTATATCACTGTATGCATTATCATTAGTACAATATCAAGTAACATAAAACAACAGCAGTGTTTTGAATCAGATTAAATAATTACATTCAAATCAATGTTGAAAATAATAATTTTTGGAAAACTCGTATTATTATGTGAAAATATACAGGATGCTCCAGAATTATGTACCGTAATGGCTAAAGCTGATAGTACGTTCAGAAATAAAGATACCTTTTTATATAGACTTTTTTCCAAAACTCAATAATAAGGGAGATAAAACCCTGTAAAGGGGTGAAATAAAAACCATTTTTTTTTTAATATCTTCCAGACGTTTTTGAATAACGGGTTCATATTTTAGGTGCAGATGCACCAATTATTAAATGGTCTTCTCGGACTTGTGATCTGAATCCAATGGATTTTACTGTATGGAGTTATTTGTAATCAAACGTGTATAACATTCCAATTAATACATTAAATGAGTTGAGAGACAAAATCGAGCAAGAATTTACAAACTTACAAAACAATGCAGTAACATTAAATAAAAGAATTAGATAGTGTATACAACAAAATGGAGGAAATTTTGTACATCTGCTGTAAAACATTATTTTGGTGACTAATTAATATTAGTATTGTATGATTCTTTTGAAAGTTGTAAGTTTTCATTAAGTTTTGATTAGGTTGTATCTCCATTATTATTGGGTTTTGGAAAAAAGTCTATATAAAAAGGAACCCTTATTTTTGAACGTACTATCAGCTCTAGCAATTACGGTACATAATTCTGAGCCATCCTGTATATAATAGTTTTTTATTGTATTTTATTTTTTTCTTTCAAATAACTTCACTGCTGTGTGTGTATTCATTACATTACAAGATTAGATACCTATACATATGTTATGTTATGTTGTAAGTATATAAATAAGTAAAACAAAGATACAAGATAGGATACCTTATTTGGTATGGAATCGTTATAGTTTTTGAACCAAGTCAAATGGCTATGTAAATCAGATACATATGTGCAAGTCAAATTGGCATCACCACCATGTTTAACCGTTACATTCTTAGGCTGTTCGGTAAATATTGGCTTATGGTTTACACGTTCTAAAAATTAACATAATTATATATAACAACAATTATAGTACAAGTACATTCAATTATGATTATTAGGCAGGCCACACACCAAAGAAACATGAAACAACAAATATGAAACATGTTTCACAAAATAACAACACTTTATTTACAGAAACAAATGCTGTAGAAACATGTTGCATGAAATAATAGAGCCTGTTCTATATTTTTGTTTCACGTTTCGCGAGGTTTCAATCACTCTGCATGAAAATTAATAAATTTCTTGATATTTAAAGACGCGTAGCTTCTAAATCGAAAGTGCTATTAAGAAATGATGCAAATAAAAGTTGTGAGAAATTTTATTGTCTATAATTTTATTTCTATACAATTTTTTGATAAAATGCATATTTAAGTCCAAATTGCACTAAATATAGAAACATTTTAGTTTAACATTTTTATATCTGTGCATTAACATTAACAAATTTTTTTATATTTAAAAACGCATAGCTTCTAAACTGGTAGTTCTATTAAAAAGTGGCGCAAATAAAAGTTGTAGGAAATTTTATTGTCTATAATTATATTTCCATACAATTTTTTGATAAAATGCATATTTAAATCCAAATTGCACTAAATATAGAAACATTTAAGTTTAACATTTTTATTTCTGCGCATTAAACTTAATAAATTTCTTGATATTTAAAAACGCGTAGCTTCTAAACCGGTAGTTCTATGAAAAAGATGATGCAAATAAAAGTTGTAGGAAATTTTATTGTCTATAATCTTATTTCTATAGAATTTTTTGATAAAATGCATATTTAAGCCCAAATTGCACTAAATATAGAAACATAACATTTTTTTTTTAATCATTGTTAAACAAACTATCGCTGGTGTTCGAGTTTATTGTGAATTAAAACCAATTTAATTTTTGTTTCTTCAATTTGTGTATCACTGTACAAAAAGATTCGTATTTCCTGTTTTATATTTTTAGTTTCGTATTTCATATTTTATCTTTTACATTTCTAGTTTCTCTGGTGTGTGTGGCTTTAGCTTATAACAAAATATAGTAGGTACGTATTTTTTTCTAGTCATCAATTTTACAAATGAAAATATATAGTATATCCATATTCATTTATCTGTGATTATAAACTAATAATATAGACTAGAATAAATTTCATTAAATTTTTTCGTATTTTGAAAAATAAAGAAAAACAAATTCCCAAAAAAAAAAAATTTTTGCTTTTTGTGGTCAAACTATAAATACGAAAAAATTCAAAAAAATATATATAATAATATTATATAATATATATATAATATTATCTCTGGTATTTTTTCGTTACATTAATTATCGTTTTTATAGAAATTAGAGCCAGTTAAAAAATATACTATTTTTTATTTTCTATAAATCAATTAATACTATAGAATTATTAATTGAACATTTATTATGTAATTTTAAAACAGTCAGTTACAATAAATAAACGAATAAATTCAATATGAAATTCAACATGTTTTGTATTTGCGTTAGGTGTCTGAACATAGCAATTAGATATGTGGTGGTGTCTCACTTTAAGTTGAAAATCTGAAAAACTTACCGAATACTTCTAGTTTATAGGTAAAATTAATACATCCTAACGAATTACAAACTTCACAAGTATAATCTGCAGAATCACTCGGTACCAAATCTTCTAATGATATAGACCAACGTTCCAATCTTATAGTTCCTAAGTTTCTAGAAACCGGAGTTTTGCTATTCTTATACCAAGTTATGTTCGGAACAGGATTACCTAAACGAAGAAATAAAAGAGAAGGAGAACATATTGAGTAACATATGAAATAGGCTCACTTGCGTACGTGTCAGATGCGTATAAACATTATTTAGTATTACTTGCGTACAAAAAAGGGTCGGCTCAAGCCCAGGTAGTGAAGGTACTTAAGCCGAGTGTCAGATGCGTACAGCGATTTTACAAATAATCAAGTTAGTAGTGAATTTTAATATTGACCAAGTTTATATTTAGTGGTTTAAATTTAATTTGTATAGATTAATGGGTAGGGCCAAGTTGTCTCCCAAAATTTGAAATTATACCTGAGACAAAAAAAGGTCATGACCGAGTTGTCTTCCGCGCATGGTTGCACAAGATTAAAAGGTAACCTAACCTAACCTAGCCAATTATTTGTGCCAGTCGTCATTTGCGCCGATGAGATAAGCGCCTATATTAAATAATACATACATACACAATCACGCCATGTACCCAAAAGGGTGTGGCACAAACTCATTTCATCATCCCAAAATCAGTCGCCTCCAAACATTCCTATATCCAGCACAAGCAACTTTTGCTTCATCCACATTCATAATTCCTCTCTCATACATGCTATTTTATTCCTGCTACTTGGAGACTTTCGCTTACGCAAGTCACCCTCTCAATCATCTACCACTCCAACTACTCCACGGACGTCCACCTGCAAACGTATACCATCAAAATCATTCAAATAAATCATTTTAACCAAACGTTCATTAGACATTCTCTCAACATATCCGAACCATCTTAACTGACTAACACCAACTTTTGTTATAACATTTTTTTTCAATTTCACACTTGTCATACACTAATCTATTTTGTACCCGATTAAATAATAACGTAACTAAACTTTAAACCTTAATTTAACCTACCTTAAGCTAACAGTGTCGCAGGCAGATGATAGGGTTTCGTGGCGCAAATGATATACCACTATTGACGCAAATGACAACTCGACATTTCCCAAACCTCTGTACGCATCTGACTCTCGGTCTAAGTACCTTCACTACCTGGGCTTGAGCCGACCCTTATTTGTACGCAAGTAATACTAAATAATGTTTGTACGCATCTAACACGTACGCAAATGACACGACACCGTAACATACTTATAACCCTATCATATAATGATAACGTAAGACCGCAAATATAATTAAAGTGAGGTATTATCATATTTTATTACAGGCTTAAAAAATCAAGAATCATCTCATGATGTGAGAATAAAAATACATTTAAAATCAAAATAAAAACATAATAATAGATCGGTCTGTGAGACCTATGTTTACCTTCTGCAGGACATTTGAATCGCACTATATTTCCCGCTGTTTTATAGACTACGGCTGGCATCTTTTTTACAAACCTTGGCGGTTCTGTGGAATAAAGAAAAGATAAACAAAATTGAATAAATATTTGATTTTCTTGCCGTGTTCTTATATCACATTATACAAACGAGTAGAAGCTGGATTATCTATATGAATATGAGAAATAAGCAAAAAGCAAAACAATAGATGTAATACAATAATAATACTAATAGAAAACTGGGTCATATTAAGTATAATGTCGAAACAAGTTAACTTCGAAACAAAGTATTTAATCTTTTGTTTGATTTTGATGTTTCCAGAATTTTTTCATAAAAAGTTTCATAATTACTAACTTGTATTAGATTTATGCTTTAACGCTATTCGCATTTCGTAAGGCTCATAGCGTTACAAGATATATTTTGTCTGTTTTCTATGAAAAGAAAAATTTCTCCTTTCGTAACACTGGCAGTCATATGAGATGCAAACAAAATTGAAATATATATATATATATATATATATATATATATATATATATATATATATATATATATATATATATATGAGGCGATATGAATTTTTCATTTTCAGATTATTCCTTTATGATTATAATTGAGTATTAACTGAATTTAAATGATATATCTATCAACTAACCAGATTTATATATTATATATATATATATATATATATATATATATATATATAATAATAATAATAAAATTAAATTAAAATAATAATTAAATTTCACAATGACAAATACGAACATTTATTTGTTCAAGGTCTATTAATATATATATATATATATCGAAAAAAAGGAGATATTGGGATGTCGGTCATAAATGATAGGGCTAAATAATTCAAACCTGTATTTGAATTTTATTCCGAGCTTTCGGCCTTATATTAGGCCATCTTCAAGGAAAAGTTCGAAGAGATCAATGTTAATGGTTAAAGCTCGAGAAAACAAACACATATCTTTGTATAGAATTCATGAAATTTGCAATAGGTATTAGAGATTAAAATTATTTTTGATTGTTACAGCTTAAAAATGAAATAAGTTATAAATAATCAAACACCTTAATATGTTAATGTATAAAACTTGTCTGATTTAAGAAAAACCATTGTACTAATAAATAAAATGTTTGTTAAAAATTTTTTTTTGTAATATTACGTTTGAAATTTATTAAAATTTTTTCACCATTTTTGACTATTATTTTATTGTTGTCTGACGCGCCGGGGATATTAACTATTATAATTTCGAAAAATAAGAGAGCACATTTTTAACTTTAAACATATATATATATATATATATATATATATATATATATATATATATATATATATATATATATATATATACAGGCTGGTAAAGAATTGTGTACCGTAATTGCTAGAGCTGATAGTACGTTCAAAAATAAGGGTACCTTTTCATATACACTTTTTTCTAAAACTCAATAATAAGGAAGATGTAACCCTGACTAACACCAACTTTTGTTACAACATTTTTTTCAATTTCACACTCATCACACATCAATCTATTTCGCATCTGATCTCTCCTATTTACACCACATACACCCACGTAAAAATCTCATTTCCACAGCAGTCATTAATGATTGAAATAAATAAATACATGTAAATAATAAGATAATGAATACAGACCGGTGGCAGTATTATTCAAGTGTAAGGTTGCTTGCGAAGTCGCAACCATCAGCAACAGCAATAGCGCAAAGATGAGTGAGTGTGTGATGATCATTTTTACCACTTTGACTTTAAAGAAAAAGTGGTATAGCGTTTGGTACGGTGTCTGTAACATTAAAAACAAAAAATTGTATAGAAATCCTTCATATAGCCTCTAGATCAGACGAATCCAAGAACTTAGTTTATGTGGGTATATGGATGTGCGTCATCAGCTCGCTCAGTCGTCAGACAAAATTTTGTGATCGCAAATCCTCCTAGACGATTCAACCGATTTTAATAAAATTTTCAGGATAAATTTGTCTAGTACCCAAGATAGGGTCAGTAGTTTTTTTTTCCAGTGATGCCAACTTTCCGAGAAAAAATTACTAAAGTTTTTAAAAATTCATTGTGCAAGACAATTCCACATTCCAAGACAATTATTTGTTAAACTATGGATATTATATTAACATGTTTTTGCTTTTTTTTTTAAATACTATATTCATTCATTAGTCGACAAAATTTTACAGTTTTACTAAACTAATTGAAACATACGCAATATAAATCACAGTAGTTCACTGTATAATATTAAAGTAATATAATGAATTTAATTAAAAATGTCAACATTAATTGTTTTTATTATGTATACAGGCTGTAACAGAATAACTATTCCTAATTTTCAGAAATGATAGAGGACACATAAAGAAACATTTTTTATTAATAAACTAGTCTCCGGAATTTTTTTTTCTTTTTTTTTTCGGCAGTCGATTGTACATCGTTACAACTTGTGTATCGAAAATGGTGGTCGTAACTTCGAACAATTTTAATAAAGTTTAATGCGCTATTATTTCTAATAAAATGTTCCTTATAACTTGACTATTTTTTGATGTTGTAATAATTAAGATTGTTTTTAACAATATCTAGTGTATCTTGACACCGAGAAATTTCCGGACAATAGTTTATTAATAAAAAATGTTTCTCTTAGTGCACTCTATTTAATAACAAACATGTGAATAGTAAACTTACACTGAAATAAATGGTAATTATTTTGAATTATAAATTTTGTATAAAAGTGGTGGTGGGTGGTGAATTTGAGCATGAGTACATTTTCCATAAAAAAAAATTAAATCTTTTTGTTGTTTCATTTCGACAAATAGTAAAATCTCTATTTTTTATACAGTTGATAAATATAATAAAATTCTGATACTGAGCATATATGGACTTCATATGTACATATATTTCGAACAATAAAAATTACAATTTATTTGAAACTTATTCGCCGAAATATGGCAAAATAATTATTTAAGTATAACATAAATTTATATAAAAATTATGTTATATTTAATTATATTTTCAAAATATTGAAGCATACATTATAAATTAAACTATATCATATATGAAATGAAAACTCTAAATACCATTTGGTTGAGAAAGAAGAAAATCTTGAAGTTATACAAATACTATACACATACTATTCCATCTTTTACTATTTTAGACAGCTTAAACAAATTATATTTCTATATTAAAACATGTACTTAAATTGATGCACTTACCAAAAAGACAGAAATGAATTGATACACCTAATAAAATGTCTAATTTATAGATAGGTACTAAACAGACGAAAGAACTTATGCCGTTTCAATGTTTTATATTAAACTACAGTAGTTCACTTTAAAACATTTGATACTTTTTTCAATATATATATGCGTATCTCCATGCACTTTAACTATCAATACAGTGGCGTAGTTAGGGTGGGTGTCACTGTCACCCGAGGTGGAGGTAACGGTGTCACCCCTATACTTAAATGTAAAAAAATTTAGAAATCCTATAAATTAAGGAAAATTTAAATTACATATTATTGGTATCAGATTAGTGTATGATGAATGTGAAATTTAAAAAAATGTTGTAGCAAAAGTTGCCGTGTTAAAGTCAGTTAAGATGGTTCGGACATGTTGTGCGAATGTCTAATGAACGTTTGGTTAAAAAGATTTATTTGAATGATTTTGATGTTATACGTTTGCTAGTGGACGTCCGATGAGTAGTTGGAATGGTATATGATTGAGAGAGTGGCTTGCTTGAGCGAAAGTTTCTAAGTAGTAGGAATAAAAAAGCATGTATGAGAGAGGAATTATGAATGTAGATGAAGCGAAAGTTGCTTGTCTGGATAGGAATGTTTGGAGGCGACTGATTTCAGGATGATGAAATGAGTTTGTGCCACACTCATTTGGGTACATGACGTGATTGTGTATGTATGTATGTATGTATGTATGCTATCAGATAGTAAATATAAACTAAACAAAAAAAAATATTTTTCTGAATTTAAGAGTAAAAATTCAAATTATTAAATGTGTTTAAATCACAAATTCACTAAAATAATTCAGTTGTTAAAATGTGTCATCCCAAAAATGATGTCACCCTTAAAATGGTGTCACCCGAGGCGGACCCCCCCCCCCCCCCCCTTAGCTACGCCACTGTGTCAATACATACTTATTTTAAACTTTACAACAACAAATATTAAAGTATTATCAACAAATAGCACTTCATCACTAGCTGTTTAGACAACCATTCTATCTGATTTTATTTTATTATTATTTTCATGGAAAATGGGTATGGTACAAAAAATTGAAAAATAAAGTACATTCAAAACCAAAATTATCAAAATGGTTAGACTTTTTACCTAGGAATTTTACTGAAATATCAGCCGTTCACCGAAGATCTAATATTATTATTATAATAAATAATGACATATTTTATTTAATATATACAATATCCACCTTTTGAATTAGAAAACAAATTATCATTTGTTAAACGAAATATAAGTGGTTATATAAATACAAACACAGGTCAAGCATACCGGGTGTTTGTTCGTTAAGTTTGTATGGGCGTTTAACATGTAGTTTCAAAAGTTCTATAATTTGATTTTAGTTTTAATTTTCTAACATGTGCCGTTTGGGCGCTAAATTTTTTTTTTTACTTTTTTGGTTTTTATTTTTATTCTCAAAAACTATGAGGTGTAGGAAAATAAGTGTGATATGAAAAAATGCGGAATAATGAGTACTATAATTTAGTGAATCAACCATTATTCTAGCTAGGATGGATCGTTTAGTAAAAAAATTAAAAACTGAATTTTTGAAAATTTTTCAAGGGGGTACCCCTTAAATTGTTTTCAAAATAAGACTTTTTTCGAAAATTTGCTCAAAAAAAATTGAAAAAATTCAGTAAAATAGAGAAAAAAATTAGCTACAAACCAGAATGTGATAGAAAAAAAAGTTACTTACCTATTATTAAGTTAATTTTTTTGTCAATTTTACTAAATTTTTTCAGATGTTTTTGAGCAAATTTTGAAAAAGGTTTTATTTTGAAAAAATTTCAGATTTTCAAAAATTCAGTTTTTAATTTTTTTCTACTAAACGATGCATCCTAGAATAATAGTTTCTTTACTCCGTTATAGTACTTATTATTTTGCATTTTTTCATATCACTACTACACCTCATAGTTTTTGAGAAAAAAATAAAAACCAAAAAATCAAAAAAAAAAAATTTTAGCGCCCAAACAGCACATGCTAGATTATAGAACTTTTTATGCCCTATCGAAAAGTATTCTAACGATTTTTTCTAATTTAGAAGTATATCGCAAATTATCGAAACTGCATGTTAAACACCCATAGGAACTTAACGAACGAACACCCGGTATATGTATTACAAAAATTAATGAAACAAAATTACTTGGTATTCCACCAACAATTTTTGATGAAGTATTTCGATACAAAAATGGTCGATTATATTTTTTTACAAATAAATTTTTTTATGAATACAATGAATTTACAAATATTGTAGAAAGAACTGGTCCATTTAACTTGTCACTATTTAATATTAATTGTCAAAATGTTGAAATATTACAGCAATTAAAAAATATGTTAACTATAAATTATAAAAATATTTTATAATATTATGTAGTAAATTATAATAATAAAGTTATGATAAAATTTAAAAATAGATTTAGTTTGATCTTTCTGAACCGTTAGTCCGATAAGTGACGATAATTGAAGTGACGTATAGTCTATTACCTATTTGTGCATTCCAGGTGTTCAAAAAGTTCCGGGGCGGTCAAATTTCTCAAGAAATGATACCCCCTTATTCGTCCGCAACATTTTGCCGCCGGACATTTTGCCACGGACGTTTTGCCGCCGCGACATTTTGCCGCCGGGACATTTTGCCGCCGGGACATTTTGCCGCCGGGACATTTTGCCGCCAGGCAAGTATTAGGCGTAGAAGACAAACACCTACAAACAATCTATTAACCTAACCTAACCTAACCTAACCAATATTTCATCGAATTATCTCTTTTTTTGTTTTCTACCGAAAGCTACGCCTAATACTTGCCTGGCGGCAAAATGTCCCGGCGGCAAAATGTCGTGGCGGCAAAACGTCCGTGGCAAAATGTCCGGCGGCAAAACGGCGGCGGCAAAACGTCCCGCCACCCCCCTATGTGTATGTGTGTCCGTCGATTACAACGCTATTTTAAATAGAAAAAAAATGTTTCAAATAAATAATACGTATTTTTAGCTATAGAATCCGAATCTGCAATAAAAACTAGGGGTTCCTATTGAAGATTTTAAAGTTGCTCTCCTTTCCACCTCCTGGGGTTGGGAGTAGGGGGTCGAGTGGGGTATCATTGGATAGATATTTGAAAAAAATTTGACATATATATTTTTGTTTTTTTTAATTCGACGTGTATTTCTCGAGATATTTGACCGTCCCGAAACTTTTTGAACACCTGGTATATCCAACTATCGAACTTGGTTTAGTTTCCAATCAAACAAATATTTTATTTATTTAATTCATTCGTTTGAATATAGAGGCGCATGTGGAATATTCAAATTTTCCGCCAAAATCTGATCACTTGGTAAACAATTAGGAGGGGAGGGGTTCATATCTGGTTTGAGATCTTTAATATTATGGTTGTAGCTTAAGCCGTGCTCTAGTGTTATAAATTAGAATGTTTAAATATATTTGTATAGGTATATTTTACACCTTTAATCTCTTGTATTTATATATGTACTTGAAAGTTAAATATACAGGGTGATCTGCCAAACCAGAATGAGTTAGAAAAACATTTTTTTACCTATTATGTAGCCAATTTTTTTCTCTATTTTACTGACCAAATTTTGAAAAAAGTCTTATTTTGAAAACCCCTTGATATTACTTTTAGATATTAAAAAAAAAACAGTTTTTGATTTTTTCCTCTAAACGATGCATCCTAAAACAATTTTTGTTGATATTTTTAATTGATATTACTTTCAAAAAATTAAAAAAAAAACAGTTTTTAATTTTTTTCTTCTAAACGATGCATCCTAGAACAATGGTCTTGTAGAATAATTTTTGTTGACTTTCTTAATTGATTGATTGATTGAAATTTTGTATTTAAACTAAAAAAAAATGCAATAAATTGTACTTCTCCTTTTATGTTATCTTAATTTATGGACATTGTGTACATTTAATCTTAGATTTTCTGATGGTAAACTTATTTATTCAACAAGCATGAATTTTTGTTGTAAAATCAATAATAAAAAAAAATTCCTTTTGTTAACTCCATCCGGGGACACACACTGTATTCTGATATAGGTAATATCAATCAACATAATATGTAAAAAATATATCTATTTATTAAAATACAAATACAATGAAATAATGATCACATTATGAAGAACAGTTTCGATTTAATTTCTCTAGTTCTTTCATATTTTCATGTTTGTCTTCGTAGTTTTTCGCAAATATTTTATGAACAATAGGACTCAGTAATTTCTTCTCGACAAATTTTCTCTTGCCATTTTTGTTTGTATACCAACTTATGGGAATAGCAACTAAAGCTGTTATTAAAAATCCCGTTAGAGCGAAATAGTAAAATGATATTCTATAAATAAGAAATGGAGGATCTGCTGCTGGTGTAGTTTCAACTCTGTAAAGATTAAAAACAGTATATTATGTTACAAAGAGCAGAAAACGATTGTTATTGTGGTGTCGTGTCACTTGCGTACGTGTCAGATGCGTACAAACATTATTTAGTATCACTTGCGTACAAATAACGGTCGGCTCAAGCCCAGGTAGTGAAGGTACTTAGGCCGAGTGTCAGATGCGTACAGAGGTTTGGGAAATGTCGAGTTGACATTTGCGTCAATAGTGGTATATCATTTGCGCCACGAAACCCTATCATCTGCGCCACTGTTGGCTTAGGTTAAGGTTTAAGATCTAGTTATGTTATTATTCAATATAGGCGCTTATCTCATCGGCGCAAATAACGACTGGCGCAAATGATTGGCTAGGTTAGGTTAGGTTACTTTTTAATCTTGGGAGACCATGCGCAAAAGACATCTCGGTCATGACCTTTTTTTGTCTCAGGTATAATTTCAAATTTTGGGAGGTAACTCGTCCCTGCCCATTAATCTACACAAATGAAATTGAAACCACTAAATATAAACTTGGTCAATATTAAAATTGAATACTAACTTGATGATTTGTAAAATCGCTGTACGCATCTGACACTTGGCCTAAGTACTTTCACTACCTGGGCTTGAGCCGACCCTTATTTGTACGCAAGCATAATTTCATATTCTGAACAACTTTTCTCAAGAATATTATGTCGTATTATTGATCAAAAAGGCCGTTTACCTGAATATAAAACAGTTTTTTATATTTTTCATGGCCACCTTGATTTTAAAAAACTAAAAATATGCTTAAAATTGTTTTCAGACAAAGCAGGGCGGAATTCCAAAACATGAAAATGAAATTCTTAAATTTTTTGTCGATTACACCTATAGTGAACTCAATCCGGGGACACACTGTATATATATATATATATATATATATATATATATATATATAATAAAAAAATAGAATACTTTTTTCTCTGTGTATATATGTATAATATTTACCTTGGTATATGAAAATCGAGTGTTGTATTTAGAAAGGTTGTGCAATTATCTGTTAATTGTGGCAAAGGTATTGTTTGTATTTGACCGCTGTACGTATAATACTGATTTCCTCCCACAATCCATGCCATTACTGATACTCCCACAATACTGCCATATAGTATTCCCTAGGAAATTTAGAAAAAAAATACATCTATTTGCTTAGCGCCATTAAAGATATACATATAAAACCAAACATTCAATATATAGACATTCGCTCAAGATGACACCAAATTATTTTAACTGACTGATACCAACTTCTGCAACATTTTTGACACTCTTCATATACTAAAATATTTCGTACCCGATTCCTTCTAGTTATACCTCAGTTACACCAGATGGCCGTTTTGATCGTGAAATTGAAAAGAGAGTAAATGCTGGTTGTAAGGTTTTGGGTGCTTTGGGAACTTTTGCTAGGAATGTAAATGTTTCCAAAGAAGCCACCCCCGTTTGAGTATATACAATGCAGTTTTGGTGCCGACGTTGATGTATAGGGTAGTGAATGTTCTGGGTTTTGTTGCAGAACCATAAACGGAAAATGACTGCTGTGGAAATGAAATTTTTACGTGAGGTATGTGGTGTAACTATAGGAGAGATCGGGTACGAAATTCGATTAGTGTATGATGAGTGTGAAATTGAAAAAAAATGTTGTCGTAAAAGTTGGTGTTAGTCAGTTAAAATGGTTCGGACATGTTGAGCGAATGTCTAATGAACGTTTGGTTAAAAAAATTTATTTGAATGATTTTGATGGTATACGTTTGCGTGGACGTCCGATGAGTAGTTGGAGTGGTATGATCGAGAGAGTGGCTTGCGTGAGCAAAAGTTTCCAAGTAGTAGGAATAAAAGAGCATGTATGGGAGAGGAATAATGAATGTGGATGAAGCGAAAGGTGCTTGTTTGGATAGGAATGTTTGGAGGCGACTGATTTCGGGATGATGAAAAGAGTTTGAACCACACCCTTTTGGGTACATGGCTTGATTGTGTATGTATGTATGTATGTAATTAACAATTTTTTTATATGTCAAAATAAAGATATTTTGATAGACTTGAAAAATGTCAAAATCGTCTATTACGCTAAACTCACCGTTTCATTGATCATTGGTAGAATCATTCCCAATGTAAACATAGCCATAACCGGTCCATTTACCGTACAAGAAATACTATAAAATAGTTGTAATATTGCTCCCAGATGTTGAACAAAAAATGTCAAACACATGCATATTGTGCCCAACAATACAACAATCATTTTCATAATATCGCTGGCTCGTTTATCTGTTGTAGTTCTCGGCATATGACATTTAATGAGATCTTCATATATTGTACCCGCCATTGTATTTAAACCAGTAGACATTGTACTAAAAAGAAAAACAAGATTAGAAGTATAGGAGTAAACCCATATATAGACCACTTTGACATTTCTCTGAAGTTGGCAACACTGTATTTTAATAATATTATAATTTATGTGGGCACTAGGAGATACTTTTCTGAAAATTTGATCAAAATCGGATAAATAATGTAGCCAATATAAATTTTTATAAATTTTAGTAATTTTTTTCTCGAAAAGTTGGCATCACTGGAAAAAAATAAAACCACATGACCATCTTAGGTACTAAAAAAATTTATCCAGAAAATTTCATTAAAATCGGTTGAACCGTCTAGGAGGAGTTGCGGCCACAAAATTTTCACTTACGACCGAGCGAGCGAGCTGACGACGCACATCCATACACCCACATAAACTAAGTTTAGATTCGTCATCTAGAAGCTATATGAAGGATTTCTATACAATTTTTTTTTTTGAAAATGTTACAAACACCGTACCAAACGCTATACCACTTTTCCTTGCAGTCACAGTGGTAAAAACAAGATTAGAAGTATATGGTAGACACATAATTGATAAGAAATCACCATAAATGATAAGAAATAGGAATAATTTTTTTTTTTACCAAAAGTTGCCAACAATGTATTTCACTAATATTAAGCGCTGTAAAAATTTGATTAACGTTAGTTCACACGGTTCTAATTGCTAAGTTCAGACACGTAGCGCAAATACAAAATATGTTGAATTTCATATTGAATTTATTCGTTTAATATAACTTATTTATATTGTAACTGACTGTTCTGAAAATTACATAATAAATGTTCAATTATTAATTCAATAATAATTTTAATATTATTAATTGATTTATATAAAATAAAAAATAGTATATTTTTTAACTGGCTCTACTTTCTACAAAAACGATAAATAATGTACCGAAAAAATACCTGAGATGTAATATCCTATGTAGAATAATATATATTTTTTTTAATTTTTTCGTATTTTGGAAAATAAAGTTTAAAAAATTTTTTTTTAATAAAAACACATTATTTTGCTGAGTTATTTCTAAACTGCACAGTTAAAACTGAGCATGTATGACACCCACCTTAAAGCTGCACAAAATATTCCCGCAATAAAAATTCCCGGTAATCCAGGTAATTTACTTGCTACATCCATAATATAATACGGTAAAATTTGATCAATTTTTTCTATTTGGCCAGATTTTAACGGATCACAACCGGCGTATCGGGCGAATATTATCAAACCCAGAAACGATGTAAAAAGTTTGGAAAACATTGTTCCCACCATTAGCAAATAGCATGTTCTGAAAGAAAAAAAATTAGTATCATTGAAAAAATAAAAAAATTAAATGGTTATTTAGAGAAAATATAATGTAACGAGCCGCGGGGGGGGAGGGGGAGGGGTACCTGTTGAGACTTGATTATGGGAAAAGTGAATTGATGACTGAATGTAATGTACATATTGACGGTGCACGTTTAGAGCAGGTAGATGAATTTGTGTATTTGGGTAGTTTGCTGTCTAGAGATGGCCGTTTTGATCGTGAAATTGAAAGGAGAGTAAATGCTGGTTGTAAGGTTTTGGGTGCTTTGGGAATTTTTGCTAGGAATGTAAATGTTTCCAGAGAAGCTCGTTTAAGTATATACAATGCAGTTTTGGTGCCTACGTTGATGTATAGGGTAGTGAATGTTGGGGTAGGTTGCAAAAGCATAAAAGCGGAAAATAACTGCTGTGGAAATGAGATTTTTACGTGGGGTATGTGGTGTAAATAGGAGAGATCGGGTACGAAATAGATTAGTGTATGATGAGTGTGAAATTGAAAGAAATGTTGTAGCAAAAGTTAGTGTTAGTCAGTTAAGATGGTTCGGACATGTTGAGCGAATGCGTCTAATGAACGTCTGGTTAAAAAGATTTATTTGAATAATTTTGATGGTATACGTTTGCGTACGTTTAATGTATTTCCAGCATTACCCAACCCAGACTCGAACCCCGGCCCCGTTACAATAATAATAATGGTAAATTACATTTTTGCATCTCGAGCTGTTGGTACAGACATACATCGCTGTATCACCATTGGATTACTGCCATATGCACACCAATAAGTTGTCAAGCCGAATATTACGGTGAATGTTGCTGTTTTATCTGTTGGATCAAAACTTAAACTGTAACAAAAAAATTATTCTATTAGGAAAATTTTTGGGCCTAAGCTAGAGCGGTTAAATTTTAAAAGGTGACTAAATTACCGGAAAATATAAACATATGTACTACATATACACACAGTGGCGTAGCCAGGATTTTGTCTTGGGGAGAGAGGGGTAAGGATTTCATCTTGGAGAAGCAAAAAAAAGCAAAACGGTCATCACCTTCAAGCAATATTAGTGGGATTTCCACTTTATCTTACATGAATCGAATAATTAATAGTTTAAAATAATGAATATTAGCTCAATATTTTACATACATACATACACAATCACGCCATGTACCCAAAAGGGTGTGGCACAAACTCTTTTCATTATCCCGAAATCAGTCGCTTTCAAACATTCCTATCCAAACAAGCAATTTTCGCTTCATCCACATTCATAATTCCTCTCACAGCATGCTCTTTTATTCCTACTACTTGGAAACTTTCGCTCAAGCAAGCCACCCTCTCAATCATACCACTCCAACTACTCATCGGACGTCCACGCAAACGTATACCATCAAAATCATTTAAATAAATATTTTTAACCAAACGTTTATTAGACGCATTCGCTCAACATGTCCGAACCATCTTAACTGACTCTTAACACGGGGCAACATTTTTTTCGAATTTCACACTCATCATACACTAATCTATTTCGTACCCGATCTCTCCTATAGTTACATCCAGCTACCCCAAGTAAAAATCTCATTTCCACAGCAGTCATTTTCCGTTTATGCTTTTGCAACCTAAACCCAACATTCACTACCCTATACATCAACGTAGGCACCAAAACTGCATTGTATATACTCAAACGGGCTTCTTTGGAAACATTTACATTCCTAGCAAAAGTTCCCAAAGTACCTTACAACCAGCATTAACTCTCCTTTCAATTTCACGATCAAAACTGCCATCTCTAGACAACAAACTACCCAAATATCAATAATTATAATCAATAATAATAAGCATGGAACGTTAACTACTAAACTACATGACTACTACTACCAGTGGCGTAGCCAGGGGAGTGTTAGGGGGAGTTAAACCCCCCACTCCCAAAAACTTAAACGACCTAAAACATACGTATGTGAAATATGAAATATGTTATTTTACTTTCATTATTATAAAAATAATTTTTATTGCTCTTTATTTTTTATACAAATTATAGTATTATCTTTATTGATTAATATTATATCATTGCTAACACCCCCCCCCCCCCCGATGACAAGTTTCTGGCTACGCCACTGACTACTACTACTACATTTGGATATTCTTACCAACAAATTTATACTACAAAATTAATTCAATCCAATTAGCGTTGTTAATACATACATACATACATACATACATACACAATCACGCCATGTACCCAAAAGAGTGTGGCACAAACTCTTTTAATCATCCCGAAAAATCAGACGCCTCCAAACATTCTTATCCAGCACAAGCAACTTTCGCTTCATCTACATTCATAATTCCACTCTCATACATGCTCTTTTATTCCTTCTACTTGGAAACTTTCGCTCACACAAGCCACTCTCTCAATCATACACCTCTCCAACTACTCATCGGATGTCCAATCGTAAATTGTGCTAAATTATATCTAAAATAAAAGCAATTTGCAAACTTACTTGAAATCAATTCTGCCACCCTGATCAGCTGTTTCCCAAATACTGATGAAACCACCGCCGACAAAAACACCCAGACCAGATACGACGAATAGTGATGCAACAATTATAAACATTTGTACAGTATCTGCCCAAACAACGGCCTTAATGCCGCCAAATGTCGTGTAGAATATGCAAATTAGGCATACAACTACTGTTACTACGTTCAGATTCATTTTGCTTACTAAAAAAGATGAATTATTACAGATACCTATTAATATGCAAGCTGTAATAATTATACATAACTCAACTATATTTAATTCTACATACAAGTATGTGATGCAATTTGCAGAAAGTAAGAAATTTTACATACTTATTAAATTATTTTTACTTACTTTATGTGATTATTAAGAATTACAGGATTTTGAAATAGAAATACATAATATTTATAGTAAACAGAAATTAGAGATTTTTTTTATAGTAAAATTTTACTTTTGCTATTTTCTTACAGTGTACTGTGATAAGAAATAACAATATTAGAAGTATATGGGTAAACCCATATATATATATATTTATATATATATATATATATATATATATATATATAGACCACTTTGACATTTCTCGAAAAGTTGGCAACACAATATCTTTAATAAAATTGTAATTTATGTGAGCACTAGAAGAAACTTTCCTGAAAATTTAATCAAAGTCGAATAAATAATGTAGCCACAATGAATTATTAAAAAAAATGTATTTTGTTAAAATTGCATAATTTATTTAGGCACTAGGAGAATTTTGTAGGAAAATTTGATTAAAATCGGTTAAATAGTGGTCATAATAAATTTTCTAAAAATTTAGTAATTTTTTTTTCGGAAAGTTGGCAACACTGTATTTTGTTAAAATTACGTAAATTATATGAATACTAGGAGAATCTTTTGTGAAAATTTGAGTAAAATCGGTTAAATAACATGGCCATAATATATTTTTAAAAACTTTAGTAATTTTTTTCTCGGATAGTTGGCAACACTAAATATTAATAAAATTATATAATTAATGGTAGCATTAGGGATATCTTTTCTGAAAATTTGATCAAAATCGGGTAAATAATGTAGCCAATACGAATTTTTAAAAACTTTAGTAATTTTTTTCTCGGAAAGTTAGCATCACTGGAAAAAAATGAAACCACATGACCATCTTGGGTACTAGAAAAATTTATCCTGAAAATTTCATTAAAATCGGTTGAACCGTCTAGGAGGAGTTGCGACCACAAAATTTTGACTTACGACCGAGCGAGCGAGCTGACGACACACATCCATACACCCACAATTTTTTTTTTTTAAATGTTTCAGACACCGTACCAAACGCTATACCACTTTTTCCTTGCAATCATAGTGGTAATAATAAATTAGTATAATATTAAATAATAAACCTACCTTGACCTAAAGACAAAACTGATGTGTACATAACAATTGGTAAATATAGCGTTGTATTCATACTATATAGTATCGAAGCTATCTTGCATATTCGATTACTAAAACGTAGCTTTAGATATTCAAAGCTACTGGAAATTCTTAGCGTACAAAATACCGGTAAATATACATATATAACCGCTAAATTTGATAAAAACGCTGATATGAAACACATTGCATATGCAGTGCCATGCATATATACTTCGGATGGAACACCCAATAGCGTTATTCCTGATATATCACTGAAAAAACAGAAAAAATATTAGTGAAAACAAGATTAGAAGTTAATGGGTAAACCCATATATAGACTACTTTGATATTTCTCGGAAAGTTGGTAATACAATATTTTTATTAAAATTATAATATTTATGTGGGCACTAGAAGAAACTTGTCTGAAAATTTGATCAAAATCGAATAAATAATGTAGCCACAATGAATTTTTACAAAAAATTGTGATTTTTTCTCTTTCGATAAGTTGGCAACACTGTATTTTGTTAAAATTGCGTAATTTATTTAGGCACTAGGAAAATTTTTAATGAAAATTTGATTTAAATCGGTTAAATAGTGGCCATAATGAATTTTCTAAAAATTTAGTAATTTTTTTCTTGGAAATTTTATTAATATCCAGTGATGCCAACTTTCCAAAAAAAAATTACAAAATTTAAAAAAAATTTATAATGACCACTATATAACCGAATTTAATCAAATTTTCATAAACATTCTCCTAGTGCCTAAATAAATTACGCAATTTTAACAAAATACAGTTTTGCCAACTTATCGAGAAAAAAAATTACAAAATTTGAAAAAATTTTATTGCGGTTATATTATTTATTCGATTTTGATCAAATTTTCCAAAAAGTTTCTTCTAGTGCCCACATAAATATTATAATTTTAATATAAATATTGTGTTACCAACTTTCCGAGAAATGTCAAAGTGGTCTATATATGAGTTTACCCATATACTTCTAATCTTGTTTCAATTTGTAACTAATTTAAATATGTTTAATGTACATATATACATACATACACAATCACGCCATGTACCTAAAAGGGGGTGGCACAAACTCTTTTTATCATCCCGAAATCAGTCGCCTCCAAACATTCCTATCCAAACAAGCAACTTTCGCTTCATCCACATTCATAATTCCTCTCTCATACATGCTTACTTTTATTCATACTACTTGGAAACTTTCGCTCACGCAAGCCACCCTCTCAATCATACACCACTCCAACTACTCATCGCACGTCGTTCATTTTCATTGTGAGATGACAAAATCGTTTAGAAACTTTAGAAACTTTCATCATTCCGAAATCAGTCGCCTCCAAACATTCCTATCCAGCACAAGCAACTTTCGCACTTTCATCCACATTTATAATTCCTCTCATACATGCTCTTTTATACTTAGTATAATAATATTTTACCTAGCTATTAATGAAGCAGCCACAGGTAATATTTTCATTTTTTTACCTCCATGCAAATATTCTTCGGGACTATCTTCTTTCTTCTGACAAAAACCAAAATATACACCGATAAGGACACTAATACCTAACATAGATGTAAATAATGTATAATCAATCCATGTAAAGAAATTTGTATCTTGTTTCTGGTCCATCTTGATCCAACAAATCTATCACCAAGCGCACAAATAATTTTCACTTTAAAATTTTATTAAAATATATATACAATTTTTTTTATAAAATACTGCTTTGAAACTAAGCATATACGTATTTGTTAACTAATCCATATGCAAATACTGTCTCACATATTTAAAGATAATATTCATGTATTTGTAAAGATGATTTTTCTAAAATATATTGTTGATTTTGGTTGTTTTCTTACGAATTTTAGATTTGTGACGTTTAAACATTTCACGTGGTGCTGAAATACACTGTTACCTATTATTAGCGCCGATGAGATAAGCGCCTACATTGAATAATAACATAACTAAACAACCTAAACCTAACTTAACCTACCCTAAGTCAACAGTGTCGCAGATGATATGTTTTATCTTTTTCACTAATTTTGACTAATTAATAAAGGTATTTCAACTTTTGTGTTAACAGATGTGTTACACTTAATTTACACCTAATTTTCCAATATATTTTTTTAATATTTGGCATCAGTGGGATTGTAAGTAGATTGAAATATACATAGTATAGATACAAAAAAAGTATTGTCGTTCTGCTAGTTGTCACGATAAACAAAAAAAATTGTACAAAAAAACACTTGTTCACCAAGGGATACTGGACCCACTCATAAAATTTCTACTAAATTGTCTAAAATTCCTTATGGTCACATCACATCTGTTAACACCTATACCGTTTAAAAGTATTGTAACAAAACTGAGATTGCATAAGTAATTATGTTTGCGTGTGTGTATGCGTGCTTACATGTGTGTGTGTGTGCATGCGGTGAGTCACGCGTAAGGGATGTGTTTACGCATTGTGTTTACGTGATGACGTAATGTCGGTGTGCGCTCTGTGTGTATGTATGTGTCGAAGATTCTACGGAGACTCTAGATTGTTGTAGAAGGATTGGTTGCAGCCTATATAGGCGCTACGAAGTACAAGCAGAATCAGTCATCGTCAGACAAGCGAACTGTTTGTATCGTTGGACTCGGTCTAGTTGGCCGAACGATGACGGCTCGCTTAAATATAAATAGTGAGATAAATAATGTGTGCAGTCATCATAAGATAGTCATCATTGAAGCGCCGATCTGGTTAGATCTAGTAATCGATCTAATAGTAATGGGTCGGTGGTGATGGCTCGTTGAAATAAATAATAGTGTGATATAAATAGTGATATAAATATGTAGATATAAATGTGTGCGAGTATAAGTGAATATGGTGTTAGTTTATAAGTTGTGTTAATGTCAGTCCGATAGGTGTAAGATTAATTATAAGTAATGTAAATAGTGTAATTGTTTGTTTAGCTCCGCTCGGCTAACCATTGTTGTTGTATAGTTATTGTTATTTAGTGTTTAAGTGTTGTAAATAAATGCTAGTCAAAAATACAATCGCAAATATGGTGGTAATTATTTTAATACATTTCCAATACTGTTCGGACTGCCCCGACACGAATTCAAAGTCACGTTACACTGGTGTCAGGTGTGGGGTGTATGTTTTGAGCAGTGTTGGAATGAAGGCGAGTATTTGCGATTGTTGAACAATGTAAGCTCGATTTACTGATGAGATCTGATTGTTGTAAATGATTTTTATCAGTAAGTCGAGTATTTTGTTATATGTGAATATAGTTTTGTTAGTATCTATCTACACTGTGATAGGAATGATCGGACTGGCATTGTTGTGTGTGTGCTTGCAACTGGTATTGTTGCAAAAGTGTTAGTGACAGTGATAATTATGCCAAGAAAGATGAAGAATGAAAACATCAGAAAGACAGTGCTACGGTTGAAACAAGTTCCAATGATGGCTGAGTACAGTGGTTCCACAACTTGGAATGAAGTGGGGCTGATGGGCAACGAGGCGATGACATGGTCGTTCATGGAACACAACAGACTGGATGGATCGGAGTGGAGGATGGTCGATGTATGCTTGGGGCATGCAGTGTAGACATCCTCACTCAAATTCTTCGATCTATACACAACGAAAGTGTTCTGGTTGTTCGAGAATTGATGGGTCATCGGTCGTTGAAGAACTGGATGCTGATCAGATAGCTGTAGAAGATTGTGGAAAAAAGAGGCACTGTAGTCATTGGAAGCAAGTAGATGTTTCGGTTGAAATATCTGAAGCAGCAGCTGTGATTTCTTGGGCAAGATGCTGTCACTACGCGATCAGAATGTTATGATCGCGGCGTATGAATGAAGATAGTATTCTGGGTTCTTGCCGGCATCTAACATCACGCCGGTCGGCAAGTGGATGTCCGTAGTTGGCTGTCACTAGCCAACGAAGAACTTGGCGGTGAAGATTGCATGCAGTAGAAGATGAGAAAGCACTACGGGAGTATTCAGGACGGATTCTCGAGAAAGGATTGTGTCATGATGCGGCGGGGTCCGAGGCAGGTTACGGGCTGAGAGGACTGAAGTGGAGCAGGTTGAGGGTATGCTGGGCGCATGCCGGGTGTAGATCTGCTCAAGAAAATTCTTCAGTCAGTAATTGTTCGTAACGGAAAGGCCAGGGAGTACCACTCTCGATAAAGGACGGCATCATGGTACTGATAGTCCGAGGCAAGATTGCGGATCGGATTGGTCAACTGGAGAACGTCAAGTACATGCTGGGGCATGTCGGGATTGGCGAGTTGAGATCCGACCGCACGGTTGAAGCCAGAGAAGCCGCTGGACTGGTGGCTGGTCCTGAAGATAGTGCTGCAGGAGAACCAGCATGCGGAGATTTTCGCGGACACCCAAAATATCCTCCTATGGTGGAGCAAGCGTGTTCCGGGACGGAACACTCTTAAGAAGGAGGCAGTGTAACAAAACTGAGATTGCATAAGTAATTATGTTTGCGTGTGTGTATGCGTGCTTACATGTGTGTGTGTGTGCATGCGGTGAGTCACGCGTAAGGGATGTGTTTACGCATTGTGTTTACGTGATGACGTAATGTCGGTGTGCGCTCTGTGTGTATGTATGTGTCGAAGATTCTACGGAGACTCTAGATTGTTGTAGAAGGATTGGTTGCAGCCTATATAGGCGCTACGAAGTACAAGCAGAATCAGTCATCGTCAGACAAGCGAACTGTTTGTATCGTTGGACTCGGCCTAGTTGGCCGAACGATGATGGCTCGCTTAAATATAAATAGTGAGATAAATAATGTGTGCAGTCATCATAAGATAGTCATCATTGAAGCGCCGATCTGGTTAGATCTAGTAATCGATCTAATAGTAATGGGTCGGTGGTGATGGCTCGTTGAAATAAATAATAGTGTGATATAAATAGTGATATAAATATGTAGATATAAATGTGTGCGAGTATAAGTGAATATGGTGTTAGTTTATAAGTTGTGTTAATGTCAGTCCGATAGGTGTAAGATTAATTATAAGTAATGTAAATAGTGTAATTGTTTGTTTAGCTCCGCTCGGCTAACCATTGTTGTTGTATAGTTATTGTTATTTAGTGTTTAAGTGTTGTAAATAAATGCTAGTCAAAAATACAATCGCAAATATGGTGGTAATTATTTTAATACATTTCCAATACTGTTCGGACTGCCCCGACACGAATTCAAAGTCACGTTACAGTATTTACAAGATAATTTTTGTCAAGAAGTGTTTAGTACAGATATTTAAAAATAAAATTAAATAAATAGCAGTCTCAAAGTTTTTGAAATTTTTTTAGGCCCCCTTAGGCCTTGAGGCTTAAGCCTCATTAGCCTCATGGTAAATCCGCCGCTGAGCTATATAGTAACGTAATATCAATATTTTAATACGCTTGAAGAAAACAATATTTTTACAGGCTGGTCCAGAATTATGTACCGAAATTGCTAAAGCTGATAGTACATTCAAAAATAAGGGTACCTTTTTATATACACTTTTTTCCAAAATGGTTTTTATTTCAGCCCTTTACAGGTTTGTATCTCCCTTATTATTGAGTTTTGGAAAAAAGTGTATATAAAAAGGTATCCTTATTTTTGAACGTACTATCAGCTATAGCAATTACGGTACATAATTCTGGACCACTCTGTATATTATTAAGGCATACTAGAGTAGTAATATAAAAGGAATAATTAGGAAAAGAAAATAGAATTATTATTTATTTATTAAAATAAATTAATATATTTACAAATTTATCTGTTACAATATGAGTTCAGTGATACCTATAAGTTACATATTTCCAATTAGGTAAATAAATAATAACAATTATATAATATATAATGAATTAGTGATAAACAATTCTACTTTATATTTTCATTGGAAATAATAAAACAAAAGGAAATAGGATATAATAGAACATTTATACACCAGTTTGTTCCCTGATCCATTCTCTGTATTGAGTGACTTTGGCAAAAACTCCAGGGTGACCAGCTGAAGAACATGGTTTTACAGACCAAGACACGACACCATATTGTTTTCCGTTGACAGCCAATGGACCACCAGAATCACCCTGTATAAACACATAATTAAATATATTTTAATATATTAGGAGGGGGGGGGGGGAGAAACACACACACATCTGATTTACTTTGTTTTAAGACATAATAACAGAGAATTAAATTCTCTAAAATGATACTACGATATTTCTTTTTCTCGTATGCTTTTGCAACCAACCCAACATTCACTACCATACATCAACGTAGGCACCAAAACTGCATTGTATATACTCAAACGGGGTGGCTTCTTTGGAAACATTTACATTCCTATCAAGAGTTCCCAAAGCACCCAAAGTACCTTACAACCAGCATTTACTCTCCTTTCAATTTCACGATCAAAACGGCCATCTCTAGACAACAAACTACCCAAATACACAAATTCATCTACCTGCTCTAAACGTGCACCGTCAATATATACATTACATTCAGTCATCAAGTCACCCTTCCCGAAAAACTAAAACTTTGCACTTATCAACATTCAACACAAGATTCATATCTTTACCAACAACATTAATTCTATCAATCATCCTTCTCAGTTGCTCTTCAGATTCAGCCAAAACAACCACGTCATCAGCATACGCTAAAGCAGGTAAATTTCAAGTAAGTGGCTATTTATACATACGGTATGTATACGCAATTAGCTAGTTATACATACAGTATTTTTACATAATTTTCTATTTAGAGTAAGTCAGGTTAGTAGGTTGGTTTAGATTTTTTTTTTCTTTTTAGTATGTATAAATAGCCAATTGCGTATACATACCGTATGTATAAATAGCCATTTTCAAATTTGTAAATCTAAAAATACTTACACTGCATTGTCCTTTGCCGCCGCCAGTAATTCCAGCGCAGACATGAACATTTCTATTATAATAAAATTCGGCAGCTTCACAGATATCATCATTGAACAAAGTTATGGTTACTTTTTGTAAATATCTCATTACACCCGAACCATCCTAATCAAAAATCAAACAATCAATTACTTTTTATCATTATTAATTTTACAGTAAGTATTATCTGAAGTATACACTGTTAGATAGTACAATTTTTAGTAAATAAATTTTAATTAAAAATTACTTAAGGGGAGCTTCTCCTCTGAATGACTAAAAAAGTACGCAAAGTTTGGAAATTTTTTATTCGCAAATGAAAAAACATAGAAAGAAACGGTTTGGGGATTCGAAAAAATGTTATTTTGGTCTTTATTTTCAAAAATTGTCGTTTCATAAAAAAACAAAATGGCGCCCGTGATTCAAAAATGAACAACATGCTAAAAAGCAAACTAAATTTCGTGGAGTATAGACCTATAAAATTTACAAATTGTTTGTTTCAACTATTTTTTGTAAGGCCCTGAAGTGGAAAAAAAAGGTCTAAAAGTCGACCTGAAACTTTGAGATCGTACCACATCGTCAAATTTTAAGTTATTTGCACGTTCTTAGGTCTATACTCCAGTAAATTTAGTTTACTTTTTGGCATTTTTATGCATTTTTTGTTACAGATAAATCCAGAGACGGTGCAATTCACGCAGTTTACCGATACCGCGCTGACATGGCCGACGAAAACAGTGAATCACCGGCGCTATTTTGTTTTTTATAAAACGACAATTTTTGAAAATAAAGCCCAAAATAACAGTTTTTTCGAATCCTCAAACCGTTTCCTTCTATGTTTTTTCATTTGCGAATAAAAAATTTCCAAACTTTGCATACTTTTTAGTCATTCAGAGGAGAACCTCCCCTTAAGATAATCATTGCAATTAACATAAATTAAAAAACATTCATAAAGTTTTACTAAGTTCTTATAAATCTTAATTAATTTTTTTTTAAATTTAAATATATCTGGTTAATATATTAACAATTGCGTGAATTTGAAGAACTATAAATTTTGTGACAATTTGATACAAATATAAAATTTCTAAAAAAAAAAAAATCATTTCTAAAATTATTATTATTATTATTAGTAAATACATATATAATAATAAACCTTAAACAAATAAATGTTCATATTGTCATTGTAAAATTTAATATAATAATACTCAAAAATATTGAGATTTTATATTTTCCCAAAATCAAAGCACCATACTGATGAGACCCTATAAGTCGAAACACGTGTCTATGGTTAAACTGGCCAGTCATTGATGCATAGCCTAACAAGCCGATTCAATGACTGAGTAACTTGTGAAATTTTGGGAAAAATATAAAATCTCAATATTTTTGAGTAGTATTAAAATACATATAAATTACTTACAAAAATATATCCCCAGCCAACTAAAATAGCATCTGGATTATCTCCAGGAACATCATTGGAATCTGCTAATTGCACTGGTTGAGCGTTTGGACCAAGTTGAATTTTTTCGGATAACTAATTAAATTTCAAAAAACATATTATTATAACTACTCGAACTTGGTGTTAGTCAGTTAAGATGGTTCAGACATGTTGAGCAAATGACTAATGAACGTTTAGGTTAAAAAGATTTATTTGAACGATTTTTGATGATATACGTTTGCGTGGACGTTCGATGAGTACTTGGAGTAGTATGATTGAGAGAGTGGCTTGCGTGAGCGAAAGTTTCCAAGTAGTAGGAATAAAAGAGCATGCTGTGAGAGTGGAATTATGAATGTGGATGAAGCGAAAGTTGCTTGTTTGGATAGGAATGTTTGGAGGCGACTGATTTCGGGATGATGAAAAGAGTTTGTGCCACACCCATTTGGGTACATGGCGTGATTGTCTATGTATGTATGTATGTATAAACCGGTGAACCTCAAAATGTTTCATTAGTAATTTTATCAATTTCGTCCGTTAAGACTTATATCATGTTAAGAAGTCCGTTAGGTTAGGTTAGGTTAGGTTGGGTTAGGTTAGGGTAGGTTAGGGTAGGTTAGGTAGGTAGGTTGTAGGTAAGAGTTTTTTTTTTAAACCGTTAAGACACATTTAAAATCACATTTTGTCTTGTCACACATTTTGAGAGTCCCTGTTTTTTCAATATTTCGCCACTAACGTGAATACAGCAACATCTGTGGCAGCTATTGTACATTTATACTGCTTAACAATATTAAATTAAATGAACGATTCAAATTTAATTTCTGATCAAAAAAAAAAGTATTTTTTTGTAAATTAAATAAAAAGAATCAATAATTGTACTTACACGAAGAACTGCGACATCATTTGCATAAGATCCTCCGGGTGAGTAATTTGAATTTCCGACAATTTCAGCAACTTGAATTTTATTATTTTGACTTTGAATATCCACTACGCCATATTGAATATTATAAACGCCGGGATTATTTTCATTACCGTAGATACAATGAGCAGCGGTTAAAACCCATTGATCGCTCAAAATTGAAGCTCCACATGTATGACTTCCGTAGATTTGTAAAGACACCTGGAATAGTAAATATCGAAAAATAAGAATTTGTATAGAAATCCTTCATATAGATCAGACGAATCTGAACTTAGTTTATGTGGGTGTATGGATGTGCGTTGTCAGCTCGCTCGGTCGTCAGACAAAATTTTGTGGCCGCAACTCCTCCTAGACGGTTCAACCGATTTTAATAAAATTTTCAGGATAAATTTGTCTAGTAACCAAGATGGTTATGTGGTTTTATTTTTTTCCAGTGATGAAAACTTTCCGAAAGAAAAATTACTAATTTAAAAATTCATATTGGCTACATTGTTTATTCGATTTTGACCAAATTTTCAGAAAAGATTTCCCTAATGCTCCCATTAATTAAATAATTTTATTAATATCCAGTATTGCCAACTTTTCGAGAAAAAAATTACTAAAGTTTTTAACAATTTATTATGGCCATGTTATTTAACCGATTTTACTCAAATTTTCACAAAAAATTCTCTTAGTATTGATATAATTTATGTAATTTTAACAAAATACAGTGTTGTCCCAACTTTCCGAGAAAAAAATTACTAAAAATTTTAAAAATTTATTATGACCACTTTATTTAACCGATTTTAATCAAATTTTTATAAAAGATTTTCCTAGTGCCTGAATAAATTATGCAATTTTAAAAAAATACAGTGTTGCCAACTTATCGAGACAAAAAATCACAAAATTTTTTAAAAATTCATTGTGGCTACATTATTTATTCGATTTTGATCAAATTTTCAGAAAAGTTTCTCCTATATTATAATTTTAATCAAAATATTGTATTACCAACTTTCCGAGAAATGTCAAAGTGGTCTATATATGAGTTTACCCATATACTTCTAATCTTATTTTCTCTGTATTTGCTCATTTTAATCAAAAATTAAAAAAAAGCCTCTTATTTTTAACTGGTTTTATATATAAAAACACTCAAATTTACTAGATTAATAATTAAAAATACTAGTTTTGATAATAGTAAAGTTTATAATACTTACAACGTAAGGATATTCCCCTAATTCGGCATTTTCACCTCCTACAATTCTGCTTTCAAAACTTGGCGCAGCTAAAGAAAGTAAAAAAAAAAACAATTAAAATTTGATAATAATTTTTAGTATATTACACAAAACAAAATATGATTGTCTATTCTGGTCGCAAAAAAATGGTCGCTAGCTGAATTTTTGCAAAATTTTATTTGCCACACCCTTTTGGGTACATGGCGTGATTGTGTATGTATGTATGTATGTATGTATATTTTTTTATTTTCGGGATCTCCTAACTAGTTGCAAGTCGCAACTCGTCGTACGCGAAAAATATTTGGTTTTTTTTCTGGATAAATATCTAGTTATTGAAATTGAAAATAAAACTAGGGATCACTTTGAGGACGATGTATTTTTTGATAATAACTTTGTTTTTAATAATCTTCAAATAGTTTAAATGAAAATAGATTGAAAAATATTTTAATAATCAAAGGTAATTTTCATTATTTTTAATTATAAATAAATAAAACCTGTATACAAATGGTACGTTGACATTTATGTCAACTTATTATTATATAATTAAAATATACCTACAAATTATATGAGTTTCGAATAACAAAATATATATATATTATTATCATATATTATAAAGGATGATTTATGACGTCGGGGAAAAACTACACCGGATGATTCCTATGAGTAATCAAAATAAAAAACTACAAATAAAAATATGTCCGAAAATGCTTTCTAACGGAACTGTAGCCGTTAGAAGTTTATTACATGTAATATCAATCGCGTTAGCCTTATTTATTAAATCTGAAAAAAAAACAAGTCATAAGCTTGTGAATAATTGTAAAATTACTGATTGATTTTCTAACATTTTGTTTAAACACTAGTAAACCAATTTACTAGTTATGACTTACTGGGTACCGACAAAAATTGTCTTCGATTTTTAATTACTTATTGTAAATTGTTTATTAAATATTTATCTATGTGTACAAAAATGTATAAACTAGTAAATTGGTTTACTAGTGTTTAAACAAAATGTTAGAAAATCAATCAGTAATTTTACAATTATTCACAAGTTTATGACTTGTTTTTTTGTTTTCCTGATAAAATAAATAAGGCTAACGCGATTGATGTTACATGTAATAAACTTCTAACGGCTACAGTTCCGTTAGAAAGCATTTTCGGACATAAGTTTATTTCAAGTTTTATTATTTAGATTACTCATAGGAATCATCCGGTGTAGTTTTTCCCCGACGTCATAAATCACCCTGTATTTCACAAAAACCGGGCATGTTTCAAAAATATTTATTTAACAAAAGATGCTAAACAAGTTATAACTAACAAACAATGAATCAACATTTTTCAATACGGCTAAATAATTCTTTTATAGTTTTTCATATTTTTATGTCTTTATATTATTGTAAATAGGTGGTAATTCTGTAATTAGGTGACAACATATTTATGTCAAGACAGTTTTTACCACTTTGACTGCAAGGAAAAAGTGGTATAGCGTTTGGTACGGTTTCTCTAATGCTCCCACTAATTATATAATTTTATTAATATCCAGTGTTGTCAACTTTCCGAGAAAAAAATTACTAAAATTTTTAAAAATTCATTATGAACATTTTATTTAACCGATTTTAATCAAATTTTCATAAAAGTTTTTCCTAGTGCCTAAATAAATTAAGCAATTTTAACAAAATACAGTGTTGCCAACTTATCAAGAAAAAATCACAAAATTTTTAAAAAATTCATTGTGGCTACATTATTTATTCGATTTTGATCATATTTTCAAAAAGTTTCTCCTAGTGCCCACATAAATTATAATATTATTAAAATACAGTGTTGCCAACTTTTCGAAAAATGTCTAAGTGGTCTATATATGGGTTTACCCATATACTTCTAATCTTGTGATTTTAGTGGTCGGTTCTGTTGTGGCTACAACAGTGTGTTTAAATAGAATGATTATAAATTCTAATAGATATTTTGCATTAAAATTTTAAAAATACTTAAAAAATTTGTACAAATAAAAGTAAATTTATTATAAAATATATACATACCATTAACTGCGCAAAGAGTAAACAATAGCACAATAATTTTCAACAACATTTTTGCGAAATATAAACTAATTTTAGTTTATTTCTTCTATATATACTAAAGATTCCAATGATAAATTACAATAATTAAATTACTGATAAGAAATTTATTTATTAGAGAAGGAAAATGATTCTATGATTAGAATTTTTATTATCAGAATATAAATACATTATTATTTGATAGTTATTTTTCTGGTAAAACCCAATCAATTTGTCTGGTGCAAAATTATCATTTTTTTGTGAAAGAATTTTTCCTATCAAATTTCAAAATTTTAATGTTATTGTTTTTAACAAGTACATAATATGTTACATACATACATAAACAATTACGCCATATATTCAAAAGGGTGGCCCACAAACTCTTTCCACTATCCCAAAATTAAAATTTGAAAAAAATGTGATAGATAAAATTTAATTTTGTAAAATATCAATAATAATAAAATGAAAAGCTTTAAGTTATTTTATTTTATTTTCGACGTTTCGATATACTCTACGTATATCATTATCAGGGAAAAATATACAAATCACATAAATAATAAACAAATAAACAAGTTACTATAGATAATAAAATACAAGTAACTAGATTTAAAAAAATGTAATTTATTAATAACCACTTTGACTGCAAGGATAAAATGGTATAGCGTTTGGTACGGTGTCTGTAACATTTAAAAAAAAAATTTGTGTATAGAAATCTATGATGACGAATCTGAACTTAGTTTATGTGGATGTATGGATGTGCGTCGTCAGCTCGCTCGGTCGTAAGTCAAAATTTTGTGGCCGCAACTCCTCCTAGACGGTTCAACCGATTTTAATGAAATTTTCAGAATAAATTTGTCTAGTGCCCGAGATGGTCATGTGGTTTTGATTTTTTCCAGTAATGCCAACTTTCCGAGAAAAAAATTACTAAAATTTTAAAAATTCATATTGGCTACATTATCTATCCGATTTTGATCAAATTTTCAGAAAAGATATCCCTAATGCTCGCATTAATTATATAATTTTATTAATATCCAGTGTTGCCAATTTTTCGAGAAAAAAATTACTAAAGTTTTTAAAAATATATTATGGCCATGTTATTTAACCGATTTTACTCAAATTTTCACAAAAGATTCTCCTAGTAATCATATAATTTATGTAATTTTAACAAAATACAGTGTTGCCTACTTTCCGAGAAAAAAATCTACTAAAATTTTTAAAAATTTATTATGATCAATTTATTTAACCGATTTTAATCAAATTTTCATTTGCCTAGTGCCTAAATAAATTATGCAATTTTAACAAAATACACTGTTGCCAACTTATCGAGAAAAAAAATCACAAATTTTTTTAAAAATTCATTGTGACATTATTTATTTGATTTGGATTAAATTTTCAGAAAAGTTTCGCCTGTTGTTCACATAAATTATAATATTATTAAAATACATTGTTGCCAACTTTCCGAGAAATGTCAAAATGGTCTATATATGGGTTTACCCATATACTTCTAATCTTGTTAAATAAAAAATTCAGAATAGTGCCAAACCATTTTGGGTCCAGGGCGTGATTATGTATGTATGTATGAATATATGTATAATTAAAGTTTTCAAAAGTAGTAACAATTTCAAATTATACATATTATCAAGATTCCATTGTCTTTAATAGCTACATAAATTTATTTAATTCAATAACGATCGGTTCTGTGGTGACCACATCAGATTTTTAAAAAATAATATATAATATAAATGTGCTACCAAAACAATATTATATTTATTACGAATAAAAAAATATGACACATTTTTTTTTTAAATTTTAATAAAAATAACAGTTTTTTTTATAATTAAATAAATATTGTAATCTAATTTTATACTTTTAGATAAAAATTTGATATGTAATGTAAGTGAAGTATGCCATTGTTTTCACAAGATACGTGGTATACATTATTGTTCTTTAATACACATTTAATAATTTTACTTTGACACCAATTAATAATTATTTGTGATTATTATCATAAGCCGATTTATTTTAAATAATGAGATCTCAAAGATTTTTAACTATGTTATCTTATATCTACAAATTTCAAACATTTAGTTTACCTACATGTATTTTAAACAAGATTAGAAGTATATGGGTAAACCCATATATAGACTACTTTGACAGTTCTCGGAAAGTTGGCAACACTGTATTTTAATAATATTATAATTTATGTGGGCACTAGGAAAAACTTTTCTGAAAATTTAATCAAACTCGAATAATGTAGCCACAATATTTTTAAAAAAAATTGTGATTTTTTTTCTCGATAAGTTGGCAACACTGTATTTTGTTAAAATTGCATAATTTATTTAGGCACTAAGAGAATCTTTTATGAAAATTTGATTAAAATCGGTTAAATAAAGTGATCACAATAAATTTTTTTAAAGTTTTAGTACATTTTTTTCTCGAAAAATTGGCAACACTGTATTTTGTTAAAAATTACATAAATTATATGATTACTAGGAGAATCTTTTGTGAAAATTTGAGTAAAATCGGTTAAATAACATGGCCATAATATATTAGTAATTTTTTCTGGAAAAGTTGGCAACACTGGATATTAATAAACTTATATAATCAATGGTAGCATTAGGGATATTTTTTCTGAAAATTTGATCAAAATCGGATAAGTAATGTAGCCAATATGAATTTTTAAAAACTTTAGTAATATTTTTCTCGGAAAGTAGGCATTATTGGAAAAAAACCAAAACCACATGACCATCTTGGGCACTAGACAAATTTATCCTGAAAATTTCCTTAAAATTGGTTAAACCGTCTAGGAGGAGTTGCGGCCACAAAATTTTGACTTACGACCGAGCGAGCTGACGACGCACATCCATACACCCACATAAACTAAGTTCAGGCTCGTCATCTAAAGGCTATATGAAGGATTTCTTTTACACAATTTTTTTTTACTTAATGTTACAGACACCGTACCAAACGCTATACCACTTTTTCCTTGCAGTCAACGTGGTAAAAATGTTAATTTAAGTTGATAACAAAAATTTTATATATGAATTTAAAATTTTATTCCAAAACATTTTTCAAATAATTTATTCAAGATTTTTGCATAAACTGTAAGTTTACCTAATTTCTTCATTATTGTTTTATTTGCCAGTGTATTTTAGTTTTTAGATAATAAGCAGCAAAAAGTCCAGTAATTTTATTTTTCAAAAAACAAATAATACAAGTTTTTATATATGACTATACCAGTTTGTTATTATGTGAAAGTAAGAGGTTAGGTTAGGTTAGGTTAACGCAATCTCATCAAACACACACACACACACACAAACACACACACACACACACACACACACACACACACACACACACACACACACACACACACACACAAACACACAAATACATACTTTTGCAGACTTTTTGGCGGACACAATGTTAGTAGAAGATATATTTTGATGTTGTTAATAAAAAAAAAAACTAGTTTTCAAATCAAATTATAAAAATTAGCAAATAACAAGATCTCTCCAAACTTGTTAGATATGACATCGAAAGTCATTAATTATTTTTGAAATACAATATACGTGCACATGCAAATAAAACATATTCCATATTAAAATAAAATGGTTTTAGGTTGTTTTTCTCTGTCAATTTGTTATTAATAATCTATGATGTTGCAATTAATTCAACGACATGGACCATGTCCAAATTCATGAATTCTACATAAAGATATGTAACTTGATTAGCCGTAACTTTGTGATACATTTTGGAATAAGATAAATAAATAAAAATAACTTTGTTATATCACTAAAAACTTTATTCTCGTCTGACGATGGCCTAACAGGTTGAAACTGCAATTACGAGAATAAAGTTTTTAGTGATATAACAAAGTTAATTTTATTTATTTATCTTATAAAGATAAGTGTTTGTTTTCGCGAGCTTCAACCACTAATACTAATCTTTTCGAACTGTGAGTAAATATTTTATTTTGTCTGCATTATGCATAAATTCTGTTTATTGTAAAATGTTTATTACAACGAAATAATATTTTCTAGTTTCCCTGAAGATGGACTAATATAAAGCCAAGCCAAAAGCTCGGAATTAAATTCAAATAGAGTTTTGAATTATTTAGCCCTACATTGATGATCGATATCTCAATATTTCCTATTTTCTATATATATATATAATATGTTTTAATGCTTATTTTATTTCAATAATTTTCTACTTATAATGGAACTGATCAAATTTTAAATTACGTTAATACAATATTAGTTTGAATATTTCTATTTTTAGAGTTCCTTGAATGTATGTTGCCCGCATTACAAGCGCGTCACTCATATTGCAGCCATAATTAAACTTATATATATATATATATATATATATATATATATATATATATATATATTATTTGATCTTACATAACAAAGAAATAGAAATAAAATTTTTATATTTCACGCAAAATATTCTCAATACTACCTACTCACCTATTCATCGGACGTCCACGTAGACGTATACCTTCATACAAATTACATAATTTGCAAATCAGACACACTGAAAAAATATTTATTTAATTTGAAAGATTTTAATATTTTCACTAAATAATAACTATTATTTCAAGCTTGTTTGCTGACAGTTAAGCTTTTGAAAATGGTCTACCTTAATTTGCCTAAAGAGAGAGAGGTAGGTATCATAAATGTGGATAAAGCGAAAATTACTTGGTCTGAATTGGAAATATTTGGCGGAAAAAAATTTCGGCATAGTGGAAAAAGGTTTGGGTACATGGCATGGTTTGGGTGTAGGAATGAAAAATATTCTAAAGCATTATGATTATGAGTCATGTAACTATAGGGTTAAATCAAATAAAACAACGCAAATATTGTACAAAAATACGAAATATATTTTGTTGTGTGTCAAAGGAATCACGAACATTAATTATGAACACTTGAAATGCATTTAATATACACTATTGAAAAAAAAACATAAACATATATATATATATATATATATATATATATATATATATATATGTATATATATATATATATATATATATATATATATATATATATATATACAGAGTGGTCCAGAATTATGTACCATAATTGCTAGAGTTTTTCCAAAACTCAATAATAAGAGAGATACAACTCTGCAAAAAGGTGAAATAAAAACCATTATTTTTTAAATATCTTCCAGACGCTTTTGAATAACGGGTTCATATTTTAGGGGTGAGTATGTAACATTAGAACAAATAAATTTATGTTACAACGTATTCCATCCCTTATGATTAAGGGGTAGTTTTGGGGGGTACGTGTGAGTTATTACGTCATATTGTTTTTAATTTGCAATTATTTAAACAAAATTCTTAAAAACATGATTTCTCCAGACAAAACAATGCAGTAACATTAACTGGAATAATGCGTTCACTAAATAAAAGAATTAGATTGTCTATATAACAAAATGGAGGACATTTTAAACATCTGCTGTAAAACATTATTTTGGTGACTAATTAATATTAGTATTGTATGATTCTTTTGAAAGTTGTAAGTTTTCATTAAGTTTGATTAAAGTGTTAAGTGTTGAAAAATGGTTTTTATTTCACCCCTTTACAGGATTGTATCTCCCTTATTATTGAGTTTTGGAAAAAAGTGTATATAAAAAGGTACCCTTATTTTTGAACGTACTATCAGCTGTAACAATTACAGTACATAATTCTGGACCATCCTGTATATATAAAAAAAGACTTGGTCTTTAGTTGTATTTTATGGTAGAATAATAATTTATTTTTCGGAACTATTTTCCGAAATAACTGATTGTTCTTTGGAAACTATATTATCATTTTCTAAATCGAATTTTAGCCGCATAATGTCAGCATCTGTTCCCTGAAAAGAAAAGTTTATTAAAAAAAAAATAAAATGTTATTCCTAATTGAGATTTAAAATTTCTTTCTTTACTATAAATTTATTATTATTATTTGAATAATCAAATACTTAATAATACATAAATAACTATTTTTATGCTGGCTTAACACGTTTCAATTTTCTATACAAAATTCTATATAGACAAGATTAAATGTATATGGATAAACCCATATATAGGCTACTTTGACATTATCACATAAATACTAAGAAATAGGAATACAAATTTTATATTTATTCACCAAAAGTTCGGGCAGCAATGTTCAAAAATTAAATTTTGTAATTATTATGCATCAAAAGGAATCTATCCCGAAAATTTGTTTGAAATCGTACAAACAGTATGCATACTGTTTGTACGATTTTCTTTTAAGCATGCTTAAAAGAAATTTTGAATAGTTTTTTTTTTATTAAAAAATGAAAAATAGTAAAGCCGAAAACAATTTTTAAAAAAATAATAATTTTTTTTCACGGAAAGTTAGCAACACTGTACGGAAGTAAAATTATATAATTTTTGTGGGCACCAGAAAAAATCTTGTGTGAAAATTTTGTTAATTACAGATAAATAATAATTTTTTATCAGAAAGTTGGCAATTCTGTATTTTCATAAAATTGTAGGAGTATAATTTATGTGGGACAAGGATTATCATCCTTAAACATGTGTTTAAAATCGGATAAATAATGTACTCACAATAAATTTTTTAAATAAATTAATAAACATATCCAGAAAATTTTACCGTTTAGGAGGAAAGTTGCGGTCATAAAATTTTTACTGAACGAGCTGACGACGCACACTCATACACCCTCATAAACTAAGTTCGGATTCGTCATCTAGAGCAACGGTGGGCAACCCCCAGTCCGCGGGCCAACTACGGCCCGCGAAAAGTTTCTATCCGGCCCGCAAGATTTTCAGAAGAAATTATAAGTAAATAATTTTTTGATGTAATTCGTCTAGTTTATTCTAACAAAATCTTTGCAGCACCAGTTATTAGTTATTACTTGAATAAAAGTTTTCTTTTCTTTTGCTTTTATGTTTGTTGTATTGAGATACATCTAAATAAAAACATAATTTTAAAAAATTGGAAAACAAATTGTTTTTTGATAGTGTTTTACAGTGGGGTGTTATAGAAAAGGTTGCCCAATGCACACCCTTGCTCTAGACTAGAGGATAGGTATATATATATATATATATATATATATATATATATATATATATATATATATATATAAAATTCGGCTTCCATTAATTAAAAATTTATAATTTTATGATCTAATTACTTATTTAGTTACCTAGCAACTTGTTTCTATGTTCAGTTATAAATGTCATTTGCATCTTTTTAGTGATAAAGACGTACGTCGGTTATTAATAAATATTAATACTGAACTACAACCTAAAGCCATTTTATTTTAATATAATGAGTTCTGAATGATCTTTTTAATATATTGTACATTTTTTTTGTACAGGAAAATTAATCGTGTAAAGCCAGACATTATCTACAAAAATTTGTTGTAACAAAAATATTTCGAATAGACTTTTTTGTTTTCAAATCATTTGTAATAAGAAAATTTCTGTAATTATTTGAAATTATTCTTACCCAGTGTCTCGATTCATTTATAGTATAATCACTGGCGGTTTTCGCCTCGCATAATCCACACTTTCTATTCTCGTTAATTTGCGCGTGCATTTTCAATCGATCTTTCGATAGCGCAATTTTTTCATCTGTTAATTTCTTTTCTCTAGCCGCTAACGAAACCATTTGTTTTTGTATCTCTTGCAAACGTTCCGTATATTTACGTTCAATCATTTTAGCTTCGATTAACATTCGCTCGCCATCCATATATTTCTGATCGGCCGTTTTATAGAATTTCTCTAATTCGCGTTCCTTGGCCGTTAATTTTGCTTCACGATCATGAAGCGTTCGTTTCCGGATTTCAAATTCGCAATGTTGGTGACAAAGTTGTTCGCGTTCGCGATCGGTAAGTTCGGTAGCTTCTTTAGCGACTTGAATTGCAGCTGAAATTTCGGTACGGGCTTTGGATGTATCAAAATTTTGCGCTAATTTGGCACTGGTTTCTAATCGTGATTTTTCTGCATTTATAGCTAGTTTTTCTTCTGTTAGTTTTAGCATTATGCTTTCGTGTTCAGCGAGGAGAGTTTCTCTTAAAGTCTAAAATAAAATAAAACAAATAAAACACGATCGGAAAATATGAAAACAATTTCTTAATTTTACTAGAATTGAATTTCCACAATTTTTTCATTTTAATCCACAATCAATCTTGAATAAGTTTATAAAAAAAGTTTGATATAACATTCTATAGCATACATACATACACAATCACGCCATGTACCCAAAAGGGTGTGGCACAAACTCTTTTCATCATTCCGAAATCAGTCGCCTCCAAACATTCCTATCCAAACATGCAACTTTCGCTTTACCCACATTCATAATTCCTCTCATACATGCTCTTTTAGTCCTTCTACTTAGAAACTTTCGCTCACGCAAGCCACCCTATCAATCATACCACTCCAACTACTCATCGGACGTCTACGCAAACGTATACCATCAAAATCATTCAAATAAATCTGTTTAACCGAACGTTCATTAGACGCATTTGCTCAACATGTCCGAACCATCTTAACTGACTAACACCAACTTTTGCTGCAACATGGCATCTTAGAAAATATTAGAAGCATTGACATCATCACATAAATACTAAGAAACAGATGTAAAAATTTTATATTTTCGCACAAAAATTGGCACACCCGGTTCAAAAATAAAATTTGATAATTTTTATGGACACTATAAACAGTTTTTGTAAATTTTTAATAATCTTGAAAAAACAATGAAACCGAAAATAATTTTAAAACTTTTAGTAATTTTTTCGCTCAGGCAAGCCACTCTCTCAATCATACCACTCCTCCAACTACTCATCGGACGTCCATGCGAAAATCATTTTGAATGAATCCTAAATCATATTTATATTTCCAGATTTCAAATTACAATTAAATTGAAAAGAATGTATCCCATATCAGACTTTTCTCTAACAAGTATATTTTTTATTTCCTAATTTATATATATATATATATATATATATATATATATATATATATATACATAATGTAAATGTCAAAGAAAATATATAATATTCGCAACGACAGAATATTATTAAAAAGAAAATAAGATTGAAAAATAATTATAAAAACAAAACATAAATTTGTTTAATTTAAAAGATTCTTATATTTTCACAAGATAAAAACTAGACTCGTATTCTAATCAAACTTTTCAAATTGATTTTTGTCGAAATTACTTTTGACGTTTACTTAAAGTTAGTTAATTAAGTTTATTTAAATTTTATAATATTAACTATAAAAAAAATAATTTTAGAAATAGAAATACTGTTCCTATTTGATAAGAGGTGGAAGTAAAAATGTATTCAAAGCACTTTTTCATTAATAAAAGATGTAGGAATATTATTCCAAGCTTGTTACCACTTTGACAGCAAGGAAAAAGTGGTATAGCGTTTGGTACGGTGTCTGTAACATTTTCAAAAAAAAAATTGTGTATAGAAATCCTTCATATAGCCTCTAAGATAACGAATCTGAACTTAGTTTATGTGGGTGTATGGATGTGCGTCGTCAGCTCGCTCGGTCGTAAGTCAAAATTTTGTGGCCGCAACTCCTCCTAGACGGTTCAACCGATTTTAATGAAATTTTCAGGATAAATTTGTCTAGTGCCCAAGATGGTCATGTGGTTTTGGTTTTTTCCAGTAATGCCAACTTTCCGAGAAAAAAATTACTAAAGTTTTAAAAATTCATATTGGCTACCTTATTTATCCGATTTTAATCAAATTTTCAGAAAAGATTTCCCTAATGCTCCCATTAATTATATAATTTTATTAATATCCAGTGTTGTCAACTTTCCGAGAAAAAAATTACTAAAGTTTTTAAAAATATATTATGACCATGTTATTTAACCGATTTTACTTAAATTTTCACAAAAGATTCTCCTAGTAATCATATAATTTATGTAATTTTAACAAAATACAGTGTTGCCAACTTTCCGAGAAAAAAATTACTAAAATTTAAAAAAATTCATTATGACCATTTTATTTAACCGATTTTAATCAAATTTTTATAAAACTTCTGCTAGTGCCTAAATAAATTATGCAATTTTAATAAAATGCAATGTTGCCAACTGGTCGAGAGAAAAAATCACATTTTTTTTTAAAAATTCATTGTGGCTACATTATTTATTCGATTTTGATGAAATTTTCAGAAAAGTTTCTCCTAGTGCCCACATAAATTATAGTATTATTAAAATACGGTATTGCCAACTTTCCGAGAAATGTCAAAGTGGTCTATATATGGATTTACCCATATACTTCTAATCTTGTTTTCATGAAGAAGTGAAAGTTAAGATTTTTGAAAATATCTACCTTAATTTGATCTCGTTCCCGTTCCAAATTTCGTTTCACAAATTCAGCTTCCCGATCTAGAGCTGCACCCCTGGCTGCAAGGGTAGCAGATGCTTGCTGAAGGGCCCATCTTTCCTCTCTAGCAGCTTGCGTTTGCTCAGCAACACGTGTTTCTAACGTACGTACAAGAGCCAATAGTTGGCCTCGTTCTCCATCACTTGCTTCTCTTTGTCTTTCTAATGCCACTTGCATCACTAGAAAATAATTTCGTAATTTCACATCCCCATTATAATAAAATAAAATGGCTTTAAGTTGTAGTTCTGTATTAATATTTGTTAATAATCGATCTGTACTCAACGAACTCAACGTTTGTTTGTCTTCATCCAGGAACAAAAGATATCAATGATATTTACAGTAAATAAACAGAGAACATAGAAACAAGTTACTAGGTAACAAAATACAAAAGTATGTAGATTATAAAATTTATAAATTTTTAATTAATGAAAGCCAAATTTTATTTAAATGTAGCGCTTCTTCACACTGATTAATGTTATCATAAATTTCTATTGCCTCTTTTATCAAATCTACTGTTAACGTTAGTTCACACGGTTCTAATTGCTATGTTCAGACAGGTAGCTCAAATACAAAACATGTTGAAGTTAATATTGAATTTATTCGTTTAATACAAATTATATTTATTGTAACTGACTGTTCCGAAAATTACATAATAAATGTTGAATTAATAATTCAATATTAATTTAATATTATTAATTGATTTATAGAAAATAAAAAATACTCCTAATATATTTTGTAACTGGCTCTATTGTCTACAAAAACGATTATTATTGTACCGAAAAAATACCTGAGATATTATATCCTATGTAGATTAATATAATATATTTTGTTAAATTTTTTTGTATTTTGGATAATAGAAAAAATTTTTTTTCACATTTTTCACTTTTTTTGGTCAAATTATAAATACGAAAAAATTCAAAAAATCTATATTATTCTACATAGGATATTATATCTCAGGTATTTTTTCGGTACCTTTAAGATCGGCTCGATAGAAACCTTTTAAAAATATATAGAAATACCAGTTAAAAATATATACTTACTATTTTTTATTTTATATAAATAATAAAAACTACTTGCATTTTATTAATAAGTAATTTGTTTCTATGTTCTGTTTATTTATTGTAAATGTTCTTTGTATCTTTTCTCCAGATGATACGCACGTTGAGTTCGTCAAAACTTCTATTATTAATGTATATTAATACACAGCTACAACCTCAAGTTCAACACATTTTCATTTTATCAAAATTTTCAAAGCTAAACGGGTTTTCTAAATTTTAAAGTGAGAATTTACGTTAAAATATTAATACTTAACACTTTTTTAAATAAAACAAAATACAATTGTAGACAATCGCTTAACTAAGTCATATTATTGAAGTATTTACAAAAAAAAGAACATTAAAAATAGTATTAGATTCAGCGGCGGTTAATATTTTATAACTTTTTTCTCTTTTAACATGCTGTAAAATAAATTTAGATAATTTCATATATATGTAAGACATAAGTTTAAATATCGCGCGCCACAACCATATATTCGAACTGCGCGCCATCCTAACGTAAAAAGGAAGAAGAAGAAGGAAGCGAAGGTGTGTGTGTGAAATGTGATGAAGTGCGGGTAAGCTGTCAGCATATGGCTACTTCAGTGAATCCGCGAATATCTGGCAATTACTTGATCATCTTATGTTTTCGATAATTCTATATGTTGAATTAACTTATGAACTTATGTCTATATTATGTATATCCACGTATATCGTGTGTGACCTTATGTTTACGGACACTTTATGTAACCACGTGTATGTTTTATGAAATTGTAAACTATATTCAAATATAACCCTTACAATTATCCAGAAGTGGGATTGAACTAAGAAAATTGAGGAAGAACAAACAAATTAAGGTAGAAAAGTGACTTTATAACGTTTTAAGAATGTCAGACGAAAACCCGCCAAATGGTGAACACGCCTTGTTGGTAACACCAGAAGCAATGCAAAATATTATAAGCAGCGCAGTTACTGCTGCACTTAATAACTTAACCATAAGAAATCAGCGTCCACAGCAAGCTCCGATAGCCGATATCAGTGCGCAGATTCCTATGTTCTGTGGAGATAGAAACGAAGATATTGAAAATTGGTTAAATCGTGTAGACATCGTACAACGAACACACCACATCGACGACGCGACTATATCCTTATTGGCAACAAACAAATTATCCAAACGAGCGAGAACGTGGTATGACTCGCAAGCAGCTTTTGCCGAGCTTCCGTGGCCAGATCTCCGAAGTAAGTTGAAAATTACTTTTAAGTCAACAACAGACCGTCTTGTATTATTTGAAACAATGCAGGCACGAAAGTGGCGACGTAACGAAGGTATTGAAGAATATTTTTTCGATAAAATCCAAATGCTGAATCGTCTAAACGTACCAGTTGAAGACGCAATACTACATACTATTAGAGGGATCGACAACACCATCTTAAGAATACAATTAAAAAGTCAGCAATTCAACACTACAGATGAATTGCTACTGTCCATGAAATCTTATGCGGACGAACTTCAGATAACCTCAGCCTCAACTTATCAAAAAACCGATAGAAAGCAAAATCGAAACGAAGGAAGCACTGAGAAAACCTCACGGACCGCAGCGCAAAAACCTAACTGTTTCAATTGCAACGAATTGGGCCATTACGCTTCATCTTGCACCAAGCCGAAACGAGAGAGGGGGTCTTGTTTTACTTGTGGAAAAATGGATCACAAATATAAAGATTGCCCGAGTAAGAAAAGTAACACGAACATTGTAAACCATGCTTATGTCAAGAAACAGATGCCAGTGACCGAAATCGAAATTTTGAACAATAAATTTAACGCGCTTGTTGATAGCGGAAGTTCAGCCAATATAATATCCGAACATGTGTGGAACACCATTGGAGGCGAAGTAGAATCCGATAATCAAATTTTTACAGGGCTAGGAATGACTAGTATCCGAAGCATAGGATGTAAAGAAGTTGATGTAAAAATCCATAATTATGTCTACCAATTAAAATTTTCCGTCGTCCCGAATGATACAGTTTCACATGATGTCATACTAGGAGAACCGTTCTTCAAAGTAGCAGTCGTTACCTTTAGCCCAACGGGTATGAAGATCGAGCCGCATGAACCGATTGAAGAATCTGTAATATCTGAAATAATGCAGATCACTACGGAACCAGAGCCGTTACAACCAAAGGTAAATGAAGAGCTGTCATCAGCAGAAAAGCAAAATTTGGAGGACCTATTACGTGAGTATAAATCCAATCTACGAAATCCGGCTCCGAGCAGCGAAGTCACCGCCAAAATCACGCTGAAAGAAGACAGAGAAATTGTCCATCGTCCGAGAAGGCTAGCACCTGCAGAGCAGAACCAGGTCCGAGAAATCATCAGTGAACTACTCGACGAAGGTATAATTCGACCAAGTAGATCTAATTACTGTAGTCCGATTGTTGTAACAAAAAAAAAGTCAGGTCAGTTACGAATTTGTGTAGATTATAGATTTCTCAATGCAATCACTGTAAAAGAACACTTTCCTCTACCGCTAATAGATGATCTACTTGATAAGTTAGGGAGTAAGAATTATTTCACAATGCTTGATTTGAAAAACGGGTTTTATCACATACCCATGGCCGACGATTCGATTAAATTCACGTCATTTGTAACACCATTCGGTCAGTACGAGTACTTATTTCTTCCATTCGGATTAACGAACGCGCCAAGTTTCTTTCAAAGATATATCAATTATGTTCTAAACGATTTAATATATTCTAATAAAATAGTCGTTTATATGGATGATATTCTTATAGCAACAGATACGCTTGATAAAAATTACTCTATCTTATGTGAAGTCTTAAACAAATTTTCAGAAAACGGTCTTAAACTAAGAATTGATAAATGTGTGTTCTTCGTGCGCGAGATTGAGTATTTAGGTTATCACATCGATAGCAGCGGCATACGGCCGGGGACAGATAAAATTAAAGCTGTAGCAAAATTTCCAGAGCCTGTTAACTTGCACGGTGTACAGAGTTTTTTGGGTTTAGCCGGTTATTTCCGTAGATTCATAAAGAATTTTTCAATCATTGCAAAGCCTCTAAGTGACTTGACGCGAAAAGAGATTCCATTTACATTCGGGCCAGCACAGAGAGAATCATTTGAGCGATTAAAAAACGAATTAGTTTCCAAACCAACCCTTGGTATTTTTGACCCAAAATTACCAACCGAATTGCACACTGACGCATCAGCAAAGGGCGTAGGCGCGATCTTATTACAAAGCACGAATAATAAATATCACCCGGTTTGTTATTTTAGTTCTAAAACTTCGGCGGCGGAGTCCACGTATCATAGTTTTGAGCTCGAAGCTCTAGCTATAGTAAAAGCCTTAGACAAATTTAGAATATATCTTTTAGGCAGCGAGTTCAAAATCGTTACCGATTGCAGTGCACTGAAACAAACATTGAGCAAGAGAGACGTATGTCCACGAATAAATCGGTGGTGCTTAAAGTTACAAGAATTTAATTATAAGTTAGAGCATCGTAAAGCTAACCTTATGACACACGTTGATGCACTAAGCCGTTACCCAGTAATGCTAATCGAAAACGATTTAATAAATAATTTAAAATACGCTCAGTACGCGGACAAAAGCATTCAAGCCTTGATAGACAAATTCAATAATGACGACAAACAGATCATTAACGAATATGATTTAACGAACGGTCTATTGTTCCGTAAAGTCGATAGCGAATCGTTATTAGTTGTACCTAAAAATATGCGTCGATCGGTAGTTGTTGAAAATCATGATAATAACGGTCATGTGGGTAAAGACAAAACCTTGTTCTCAATAAAGCGATATTATTGGTTCCAAAATATGTCTAAATATGTAAAACAGCACATCAAGAATTGTATCATTTGTATTCAATTCACAGCAAAGACTAGAAAAGAGGGTCACTTAATCGTATCTGATAAAGGCGATACCCCCTTCAATATTGTACATTGTGATCATTTTGGACCTTTAAGCCGTACCCCTTCAGGGAACAAATATGTATTTTTGGTAGTCGATGCTTTTTCAAAATTTATTGTGTTAAAAGCAGCTAAGCAAGCGGATACAAAAAGCGTCTGCGACGCGTTATGTTCAATATTTGTAATAACAGGGAATCCGAAAACAATTATCTCAGACAGGGGTTCAGCTTTCACGTCACATGAATTTGAAAATTTTTGTAAGAATCGGAATGTAAGACATGTAAAAGTAGCTTTAGGTACGCCATCGTCAAATGGTCAAGCTGAGCGTTATGTTAGAACAGTAAAGTCGGTTATGTCCAAATGTAGTCAGTCGGAGGATTGGGATAAGAATATGGAATTTATTCAATCCGTGTTAAATAATACGTATCAAAAATCGATCGGAACCACCCCTAGTCTATTATTGCTAGGGAAGGAACAAGACCATTTGGCTGATGAGCGAATCAGAAACCTAGTTAGAGAAGTAAATAATGAATGTAAGCCGAGAGATCTCGAACAGCTAAGACATTGTGCCGCTGAACGGATTAAGATTTTTCAAAATTATAACAAGCAGAATGCGGACTCAAAGCGAGTACCATCTTTTAAATATAAGATAGACGATCTAGTTTGTATAAAGAAACCGCAAATAATCTCTCGTGGCGACAGTGTCTTCGCTCCGAAATTTCAAGGTCCTTATTTAGTAACGAAATTGCTCGAAAATGATAGATATGTAGTTGAGGACGTGCCCGGTTTCCAGCATACGCAACGTTTTTATACAACCATATGCTCACCACAAAATATGAAACTTTGGAATCCACTCGATGATCTAGTCGAGGACGACTAACCCGTCAGGTTGGCCGAAACTGTAAGACATAAGTTTAAATATCGCGCGCCACAACCATATATTCGAACTGCGCGCCATCCTAACGTAAAAAGGAAGAAGAAGAAGGAAGCGAAGGTGTGTGTGTGAAATGTGATGAAGTGCGGGTAAGCTGTCAGCATATGGCTACTTCAGTGAATCCGCGAATATCTGGCAATTACTTGATCATCTTATGTTTTCGATAATTCTATATGTTGAATTAACTTATGAACTTATGTCTATATTATGTATATCCACGTATATCGTGTGTGACCTTATGTTTACGGACACTTTATGTAACCACGTGTATGTTTTATGAAATTGTAAACTATATTCAAATATAACCCTTACATATAACCATACTGTTTGGAATCTTAAATCTTACATATATGTATCGATATTAGAGTTTCGGATCTGGATCTTTTATTTGGATCCGGATTTCAGATCGGAATCTCATCTGGATTTTTAGTAGCTAGGTTCATTTATTAATAAACCTAGCTACTAAAAATCCAGATGAGATTCCGATCTGAAATCCGGATCATAAATGAACCTATCTACTAAAAATCCAGATGAGATTCCGATCTGAAATCCGAATCCGAATAATTGATCCAGATCCGAAACTCTGATATCCGGATATCCGAAAATTTAATTATCCGGATTCGGTTCCCAGAACTACCTAACTAACTAAACAAATAACTTTAAATAAATTTCAATTGAATTAATAAACACTTACTTTTAATTTCGCTTTCTTTAGCATTAAGTGTTTCTTCTTTTACATCAACAGATATTTTACGTTCGTTATTGAATTTATCATGTAATTTTAAAATAGCCTGCGAACTACCCTGTAAATGTAGTACGCTTTCTTCAATTTTCTTCGATATCATTTCGGCTTCAATGTTTGTTACATTTTTTTTTGATTTTGTCCTTGTCAAATCGTCCATCATCGATCTGTATTCATTTCGCACATCGGAAACTGTAATTTTGCAGTTTTCTTTGATTGTTTCGATTTCCGTTAAATTTTCATCGTGCAGTTGTTTTAATTTCGCTTCGTATTTCGCAATTATAGTTTCATTTTCAGCAGACAGTTCTTGCATTTTTTCAACGTAATGTTTATTGATATTTTCAATTTCAGTTTTCAATCGCTTTTCAGTAGATTCTAATGAATTTTCTAAGAAGGTTAGTTGTTTTCTGAAATTTTAAATAGTAAATAATATTTTTAACTCTTAATAAGACTTATATATGATAGCAATTGTCTCAGATCGAAAATAAAAATTCGCGTAAAACTTTTATCAAGAAAGCAATAGAACCGAAAAGACCTAGAGTTGTTGAAAGATTTGCATATATACATACACAATTACGCCATGTACCCAAAAGGGTGTGGCACAAACTCTTTTCATCATCCCGAAATCAGTCGCCTCCAAACATTCCTATCCAAACAAGGAACTTTCGCTTCATCCACATTCACAATTCCTCTCATGCATGGCTCTTTTATCCCTACTACTTGGAAACTTTCGCTCACGCAAGCCACTCTCTCAATCATACTACTCCAACTACTCATCGGACGTCCACGCAAACGTATACCATCAAAATCATTCAAATAAATCTTTTTAACCAAACGTTCATTAGACATTCGCTCAACATGTCCGAACCATCTTAACTGACTAACACCAACTTTTGCTACAACATTTTAATATATTTTAATTAATATATAAAAATGCATTAACTGAAATAAACTCTAATCATGATTTGATTTTGTTTTGTTGTAATAAAACAGAAATAGAAAATAAAATATACTAATCTAACTTTATACCGAACTGAAATGATCTAATAAAAATGCTTACTTGTAAGATTCTTCAAGTAAAAATACTTCTTCGTGATGTTTCTGTTTCAAACTATTAACAATGTCGTCGTAGAATTTTCGATTTTCTTCAAAAGTTTGTTTAATATATTCATTCTTTTGTTGTTGTTGTTGTTGTTCCGGCATATTAACCGAACCAGAAGGATGCGACAGCAATACTTGAATATGATTGTTAATTCTTTCTTGTTGTAATCTCATATTAGTTTCCATAGCTTGTTGTTTCGAAAATTGTCGTTCTAACAACGAATTAAACTGCATATCTTGTTTTAATAGCATTTCTTGTTGTTTCCGTTGCATGTCCGTCAAATTTTCTTCGTATTTCTTCAGCTGTACGGCTATCATTAGTTGTGATTCTTGTTGTTGTAGCGCGAGTGAAGCATTTTGCAGCTCCACATGAGATGATGCAATTTTTTGTTGCGTTAAAAGTGACTCGAACATATGATCCGGTATCTCAGATTGTTTGATTGTTTCACTTATTTCTGGAACCATTCCACGGTCAGTTTGGAGAACTGTAATATTTATGTAGGTAAAGTTAGCAAAACAACTTTGAGATATCGAAAAAAGAAAAATGTCAAAATTTGGTGTAAATATGGTGCTATTATGGTGTGCAAACCAAAAATTTGGTGTTTTGAATTTGAAAAAAATATGGGTTGTTTTGCTAACTTTACATAAAGTTAGCAAAACAATTGTTAAAAACTAACCAATATTAAATGCCTAAATATCATGTACACTAAAAAATGGTGTAAATTTGGTGCATCAATACTTCATAAACAAAAAGTTGATTAAACAAATAATTCGTCCTTTATTAACAAATATAAACTAACCTAAACCTACCCTAACCTAAACCTACCCTAATGTAATCTAACCTAATTGTAGTCAAACTGTTTAATCAAAACAGTTTGACTACAATTAAATTAGATTAGATTAGGGCAGGTTAGGTTAGGTTAGGGTAGGTTAGGTTAGGGTAGGTTTAGGTTAGTTTATATTTGTTAATAAAGGACGAATTATTTGTTTCATCAAATTTTTGTTTATGAAGTATTGGAGCACTAAATTTACACCATTTTTTAGTGTACATAACATTCAGTTATTTGTTATTGGTCAGTTTTCAACAATTGTTTTGCTAACTTTACGTAAAGTTAGCAAAACATCCCATATTTTTTTTAAATTTAAAACACCAAATTTTTTGTTTGCACACCATAATAGCACCATATTTACACCAAATTTTGACATTTTTCATTTTTCGATATCTCAAAGTTGTTTTGCTAACTTTACGTACATGCAATATTTGCTATAGGTTTTGTAACTTCTGCAATACTTGTAGATTCTTTTTGTGACTTTTCCGATTTCGCATCACTATCACTTAACCAATTCGGTAGTTCACTAGTTTTCGTATTAGAAATTTTAACGGGTAATTCTTGTATTTGCGACGAATTTCTTACATTTTCCGCTGTTAAACTCTCTTTCGGTTCGTGAATTTGTTTAATTTCGACGTTTTCATTTTTCTGACTTTCAAATATTTCTAGTTGTTCGATAAAAGTTGGAGAATTTCGTCTGCCTCTTCTAGATTCGCGATTAGTAACTGTTGGAATATATTCAGTTGTATTTTGTATTAAAGATTGTGCTGGTTTTGGCTCAGAAACTATCGGATTTTCTTTTTTACGAATATTACTACTTTGTAATATATCATCGAATGAAACTTTTTTCTCTTCTTGTTTAGTTTCACCCAAAATATCGCTTAATAATGTAGAAGACTTTTTTGTTGTTGCACTCTTCGGTTGTGTAGTTGATGTGCTTAATTCTAATAAATTATTTATATCGTCTTTTTCAAAACTAACCGGTTTTTTCGTTTTCAAATCACTTGTTGTTTCTTTCGGTGGCGATTTTTCTTCCACATTCGACGTTATTCCAAGCCAGTCTTCATTTTTATTAGTTTGTTCTTTAACAACTGGTTTATTATCAGTATCAAGTCCGAAAAGATTAGCCGCTGTTTTTATTGTTTCCCTTGGTGTTGATTTTTTTGCTAATAATTTGGAATCTTCAAAGAAACTATCACCTTCTGATAACAAATCGTCAATTGGATTGTCAAAATCATCCATTTTCTAAAAATAAACGAGGTATAAAGAATAATTAGATATGTTTGTCACACGTCAAAGATAAAACGATAAAACCAAACAAAACAGCAAAACATCAAGTACATGTATGTTGACATTTTAGTTGCTTAGCACCAGTAACATGTGTTGTGAAGTCACTGTTTGCACATTTTTTGTTCACTATTTACGTACCTATTATTTTCTAATCCGACATTCTGATTCTGAAAATAACAAAATTTTAGTAGCGCGATTTCATATACTAGATGCAGTCAAACTTTACATTTGACACCTATTTTATGTTCACCATGAAAGCTTGATACTCAAGGTTCTGTAATTTCTATTAATTTTTAGGTTTTTGCTGAATTTTTATCTACTAACCGCTGACACCAATTTCGCACTATAGACATTGTCTTCATGGATATAATAGATATCATCTTCAAAGAAGTTTGTGCACCAGGTGATTAGGTGACTTTGTAGATGATGTAAATAATTTGACACCCAAAACACAACAGAACAAAGAATTATGTATGCATATTAGTTGGTAAACTGAGTAGCTAAAAATATATGTATATCATTTGAAAATTAAAAAAAATTAATTAAATTAATAAATTTATTTAAAATCTTAAAATTAACCATAATAAAATGTTTATAATTGATTAAAAATTCAAAGTAAACCTGTCAAATATGTATGACTACATGCACAATAAAATAGTGTACATTCCAAAAAATTTGTCTATAATTATAATTAAAACTATAAAAATTATAAATCTAATAAACAATGTAAATGATAGTGTACTGTTTAACATAAAATTAATAATTATAAATGTTGTACAACAATATTTATCTGATTGCAAATGTAAAAATGCCTACACAAATTTATTAGTATGATAGTTATCTTTAACGTTGAGCGACCACAGCGCTGTGATCGGCAATTTCTGGTACAAAAGTTCATATTTGTAAACATTGTAAAATTATTTCAATTTCATTTGTTGCATGATAATAAGTTTATCACGAAATAATTTGGGAAGCAGGAAATCGCACATGTCTGATTTTACATGCTAAATCCCTATGTACGACGGTCCAAGTCAACACACTGTATATATATATATATATATATATATATATATATATATATATATATATATATATAGAGTCAGAGTAACTACCGTTTAATATTTAGTACAAAAGTTTAACGGGATACGGTATTTGGGTTGAAAAAATTTATAAAAATGCAAGCATTTACAATTCTATCAATTTATTGTATAATATTTCGCCAGCAATTTGTGGCTTCTTCAGGGAGACACTAAAAATAATTTTATAATTTTACAATTTTACAATTATGTATAAAACAAGAAAGAAAAAACCTCAAAACTGGCCACGAAAAACACAATTTACGCTATCAAATGTTCTTGCAATAAATATTACATCGGAACGTCACTACAAATTCTAAAAAACAGAATAACACAGCATAAGAGTGACCAAACAAAAACAAATAAGATGTGTGCATTGGCAATACACCTACGCAGTAATGCACATAAAGCCGATTACGACAATCCGTATATATTAGATGTGGAAAATAATTATTTCAAAAGACTTTGGTTAGAATCATATCATATAACAAAAAATAAAGAATGTGTAATCAATAACAAATCTGATATTAGAAATTCAATCGCTAGTTATGCCAACATAATGAAAACGGATAATACATCAATACTAAATATGTCTTCTTCTTCTTAGGTTGTTTTGTTTTAAATAATTGCGCTACCTTCAAATTTTGTGTCTCAGGTCAATGAACTAATAACTTGCCGATCGAAAAAAATTCTAAAATAGACTTGCGCTCTCGCATTAATTTAAAAATTTTTAATTATTGTGTGTTTGTAAATTCTAGGCTTTATTCAAAAAAATTTTTTTAACGTAGCTTTAGACATAGTATTATATTTTTTATTATTTGACTGTATTTTATTATTTATTTATTTAACAATTTTATTTTATTTATTTATTTATTTTTTTAACTACTGACTTTTACAACAATATATTTTAATAACTGTATTATTTATTTGATAATTTATAAGTTTTGTGATTAAATGTGTACATTTTACGTTGGACGATGAAAATATGGAATATTAATCAACTCTAAACATTCAAATATTATACAATAGCATTTATAGTGTTCTGATCATACATGTAAGATTTCTCACCTATAGTTCACATTAAATTATTTCTTGTTTTATACATAATTGTAAAATTGTAAAATTATAAAATTATTTTTAGTGTCTCCCTGAAGAAGCCACAAATTGCTGGCGAAATATTATACAATAAATTGATAGAATTGTAAATGCTTGCATTTTTATAAATTTTTTCAACCCAAATACCGTATCCCGTTAAACTTTTGTACTATATATATATATATATATATATATATATATATATATATATATATATATATATATATATATATATACTTATAATAGTGAAACAATCAAGTATTAGTGGTTTTTATTTTTATTTTTAACCTTTGTTATAATTTATATATACATTTATTTATAATAATTATTGTTTCTTTTTCTTTTCACTAAAACATTTCTTATTAGAATTTTTACAACAAACTTTTGTAACAATTTTCTTAACAATAACAAATGCTAAAGCATCAACTAGTGTAGTTACAGCAATGACATCTATCTGTTGTATATGGTACTACTTCATGTTCATTTCGTGGTACATACTCGATCCAGGACATTGCATATTGTGTACAACAACTTGGGTTATAATTTCGAACATCTTTTCTAGTGGACAATGCTGATTAACTAGTAGATTACTAGAATTTAAAACAAACAAAAAATGCGTTTAATGTTAAAAACTGATAGAATTATTATAGATATCATTTATGAGACGACTTTATCTAAAACTGGTTTTAAAGTTTATCAACACCCACTAAAACGATACAGAGAAAATTGTAAACACCCTCTATACAGTGCGATATTTTTATCGTATATTTAATTTTAAAAATAACACATCAATTGCATGGAGACATCCCTGATAGTTATGCAACCAATCTTACATAATGTGACAGTTATTTGAAAAAATTGAACTACTTTCAACAAAATATTTACTATTCGCATTATTTCAAGAAATTTGTTTAAAAATTTATACAAAAGAAGAAAGATTAGAAATTTTGCAGTGGTATTTCGACAAGAATAGTTTGAGAAATGTGAGAGATTCATTTGCTGCCAAATATCTTGACATTTCGAACATCTCTTATAAATTAATAAATTTATTAATGAAAAATTATATTTTTCTCTATAAAATATAGAATGTCTTATTTTTATTTTTATAGTATTATTTATTAATTATTATTTATAAATTTAAGTGTTCAGCAATTTACAATAAATGACCATATTCTGTTAAATATTTTATTTTTTATTCAAATAAACATCATATTACGTAAGATTGGTTGCATAACTGTCAGGGATGTATCCATGCGATTAATGTGTTATTTTTAAAATTGAACATAGGAAATTTATATGAAGTTCAGTTCATATGTGCAGAGATAAAAATATCGCACTGTATAAATAAAACAGCTAGAGGGGAAAGTTCTGTATTAATATTTTTTTATAATTTATGTTTCGACAAACTCAACGTCCGTATTCATCTGGAAAACTGATACAAAATGACAAAACAGTAAATAACAGAACATAGAAACAAGTTACTAGCTAATAAAATAAGTGACTAGATCATAAAATTTGACTTCCATTAATTAAAAATCCAAAAATTTCATGATCTGATTACTTGTATTTTGCTACTATATTCTGTTTATTTACTGTAAATGTCATTTGTATCATTTTGCAACAAATTAGTCGTTTAATGTAAAAACTAAATGAATTATTATCTCGCTTATGTCATGAATTTACTAAGCTGTATTAAGGTTTATCGACTCCTTTTAAGGTGTATTATCGCACCCTAAAAGTATACAAGGAAGACCGTAAATATTCTATATATATATATATATATATATATATATATATATATATATATATATATATATATATATATATATATATATATACCGGGTGTCCAAAAAGAATGGAAACTATTAAATATCTCGAGAACGGCACATCGGATTACAAAGTTACAAAACACGTTTTTCTTTATTTTTGAAAATCTATTTAGGGATGATATGCGAAAACCACCCACACCTCCCTTGGCGGGGGGAGCGGGGGCAAGTTTTAAAATTTAAATAGAAACACCCATTTTTTATTGCACAGTTGCATTCTCCATAAAAAACTGTTTCTGGATTTGCAAATTGAGCCGCCCAGCTCCACCCCCCTCGGAGCAGGGAAGGGGAGAAAATTTGAAAATTTTTGCAGAAACTTTCACTTTTTATTGCAGTTTTGGATTCTCCTTTTAAAACTGGATATAAAAATATCGCATTTTAAAAAAAAACTAAAATGGTAGATAGCTTTGACCTAAATCCAGCACAATTTACCACCAGGTATTATTTGAGATGAAAAGTTGGTACCCATCCGCATGTGTAGGAGTGAGAGTGGAGGTGCGTTTTTCAATTTTATATCCAGTTTTAGAAGGAGAATCCAAAACTGTAATAAAAAGTGAAAGTTTCTGCAAAAATTTTCAAATTTTCTCCTCTTCCCTGTTCTGAGGGGGATGGAGCTGGGGGGCTCAATTTGCAAATCCAGAAACAGTTTTTTATGGAGAATGCAACTGTGCAATAAAAAATGGGTGTTCCTATTTAAATTTTAAAATTTGCCCCCGCCCCCCCCCCGCCAGGAAAGGTGTGGGTGGTTTTCGCATATCACCCCTAAATAGATTTTCAAAAATAAAGAAAAACGTGTTTTGTAACTTTGTAATCCGATGTGCCGTTCTCGAGATATTTAATAGTTTCCATTCTTTTTGGACACCCGGTATATATATATAGGGTGTTCGTTCGCCAGGTTGATATAGGACAATAACAAGATTTGCTCAAAAAAATCAGAAAAAATTCAGTAAAATAGAGAAAAAAAATTAGCTACATAATAGCTAAGTAACTTTTTTTTCTAACTCATACTGATTTAGCAGGAAAAATTATTGAAAATTCTAAAAAACATTTAAAAAAAAATTCTAGCGCCTAAACGGCACATGCTAGCAAATTAAAACTAAACCAAATTATATAACTTTTTATTCCCTATCGGAAAGTATTCTAAGTATTTCTCCAAATTTTACTTCAGAAAAAAGTATTCTGCATATATATATATATATATATATATATATATATATATATATATATATAAAACATTCTATATTTTATAGAGAAAAATATAATTTTTAAACAAATATATATATATATATATATATATATATATATATATATATATTAATCAAAACTTATTAATAGTTAAATAAAACTGCTTTAAGTTTTTAGTTCTGTATTAATATTTATTTATAATGGACGTTTCGACAAACTCAAGGTACGTCTTTAACAGGAAAATGTATGTTCAATTCGTCGAAACATCGATTATAAATAAATATTAATATAGAACTATAACCTGAAACAGTTTTATTTTACGGTAATTTTATTTAAGCAGATATTACTAAACACATTCATATTATTCAGACAAGCAACTTTTGCTTCATCCACTTTCATAATACCTCTGACTGATGCTAAGTGTTGTGTAATTGTTAATATTAATACTTACATCGTTACAAACTATGAAAATAGGCCGCTAAATCAGAGATAATCACAGCGTTAACAATATACAGAAATGAAAAGTAAAACGCTAGAAATAATATTAAATAATGTTCAATATCGTAAAAAAAATAACGAATTTCAGACATATTTTCAAAATTAGCAACAAAAAATTGTTATTAGTTTAACTTTACTACGTTCAACTTTTTTGCAATACTAAATAATATTTCTTTTAATTAGAATTTATAAGTATTAAATAATGCAAAAATTTATTAAAAATAATTTAAATTTATATGAAAAATGCAAGTAACGTTACAACACTGACTTTTTTAAAATGTAAATAAAATTTGATATTGAATATTATTGCGTATACAGTGTGATCAATAAATTATGCATTATATGGGAATTTTTTTATTATATTTCGAAAAAAAAAAAAATAATAATCAAGCTAATTATTATTTATGCATAGAGTTTTATTTCACGTAGACAAAATAGAACAAAGCATTTCTTGTGTTTGGTCAGCTGCTTAAATAAAATTTATTAGAAAATTTATTTTTGAACTTTTTAAAACATTTGAAATTTATAAGTTCAACTAGTTTTAGGGAACTCAGATTTTCAAAACAAACGTGCAGAATTTTTCCTGCACATCATGACGATTATAGTGCTTTAAAAACAAGCTTAGAAGTATATGGGTATACCCATATACAGGGTGTAACAGAATAACTATTCCTAATTTTAACTGGAGTATCCTGGGCTCAGAATATGAAGATTTAATGCAAATCACTGAGATAAAATGTGGCTCCTTACTGAGCTACAGGGTGTTTTATATAAAAATTTAAAAACGATTTTTGCCCAGTACTTTAAAACTATTTGACGTATCCTTATCATACTTGGCAGGAAATGTAGGTACCGTACAGCATACTAAATTATGTTAAATAAAAGTTTCTGGCTACTGCCAGTGGCGTACAACAGGGGCAAGTGAGAGGTTGATCCTTCCTAAATTCTACGCCACTGGCGGAATTGTCATTTTAGCACAATTTTTCGATTCTCCAATACTTGCTGTGTAAAAAACATACTCTTCCTTTGTAACGATAAAGTCACTGTTTTTCGAGATATTTAAAGTTAAACATAAGCTGCACCCTTGGGATTTTTTCAAAATTTGCTCAACAAAATCTGAAAAAATTCAGTAAAATAGAGAAAAAAATTAGCTACATAATAACTAAGTAACTTTTTTCTCTAACTCATTCTGATTTGGCTGTAAAAATTATTGAAAATAAAAAAAATAAAATGCAAAAAATATTAACTTTGACATAATCACATAAATGATAAAAAATAAGAATAAATTTTTTTTTCTCGGAAAATTGGCAACACTATTATATTAAAATTATGTAATTTATGTGGGCACTAGGGAAATCTTTCCTGAAAATTTGATTAAAACCGGATAAATAATGTAGCCACAATGAATTTTTAAAAACTTTAGTAATTTTTCTCTCGGAAAGTTGGCATCACTGGAAAAAACCCAAACAACATGACCATATTGGGCACTGAACAAATTTATCCTGAAAATTTTATTAAAATCGGTTAAACCGTCTAGGAGGAGTTGCGATCACAAAATTTTGTCTGACGACCGAGCGAACTGACGACGCACATCCATACACCCACATAAACTAAGTTCAGATTTGTCATCTAGAGGCTATATGAAGGATTTCTATATATAATTTTTTTTTTTGAAAATGTTACAGACACCGTACCAAACGCTATATCACTTTTTCCTTGCAGTCAAAGTGGTAAAAAAAAAATTGGCCATATGGTTTTATAGGTTAATTTCTATACTTTCTGTAAGACACATTTAAAGTTAAAAATTCAAAACTATTTTTGCAGTAACTTATAGTATCTCGTGTTTGTTGATAGTAGAGCGATGTGTTTGATAGGCTACGATGTAATATTATTTATTTTTTTACTACTGTTAGCTGAGATTGTTCAGTTGAAATTTGTTTACTCTTTGTCTGACACAACGAAATTGTTTTTCAGCCTATTATTTCAAACATTTTCATAAAACATCACCAACGTTAGTCACAAAGATATTACACTTTCATAGATATTTCTATGGTTAATTAACAAATAACTCATTTCAAATCACTAAATAATGTCTCTTGATTTTAGTGAAAAAATTTATTTCAAATTTCAAATTAAAAAAAGGAGCTCCTAGTTCCGAATATGTATAGGTGGCGAGTGAATTAGCTCAACATTGCAATATATGCTGTTTTGCTTCAAAACGGGGAACTTATCGCAGCTCAGCGCCTGAATTCTGGCAGCCTGGACAACTTCATAGTGTGCAACAAAATAAAATTTAGTTATTTTTTTTCTCGGAAAGTTGGCAACACTGGATATTAATAAAGTTATATAATTAATGGGAGCATTAGGGATATCTTTTCTGAAAATTTGATCAAAATCGGATAAATATAGTAGCCAATATGAATTTTTAAAAACTTTAGTAATTTTTTTCTCGGAAAGTTGGTAACACTGAATATTAATAAAATTACATAATTAATGTGAGCATTAGGTAAATCTTTTCTGAAAATTTGATCAAAATCGGATAAATAATGTAGCCAATATGAATTTTTAAAAACTTTAGTAATTTTTTTCTCGGAAAATTGGCATCACTGGAAAAAAATGAAACCACATGACCATCTTGAGTACTAAACAAATTTATCTTGAAAATTTCATTAAAATCGGTTGAACCGTCTAGGAGGAGTTGCGGTCACAAAATTTTGACTTACACCGAGCGAGCGAGACGACGCACACACATACACCCACATAAACTAAGTTCAGATTTGTCATCTAGGGACTATGTAAAGAATTTCTATACTCAATTTTTTTTTTTTGAAAATGTTACAGACACCGTACCAAACGCTATACCACTTTTTCTTTGCAGTCAAAGTGGTAAAAAAGCGCTGTAGCGCTCCGGCCAAAACAACGTACGTTCGGGCGTTTGTGAATGCGTAGTTCCGAATATGTATATTGTATAGGTGGCGAGTGAATTGGCTCAAGATTGCAATATATGCTGCTTTGCTTCAAAACGGAGGGCTATTGCAGCTCAGCGCCTGAATTCTGGCAGCCTGGACAACTTCATAGTGTGCAACAAAATACCTGCACCAGCGGCTCATAATTATAAGGTTTGATTTCCCGTTACTACGCACACGCTAAAACTGCCTATGAATGCGCTACGAGGTGCAGACTGTAGGGCAGCACGCACTGTCGGAATATGGACAAATGAATTGGCACAATATCTGAATCTGTTGAATTATAAAAAATTTAATAATATAAAGATACATAGGTAAAGAAAATTATTGTTTCTCTCAATTTTAATTTTTGCAAGGTGTACAGTGCACACCCTGCACATATGAACCGCACGCCACTGATATATATATATATATATTCATTCGTTAAGTTCATTCGTTAAGTTCGTATGGGCGTTTGACATACAATTTCGATAATTTGCGATATACTTCTTTCTCGAGTTAAATTCGGAGAAATACTTAGAATACTTTTTGATAGACAATAAAAAGTTCTATAACTTGGTTTTAGTTTTAATTTGCTAGCATGTGCCGTTTGGGTGCTAGATTTTTTTTTTGATTTCTTAGATTTTATTTTTTTTCTCAAAAACTATGAGGTGTAAGAAATTAAGCTTGATATGGAAAAATTCAGAATAATGAGTATTATAATTGAGTAAAAAAAACATTATTCTAGGATGCATCGTTTAGTAGAAAAAACTGAATTTTTCAATTTTTTCAAAATAAAACTTTTTTCAAAATTTGTTCAAACAAATCTGACAAAATTCAGTAAAATAGAGAAAAAAATTAGCTACATAATAGCTAAGTAACTTTTTTCTTTAACTCATACTAATTTTGCAGGAAAAATTATTGAAAATTCTAAAAAACATTTTCAAAAATTCAGTTTTTAATTTTTTTCAACTAAACGATACGTCTTAGAACAATGGTTTATTCACTAAATTATAGTACTCATTATTTCGCATTTTTCCATATCATGCTTATTTTCTTACACTCCAAAGTTTTTGAGAGAAAAATAAAAACCAAAAAATCAAAAAAAAATTCTAGCGCCCAAACGGCACATGTTAGCAAATTAAAACTGAAACCAAATTATAGAACTTTTTATGTTCTATCGAAAAGTACTCTAAGTGTTTTTCCGAATTTTACTCGAGAAAGAAGTATATCGCAAATTATCGAAACTGCATGTTAAACACCCATACGAACTTAACGAACAAACACCCGGTATATATTGTGCGATTATTAAATTTATTATACATAAGTAACATTATTACTATTAAATATTATTAGAATTTTAAAAATTACTTATAAAAAAAGTAAATTCCATGGTCATTGTGAAAATAATAAAAAAAAATATAAAATTTTAAATACATTTACGTTTCATAGATGGCACTGACAACAGTAAAAATTATTTTTCTTATATATTTTCTACATTTTGTGAAAAATACTTTCCATATTTATTTTATTCTTCTACAAAGTTTTTCCAAATAGAATAAAGTATATTTTAAATATTTACGCAATGAATAAATGTTTGAATTAGAATAATAATAATTAAAATTGTATTTACTTCTCATGTGTAGTTGGTAAGAATGACAATTTATAAGCGGTGTGTTGTAGTGTGGTGTGACAAAACTAAATTTCGCCACGAAAATAATTTGAAAAGAAAAAATGTTAAAATGTGAAAATGTGAGTCCACAAACCACACACAACGCGTTACTTTCATACTTACCTGGCGTAGGGGTTACCGTCATCAATAAGGCGGTTCCCCCAGGGTGAGGCTGACTCCTGCGATTATCCCTAATGCGGATAACTCGGGCGCGGGACTGCGTACGCGCTGTCCCGCTCCTAAATCGAATTCAAACATAGTTAACTAGTTGAACGGGGCTGATATCATGCTCCGAGTGACAATGCTATTTTGTCTTCAATGTTCAGAACGAAACTACATTGAAAACAAATAAAAATACATACTATACAACGAACTTTAACCTTACTAAATAGCATATATACCGGGTGTTTGTTCGTTAATTTCGTATGGGCGTTTAACATGCAAATTCGATAATTTGCGATATAATTTTCTCTCGAGTTAAATTCGGAGAAATACTTAAAATACTTTTTGATAGACAATAAAAAGTTCTATAGTTTGGTTTTAGTTTTAATTTGCTAGCATGTGCCGTTTGGGTGATAGAATTTTTTTTGATTTTTTGGTTTTTATTTTTTTTTCAAAAACTATGAGGTGTAAGGAAATTAAGCTTGATATGGAAAAATACAGAATAATGAGTACTATTATTGAGTAAAAAAACCATTATTCTAGGATGCATCGTTTAGTAGAAAAAATTAAAAACTGAATTTTTGAAATTTTTTTTAAAATAAGACTTTTTTCAAAATTTGTTCAAAAAAATCTGACAAAATTCAGTAAAATAGAGAAAAAAATTCGCTACATAATAACTAAGTAACTTTTTTTTCTAGCTCATGCTGGTTTGGCAGGAAAAATTATTGAAAATTCTGAAATGTTTTTTAGAATTTTTAATAATTTATATATATATATATATATATATATCTATTATATACAGTAGAGATTAACTAATTCGAATTAATTAAAAACAATTTGGATTATCGAAAAATTTTGATTACTGAGTCATCATTAAAATATTTTAAAAATTGTGTTTTAGACTGTTAAACATTCATTACATTTGTTAAAATAAAAAAAATAAATATATATGTATGTAATTTCTACAAATACATATTATTTCTAACAAATTTGACTGTGTATATTGCATTTTTTGCACTTTTTCACACATTTTTAATGATCAAATTTAAATTCAAACAAAAATAAATAGTGAAATTGTTAATTAATTAACACACTTTAATTAATTATAATTTTTAATATGGCCGCTGAAGGTGTCAGATGAAATACACTTGACATCAGGGGCGTAGCAACCGGGGATGCAAGGAGTGCGAAGTGTGATGCACACGGGCGCACGAGCTAAAGTGCCCAATGGGGCCTTATTTTCATTAATACTTACCATTTTTTTTTGTTTATTTTAATTTTTTTGTAATAAATAAAGGACAAAAAAGAGGAAAAAAATACCATTCATATGATTAAATACATTTATTATATAAATTAATTTATTATAGTAATACATTTTCATAGATTTTTTTAAGCTTACAAACACAAAAACATACAGTATAAATCAAATTTAAAGTTTAGATTTACAAACATAGTTCATTAACTTTAACTAAACTTAACTTTTCTTGCTTTCATTGAAGCAAAGATGCTAATTATTTTACTTAAATTTAATTTTCGTGCTCCTTCATTTTCAATGCTCAAAATCGCCAAATTTGATAAGCGCATTTCCCCTATAAAGTTTCTTAAATATGTTTTAATAAGTTTTAATTTTGAAAATGTTCTTTCGGTGCTAGAAGTTGATACAAGGAATGTTAATTCAAATACCAAATTAATATTTTCTAAATGTTTTTTTAAAGGTTTTCCTAAAAGATAATATCTGTGCCTTAAAATCTGCTGTTAAATCGTCAGTATATTTGTCTAGTAAAGGTTGGCATAAATCAATTATTTCATCATCAGATAATAGTTTTAAATTATCCGGGAAAATTACTCCAAATAATTTATTTATTTCCGTAAAACTTGAAAATCTATCTTTTAATTGTGCAATTATAATATCTAACGTAGCGTTAAAAACGTTTATCCTAAAATTATCTTCTGAACTGTTAAATCGAAAATCTTCACACCTTCGTAAAAAGAAAATTCTGGGATCCCGTAAGAAGTTTCCTTGCAATATACATAGAAAGATTTCTTACGGTAACCAAGAACTTTCATTTCAAATACCGTTATTTTTAAAGAAATTATTTCAGAATACTATAATGCAGGCCTGATTATTATATAGGTTTTTATCACTTTGACTGCAAGGAAAAAGTGGTATAGCGTTTGGTAAGGTATCTGTAACATTTTCAAAAAATAAATAAAAATGTATAGAAATCCTTCATATAGCCTCTAGATGACGAATCTGAACTTAGTTTATGTGGGTGTATGGATGTGCGTCGTCAGCTCGCTCGGTTGTAAGTCAAAATTTTGTGGCCACAACTCCTCTTAGACGGTTCAACCGATTTTAATGAAATTTTCAGAATAAATTTATCTAGTACCCAAGATGGTCATGTGGTTTTATTTTTTTCCAGTGATGTCAACTTTCCGAGAAAAAAATTACTAAAGTTTTTAAAAATTCATATTGGTTACGTTATTTATCCGATTTTAATCAAATTTTCAGAAAAGATTTCCCTAATACTCCCATTAATTATATAATTTTATTAATATCCAGTGTTGCCAACTTTCCGAGATAAAAATTACTAAAGTTTTTAAAAATTTATTATGGCCATGTTATTTAACCGATTTTACTCAAATTTTCACAAAAGATTCTCCTAGTATTTATATAATTTATGTAATTTTAACAAAATACAGTGTTGCCAACTTTCTGAGAAAAAAATTACTAAATTTTATTGTGGCTACATTATTTATTCGATTTTGATCAAATATTCAGAAAAGTTTCTCCTAGTGCCCACATAAATTATAATATTATTAAAATACAGTGTTGCCAACTTTCCGAGAAATGTCAAAATGGTCTCTATATGGGTTTACCCATATACTTCTAATCTTGTTATATAGGTTTTTTTCTAGCATATTTAATTATAAATAATAAATAATGTTCACGTGCTCTGTTATTGGATGGTCACACCTCTTTTTCTGAGTATTGTGTTTTGTCAGTGAACTGTTTAGGGGTATTGTGTGTTTGTGCGTAGGAAACCAATAGGGAGTTGTCCATGTGCTCTGATGTGATTGCATAATAGCAATGACTACAGCTCGTGAACCATATATTTATTTATGTCATTTGTTCATTATTTATATATTAATTTCATACATATATATTGATTTTGTTTTTTTGTATTCTATGCCTTGAAGTTGATTGTTGTTTTGCAATAAATAATTATATAAAGTTAGTATTATATTAAAGTACAACAAAAAATGAAATGAAATTATATATGTATAAAGCTAAAATATCATTATTTTGTAACCATTACGTGTTATAATATATATATATATATATATATATATATATATATATATATATATATATATATATACCGGGTGTTCGTTCGTTAAGTTCGTATGAGCGTTTAACATGTTTAGCATGTGCCGTTTGGGCGCTAGAATTGTTTTTTGATATTTTGGTTTTTATTTTTTTTCTCAAAAATTATGAGGTCTAGGAAAATAAGCATGATATGGAAAAATGCAAAATAATGCATACGATAAAAATTATTGAAAATTCTAAAATGTTTTTTAGAATTTTCAATAATTTTTCCTGCAAAATCAGTATGAGCTGGAGAAAAATGTTACTTAGCTATGCGGCCTGATTCTCTAACAAAGTTGCTAAGTTTTAGCAACGTTACTAACAACATTAGCCAATCATATTAGCTGACACTAAATAAAAAATTAAAATGATAACTGTTATATTTGTTTCTATTGGTTATAGTTGTTAGCAACGTTGCTAAAACTTAGCAACTTCGTTAGAGAATTAGGCCGATTATGTAGTTAAATTTTTTCTCTATTTTACTGAATTTTTTCAGATTTTTTCAACAAATTTTAAAAAAAATTTTATTTTAAAAAAATTCCAAGGGTACCACCCCCTTGTGAAATTTTCAAAAATTCAATTTTTAATTTTTTTTCTATTAAACGATGCATCGTAGAATAATGGTTTCTTCACTCAATTATCGTACTCATTATTCCGCATTTTTCCATATCATGCTAATTTTCCTAGAGCTCATAATTTTTGAGAAAAAAATATAAAAACCAAAAAATCAAAAAAAAAATTCTAGCGCCCAAACGACACATGCTAGCAAATTAAAACTAAAACCAAATTATAGAACTTTTATTGTCCGAATTTAACTTGAGAAAATAGTATATCGCAATTTATCGAAATTACATGTTAAACGCCCATACGAACTTAACGAACGAACACCCGGTATATACAATTTAATTTTATTTCTGAATCATTATATTTTACTTTAGTCTTAATTAATTATTTATTTATTATTATTTATTACTTAAAGCTAAAATATTATTATTTTGTAACCATTTTGAATTATAATATATATATATATATATATATATATATATATATATATATATATATATAGATTGTAATAAAGCTATGTACTCGTATACGTTATTTCATTTTTAACTGAACCTCGCCTTTGATATAAGTTAATAAAAATTATTATTATTTTAAAAGAGCACTTATTCTACACGTAGTTTTAAAATGTGCAGATTTACAAAGCAATATAGTGTTCGTGATATTTTAAAACCAATTCAAACTATGAACACCATTCTTGGAGTATATTTTTATACTTCAATAAAACATCAAAAAAAATTTCTAATTATGCACTGTCTGCGTAACATTTTTGCATTTTGTTTATTTCTAAGTGGGTTAATGACAGTAACATGTTTTTTTCTCGGAATACTGGAATATTCATTCCTAGATGTTGTTAGCATATGGCTGATAATCTTGTATCATTTTCAATTATCAATAACGATTTTCTCACATTTATATCAAGGAACTATTTATTACAAAAACATTCAATTTGTCTACGATCAAATTGAAGAAATTGATGAATCGCTTCAGTATCAAATAGATTATAAAAATACAAAAATATTTTTTATTCGATTAAGTATCTTCAAATATGCTATATTATTATTACCTTGCATTTGGGGTTTTACTGTTGTATCTGAGATATTGGGTTATCTGTATCTTATTAATGTATTCACACATAATTTAATGCTTATTGGAAAAGCAATTGAGTTTTGCACTTTGCTATTTGATATAAAAAATAAAATAAAATATTTAAATAAAAACTTAGCTGCTATTACCGAAGGCAAAATAGAGAATATGAAAAATGCATTTAAATTGTATGATCGTCTGTTTGCGGTAAAAGATAAATTAAATTCAACATTTTCTTTAATGTTTCTGACTAATTTTATTCACGAAATGTTTGGTGTACTTTTTTTTGCATATAAAATACTTGTTAAAATTTCATCAACAAAAATACTGGTCCATAATATAGCTGGCGATACTTTTAAGGTAATTAGTTTCCTAACGTCTTCTGTTATCGTAACAAGTCTGTGCAACGTATTTTCTAGAGAGGTATATTTTGACTCGTGTAAAGTTTGAGCCCAAAAATGATAGGAACTCAATTTTTGTTTTACTTCCGGATAAATTTTAAAAAGTTTTAGTGTTTTTGAACGTATTATCAACTAACCTATTCTAAACTAACCTAACATACATACATACATACACAATCACGCCATGTACCCAAAAGGGTGTGGCACAAACTTTTTCCATCATTCCGAAATCAGTCGCCTCCAAACATGCCTATCCAAACAAGCAACTTTCGCTTTATGCACATTTATAATTCCTCTCATACATGCTCTTTTATTCCTACTACTTGGAAACTTTCGCTCACGCAAAACACTCTTAATCATACCACTCCAACTATTCATCGGACGTTCACACAAACGTATACCATCAAAATCATTCAAATAAATCTTTTTAACCAAACGTTCATTAGACATTCGCTCAAGATGTCTGTATCATCTTAACTGACTAACACCAACTTTTGCTACAACATTTTTTTCAATTTCACACTCATCATACACTAATCGTATTTCATACCCAATCTCTTCTGTTTACACCACATACTCCACGTAAAAATCTCATTTCTACAGCTGTCATTTTCCGTTTATGCTTTTGCAATCAAACCCAACATTTACTACCATACATCAACGTAGGCACCAAAACTGCATTGTATATACTCAAACGGGGTGGCTTCTTTGGAAACATTTACATTTCTAGCAAGAGTTCCCAAAGCACCCAAAGTACCTTACAACAGCAGCATTTACTCTCCTTTCAATTTCACGATCAAAACGGCCATCTCTAGACAACAAACTACCCAAATACACAAATTCATCTACCTGCTCTAAACGTGCACCAATAATATATACATTACATTTAGTCATCAAGTAACTTTTCTCAAACCTAACCTAACCTAAACTTTGAACTCATTTTTGACTACAGTTGTGCGCAAAAGTGAGAAATATGATTTTTATGTTTAATTCGGCAGATCTGTTAATAATAATATTTTTAGGAACTCTAGAACTCTTTGAAATCTATCCCGAACTCAAATAAAAATTGAGTTTCTATCACTTTTGGGTGCTAATTTATTTGAATTATGTTTTGAAATATGAATTTTAATGTTAATTTTTAATGTTTTAGATAAAAAATTATACAATTACTTTGAATAGTTTATACACCGAATGTTATAAATCGCAATTATTACCTAAATGTGAATTAATAAAAATGCAATATTTGAAATTTCAACATGTGAATAAGAATTTTTCCGCTTATGAATCCTTTAAAGTTAACTTAAATCTATTTTTTGAGGTAAGACAAAAAAAGGAATTTATCATATACGAGGGAAATTCCAGAAGTACAGAAGTACATAGTTTCCTTTTACCTCGATACACTTTTCCTAGCGATGTTCAAAAACCTGTTTATAGTGAGCATTTTCGACTTTATGTATGGTAGTGAATGTTGGGTTTGGTTGCAAAGGCATAAACGGAAAATGACTGCTGTGGAAATGAGATTTGTACGTGGGGTAGCTGGGTGTAAATAGGAGAGATCGGGTACGAAATACGATTAGTGTATGATGAGTGTGAAATTGAAAAAATGTTGTATCAAAAGTTGGTGTTAGTCAGTTAAAATGGTTCGGACATGTTGAGCGAATGTCTAATAAACGTTTGGTTAAAAAGATTTATTTGAATGATTTTGATGGTATACGTTTGCAGGTGGACGTCCGATGAGTAGTTGGAGTGATATGATTAAGAGTGGCTTGCGTGAGCAAAAGTTTCCAAGTAGTAGGAATAGAAGAGCATGTATAAGAGGAATTATGAATGTGGATGAAGCAAAAGTTGCTTGTTTGGATATAAGTGTTTGGAGGCGACTAATTTCGGGATGATAAAAAGAGTTTGTGCCACACCCTTTTGGGTACATGGCGTGATTGTGTATGTATGTATGTATGTAAATACTGTAATAATGTTTTTGTTTCATTGTAAGTAATCCCGGCACCCATCTTGCGCCCAGTTTTCTCATGTCAAAATTTTTAGTCAATATACGAATTGTATAGCACTTTTTGTAATCCCTACCATGTCTGTTAGCCTCGCGCATTTTCAGTCGACTGTCATCCAATGTCCGATTTCATTTTGGTTGATCTGAGGCAGTTCAAATGAAAATATTGTATCACATAACGCTGACCAATTTTTTCTATGTTTACAAATACACTGAGAGCGTTAAATATGGTTATACGTCAATTGGACGCAGTCAATTGGACGCGCGACAATTGGACGCATTCATTTGGACGCACAACAATTGGACGCGTACGACAGTTGGACGCACGACAATTGGACGTGTACGCTAGTTGGACGCACGACAATTGGACGCGTACGACAGTTGGCCGCGCGTCTTTAGGACGCATCAACGACTTTTGAACGCATCGACAATATTGCACTTGATACCAATTTGACGTATTAATCCTATACAATGCAAATGTAAAATTTGCAAATTTTCTATAAAGCAATTATGATTAAACTCAATTTAAGTGGTTTGCTAGAATTGGTTTTTCTATGTACAAAACTATTAAAATGTTTATTAAACCTAATGTTAAAATTACGACCTGTTTGACTTATATATGCAAAATTACAGTCACTAATTTATACAATTTGTTATTACAAACTAACTTATTATTAACAAAAATATGCTTTAATGTAAATTTATTGTAATACGCTCTTGAATTTTTATTATTTATTTTATTTTTTTTTTTAGTTTTCAATTCTATACTATAATATTAGTCGAAAGTTTTGTTTTCTCTCTTTTCTTTGGTCTATAAGTGACAAATCCCACAAAACCATCATCGTCTGGTAAACTGTGCTCTGCTTAATAAGTCAAATTGGTATCAAGTGCAATATTGTTCAAGTGCCCAATTGTCGATATGTCCTAAAGTCGTTGCGTCCAGTTGTCGATGCGTCCAATTGTCGTACTCGTCCAATTGTCGTGCGTCCAAATGAATGCGTCCAATTGACTGTGTCCAATTGACTGTGTCCAATTGACGCGACACCGTTAAATATTGATGGCTGCCAAACAAAACTAAACAAAGTAGCGTTGTCAAACTTCAGCTTTACAAAGTTGGTACTTTCTACCATAATCATTCTTTTCAAACAACAACCGCCATCTATACGTCAGGTCGGGTACTTCTAGGAATACCCTCGCATATATAATCATAAAGGAATAATCTTTATGATTATATTTGAGTATTAACTGTATTTAAATGATAAATCTATCAACTAACCAGATTAATGTATATATATATATATATATATATATATATATATATATATATATTTATATAATTATATTAATATGTATAACATATTTATAATAGTCTTATTTACTATTCCAGCTTATTTCTGTGGCATGTTCATTGTTCATTGTCTTACTGCAATTTAGAATTATTCAGGGTTATTAAACAAATATTTTCTTAAATAAATTGAATTTTTGCTTAAAGTTTATGGTTCGCATTCGAATTCAAATATGGAACATATTAATAAAAAATAAAATAAAAGTGATTATTGTTTTTATAGATACATACATACACACACACTCACGTTGTTTTCATAACGTGTTTTCACACCATACTTACAGTTACATCCCTTCTTGACCGATTGTGTGAGTAGAATTTATCATACTTGGACAGGAGTCCAGGAGTTCAAAGTATTAAGTCAGTCAATAAACAATTATGTAAAAGTATTGAATTTTTGCACTATTTACTTTATAAAACTTTATTATTAATTAAGGATAAATAATATACTTTGTGTTAAGTTTTATTTATTTAGTCAGTTAAGAAAAAGTCACATACCGATAAGTCGGGGGATCTGGGTGGCCAAGGAACATCGCCAAAACTTGACTTTTTCCTGTGGGGGTACCTCAAAAGCCGTGTCTACAACCACAAACCACGAAACTTAAACGAATTAAAGAATGCAATCATTCAAGAAATTGCAGCTATCCCTGCAGATGTTCGTCCGTGTGATGGAGGATTTTGTGAAGAGACTTGAGTCATGCATTCTAAATGACGGACATCACCTGGACGACATTATTTTTCACAAATAAAAAAATGCCACATAACGACCTTTAATTTTATGTTAATAAACAAACATTAATTTTAAAATTAACTCAGTATTATTTATTTAAAAATCGTCCGCCTCCCGTGTGTCACTCTGTATATTGTATATTGTATATTGTAAAATGTGACAAAAAATTTGCAAATAAAAATGATTTCTCTTAAACAGAACAAAAATTGTCAAACAATGTTATATGTACATGAGAAATATCTCTTACTGTAATTACAAGTATATTATTTTTATTAAATTATACAAATGAATAAGATAATCAGAAACGATTGTTGCGGAAATAATAAAAAAAACAATCGTGTAAATCGAGTCTAGAACTCACATCACCCCATCAGTAAAACATTGATTGAGTGTATATCATTATTTGTTATCAATTTAAAAGCATCACAAAAGGGGATGTAACAGAAAATAGGGCGTAATCATAGATTTGAAAAGGGACGTACTAAAATTCATGATGTTTGGTTATAGATACGAGTAACACCTAGAGAAAATAATACATGTAGAATATAAATTTTATAATTTACACAAAAAAAAATATGTTATTTTACCAACAAACCATGAGACAATATGATGCCAGTATTTCTAGGTATAATTACTCAATTACTGTAATTTTAACATAATTGTTTAAAAATACATACATAATATCAGAACTATTATTATGTAATATGATATTACCAACGGATGGAAAAGTACATATATAAATATATATATATATATATATATATATATATATATATATATATATATATGTATATATATATATATATATATATATATATATATATAATATAAATACTGGGTGTCCCAAAAATTTGGAAACGGTCAAATATCTCGAGAAATATTCATCAAATTGAAAAAAACAAAAAATATATCTTTAATATTTTTAAAAAGTCTATCTAATGATACTACACTTCACTACCCTATCCTACCCCCACCCCTAAGGTCTGGTTTTATACAATTGTTAATTTTATAATAAAAATTTCAGTGCTTCCCTGTGGAAGCCACAAATTTGTGGCGAAATATTGGACTTGCAGTAAATTGATAGATATTTTAATGCTTGCATTTTAATAATCTATTCGATCCATTACCGTATCCCGTTATAAAATTTTCGATTCAACTTATATTCTAAACTAATATATATAGGTATAATTATTATTATGACAAAACTATATTATCTTATTAATTTTCTCATTGCAGTCATATTTTGTCACCGCTATCTGCAATTAAATTTCTCTTTATTTATCAAGAAAGCTGATGACAATGCAATTTATAGCTATATAGTAAATTAGTCATTTAAACCAGCAATAAACGATAGACTGTACAACCCATAGCTAACTTCATGTTATATGTCTCGTGCATTTATATTGTCCAAATAAAAAAAATAATATTACATTAGCAACTTTCACGATGCTCGTATGTTTTATTTTTGTTGTTTTGTACAAGTAGTTGCATCTTGCAAGGCATACTTTGATACAGTGGCGTAGCCAGGGGAGTATTAGAGGGGGTTGAAACCCCCCCCCCCAAGAACCAGAACTAGGAAAAACATACGTATGTGAAATATGAAATATGTTATTTTACTTTGATTTTTATAAAAATAATTATGACTGTTTTTCACAAGGTTACGACTGTTTTTTTACAAGATTATGAAGTTTTTCAGAAGATTATGACTGTTTTTGACAAGATTATGTTTGTTTTTTACAAAAGGTTATGACTGTTTTTTACAAGATTATGAAGTTTTTCACAAGATTATGATTGTTTTTCACAAGATTTTGACTGTTTTTTACAAGGTTATGAAATTTTTCACAAGATTATGTCTGTTTTTGACAAGATTATGTTTGTTTTTTACAAGGTTATGTCTGTTTTTTTTACAAGATTATGAAGTTTTTCACAAGAATATGATTGTGTTTCACAAGGTTTTGACTGTTTGACTGTTTTTGACTGTTTTTTTTTCATTTTTTATACAAATTATAGTATTATCTTTATTGATTAATATTAGTAAACCCCCCCCATGACAAGTTTCTGGCTACGCCACTGCTTTGATATATTTACAGCTAGCATAAAACAGTTTGACAACAAATACAGTGTCGTTGTGTTTAAAGTAATAAAATCCTGAATTATTTATTAACAAGCAAGTGACATTAATTTTATTTCTTATTTTGTTTATTTAATAAGAAAGATTATTTAATGCATATTTAATTTTTTTTTTAAAGATTTTTAGATCCGACATTTACAGCTCTAAAGGGAAATTGATATACATAACATATACACTCTAAAAAAAAATATGTAAATTTATCAACATGAGACAATATGATGTCTCCCAGTATTTCTAGGTATAATTACTAAACTGCTTTGGGAACTTTTGCTAGGAATGTAAATGTTTCCAAAGAAGCCCGTTTAAGTATATACAATGCAGTTTTGGTGCCTACGTTGATGTATAGGGTAGTGAATGTTGGGTTTGGTTGCAAAAGCATAAACGGAAAATGACTGCTGTGGAAATGAGATTTTTACGTGGGGTAGCTGGGTGTAAATAGGAGAGATCGGGTACGAAATACGATTAGTGTATGATGAGTGTGAAATTGAAAGAAATGTTGTAGCAAAAGTTGGTGTTAGTCAGTTAAGATGGCTCGGACATGTTGAGCGAATGCGTCTAATGAACGTCTGGTTAAAAAGATTTATTTGAATGATTTTGATGGTATACGTTTGCGTGGACGTCCGATCAGTAGTTGGAGTGATATGATTGAGAGTGTTTTGCGTGAACGAAAGTTTCCAAGTAGTAGGAATAGAAGAGCATGTATGAGAGGAATTATGAATGTGGATGAAGCGACGGTTGCTTGTTTGGGTAGGAGTGTTTGGAGGCGACTGATTTCGGGATAATGAAACGAGTTTGTGCCACACCCTTTTGGGTACATGGCGTGATTGTGTATGTATGTATTTTATAAAATTGTTTAAAATTACATAATATTAGAACTATTACAAACATTATGTAATATCATATATTACCAACGGGAGTGGAAAAGTACATATGTATGTAATATTACAGTCTTTTTTTTTTTAGTAAATTTACAGAACTTCAGCAAATTTGCTGTCAGGGAATTTTCCAGAAATAGATAAAATTTGTTTAATTCTGTAATATTATTGTTGGTATAGTTACATGCATTTATAAATTTACATAAAGTATATATTTTACAATTATTACAGATATTAATATGCATGCTGTAATTTTATATAATTTAAGAAGTTATACCAGCAACATATAATTTTACATTAAATATGTGAGGCGATTTGCAGAAAGTCAGCAATTTAACATACTTATTAGATCATTTTTATTTACTTTATGTGATTATTATAAATTATGTAAAATTTACAAAATTTTGAAGTATAAACACAGTATATTTATAGTAAAATAAAGTTACAGATTTTTTATAGTAAAATTTTACTACTAATTTTTCTGTAATTTTTTTTAAAGTGTATGACATTTTATAGACATTACTGTAAAATCTTTGCGCAGTTAGCAATTAAGTTTTTGTCATTTCTACAATAAATTACTTATACCATAGTATAAAATAATTTAATATAATTTCTCATAAATACTAAATAACAATTACATTTTATATCTGATACGTTACAACGAACAAACGAAAGGCTAATTGTATTGTAAACATTTTTAAAATCACTATTATACCTTGTGTTTTTGCTGTTAAACAGCAGTTATTTTTTATTCTATTTCATAAATAATTTACAGAATAAAACGAGATATTTATTATAGTGTAATAATAGATGCAGAGCGAACAATCTGTCACAAATTTATATTTTATTTGTTTATTTAGTTTTTCTTATGCAGTGATTTAATGCAATTACGTACGTAGTTGTTAAATAATAATAATAAAATACCTAATAAATTTTGTTCATATTTTGCTCTTTGCGAGAAAATTATACAATTTACAATAATTATGGAATAATTGTATGTACAAACATAATCTGATTTTATTGTTATTATGCTTGATTTAATTGTGTTAATAATTGAATAATATAGGGAATAATTAAGGGTTTTCTTTCAATTTTATAATCTATGTTTTGTATATTTTTATGGAAATTTGCCACTTTTTGTTTGTTCATCATCCTAATGATTTCCATTTAATTAGAATGATTTAAATTTATTTCGAAATATTTCGAATATTCATAATTGAATGATCGATTATTTTTTATTCGAATTATCCCATCATTACTTTTAATTGAGTGATAATGAAAAAATTGTCACAATTTGGGCAATAAAATTAGGCAACACTTACTTTTTTACTTACACTTACATGATGATTGAAAGTCCTCATGCAAACTTGATCCGCCATTGAGTAAACAAAGCAAAAAATATTATTTTAATTAGAAAACGATAAAACTATTTTTTTAACAAATCGTTGAAATCTAAGTCATCAACAAAAAGAATTTAATTGAATTAAAGAAATCATTTACGTTACTGAATATTTAACAATAAAACCGTTAGAAACAAGATTAGAAGTATATTATATTAAATAAAATAAAATAATCATTTCTCTTAAACCACATAATAATTTAAAGAAGCTAAATACGTATTTCAAAAGCTAATCTTTCATCATCAGTAGCGAAAGTTAAAACTAAAGTCCTAATCAGTAATTTAAGGTTACACAGATACTCAACGCATCCAGTGGTAAAAAAAACACTCTTTTCTATATTTTTATTTTTATTCATAACATAATAAATATTGATATTAATCATAACATTTATTAAACGTACAAAATATAAGTTAACAATTAACAGTTTTATTTAATAAATATCAACAAATGGTAGATAAACAATTACATATTATTATAACTATACTTAAAAAAAATAATAATATACATACAAGTATTTAATTAAATATCACAGAAACATTATTAATTATTCGGTAATTATAATTTTATTTATCACATTAATTAAGTTCAGCACCATTCAGATCTATGGCATAACAAATTAATATCAATTAATTGGTGCAATACTATTCATTTATTCATTGCAATCTTTTTGAATACATTTTTTGTAATGTGTTCTCATATTACTGCTTTGAGAAAATGTTAAGCCACAATTTTGACAAACATATGGCTTTAGTCCTGTATGATAATTCATATGTGTTTTCAAATGATGTTTCTTCGTGAAACTTTTTGGACAAAGATTACAAGCATATGGTTTGACACCTGTGGAACAGAGAAACATAAGTTAAATTAACTGCAACTCACCTAAATATTATGGTCTGCATAAAACAAACTTTTAAGGTAGCTCTAATTTAAATTAAAATAAAACGACCCTATTTATAAGGTTCCATTCCGAGACGTATCAATCTGGGATGTGCAAATTAAATATCAAATTCTTATTGTTTGACAAAAACAATTAAACACAATTACTTAAGTATGTGATTAATCAGCTCGACAAAATAGGGAAAATAATGAAAAAAAATAGCTGTTTATAAGACAGTTGAATAACAAGCGTCACTAAAAATACTTTGCACGACAGAAAAATATGTTTAACGACAATGTACGCATTGCACAACAAAATATACATTAAACGTAAACTTGCACAAAAAAAATAAACGAGAAATTCGGCTTTTGCATACCAAATATTGCACAATAAAACAGAATAACAAGCGAATAACAAGTTTTTTGCAGTTCGCTACTTAATAATCAATTAAAATTTTGTTTAAAATGAAAAAAAATTTAACATCATTTTAACAAAAACAAAAGTAAACAAGATTAGAAGTATATGGGTAAACCCATTTGACATTTCTCGGAAAGTTGGCAACACTGTATTTTAATAATATTATAATTTATGTGGGCACTAGGAGAAACTTTTCTGAAAATTTGATCAAAATCGAATAAATGATAAAGCCACAATGAATTTTGGTAATTTTTTTCTTGGAAAGTTGGCAACACTGTATTTTGTTAAAATTACATAAATTATATGAATACTAGGAGAATATTTTGTGAAAATTTAAGTAAAATCGGTTAAATAACATTTCCATAATAAATTTTTTAAAACTTTAGTAATTTTTTTCTTGGAAAGTTGGCAACACTGGACATAAATAAAATTATATAATTAATGGGAGTATTAGGGAACTCTTTTCTGAAAATTTGATCAAAATCGGATAAATAACGTAGCCAATATAAATTTTTAAAAACTTTAGTAATTTTTTTCTCGGAAAGTTGGCACCACTGGAAAAAAATAAAACCACATAACCATCTTGGGTACTAGACAAATTTATCCTGAAAATTTCATTAAAATCGGTTGAACCGTCTAGGAGGAGTTGCGGCCACAAAATTTTGACTTACGACCGAGCGAGCGAGCGAGCTGATGACGCACATCCATACACCCACATAAACTAAGTTCAGATTCGTCATCTAGAGGCTATATGAAGGATTTCTATACAATTTGTTTTTTTTTTTTGAAAATGTTAAAGACACCGTACCAAACGCTATACCACTTTTTCCTTGCAGTCAAAGTGGTAATATATATATATATATATATAGAAACCTATAAATGTTGATATTATAAAATTAGTTTAGAAATAATTTTAACAAAGTGAATAAATTTTAAGGGGGTAGCCCAGTTCTCTGGATCGAAAAATGTATAGTGGAAACGATTTTCCCAAATCCGAAAAAATTTCGAAGTTATAGCCAAAAACGTAAGCATGTGTCCTATTGTTTATTGCTTATAAATTAGTGTTAATGTTATTTTCCACTTAAGTATCATGCGAATGAATATTTTCAAAGTTAAAGTACATTTTTAAACAGCTTGCAAAATTGTTTAAGTCAGAATAATTTCAAAGCTTTTATGCTCATGTTACACGAGAAATATATTTTGGCAAAATTAGATAATAAAGATATCATTAAAAAAAATTCCGAGAAGAATCATTTATTAAATAGTCTTTTAACTTAGATTTAAATAAAAAATTATATATTATTAGAGAATGTTCATACTCATCATACACTATTCTATTTCGTAATATTTTTTTCTATGCTTTTGCAGCCAAACCCAACATTCATTACCATACATCAACGTAGTCACTAAAACAACATTGAATATACTCAAACGGGCTTCTTTGGATACATTTACATTTCCCGCAAAAGTACCAAAAAATAATTCATTTGAAATAAATAAAATAGATAATACACTCAAAAGATATAACACGTAATGTAATATTCAAACGCACGATAGATTAATTAAGCGAAAACTAAAAAATTATAATGCATAGTAGGAGTACTACGACACTATGTTTGTGCCAAAGCATATACTACTTTATAAGCTCAAAAAATTTGTAACAAGCAATCAAGAAATTTCTAAATGTAAACATTTTGTTCGAAGAAGAAAATTAAATGTACATACATACATACATACACAATCACGCCATGTACCCAAACGGGTGTGGTGCAAACTCTTTTCATCATCCCGAAATCAGTCGCCTCCAAACACTCCTATCCAAACAAGCAACTTAAATGTAAAGTTGTAAATTTAAAAAAAAAATTAATATTACACTGTACCAGTGTGTAGTCTAGCATGTAAACTCATATTGCTTCGGTCAGCAAAACTCTTTCCGCATTCGGGACATTGGTAAGGACGTTCTCCTGTATGTACTCGTTGATGCTGCTTTAGAAGCATTTTTCGGGAAAATCCTTTACCACAAGTCGGACAAACGTGAGGTTTTACTCCTAAAACAAAACAAACAATATTAGAAGTATATACCGAAAACTGGCAGCACTAATTAAAAAATAAATTTTATAATTAATATACATAAAAAAGAATCTGAAAAATTGTTTTAAATCGTTCAAACAGCAAAAACTTTAGTAATATTTTTCTCGAGAACTATATTTTGTTTTAAAGTTATACTTCTGCAGAGACTTGTTCTAAAAGAAATTATTTGAAAAAAAATGTTCCTTCCTTACAAGATATTTTAATATAAACAGTCAACATAACGTTCAACATTAAAAATAAATTTGTTCTTTTAAACTATTAATGTATATTGGAAATTACTATTATTTTCACAACAAATAAAATAATAAATACTATATAATCAAAAAACAAAATTGGAGTTAGTTATTTTTTTCAAATTGTAAAAAAATATATTGTGAAACACACAACATTAATCGAAAGCTCGGGTAAAAATTTAAAATTCTAATTTATCATTTCCTAAAGTATTTGTACTAGTTATAATAATTATTTAAAAATTTATATATATATATATATATATATATATATATATATATATATATAGTTAGTTGAAATTTTGAATAATGTAAGATCCATATTTTTTTTTTGTTAATAAAAATTAAAACTAACCTGTATGAATACGAAGATGCATGTTGTATGCGACTCGTTGATTAAATCTCTTTGGGCAATGCGGGCATCCATATTCTTTACGATCGCGGTGAATCTTTAGATGACTGCTGAGATAGCCTCGGTCATTAAATACCTTGCCACATTCAGGACAACGGGCTGCAAATTCTTTCGTACCTTTATGCACTGATCTATAACAAATACATAGAGAGAGATATTACAAAATTATAAATATGTATATAGTATATATATATATATATATATATATATATATATATATATATATATATATATATATATAATATATATTTGTAAGTTATTTGTGTGAGAAACTATTGAGTATATCAATCCAGTGTGGAATAGGCCAATTAATTGAAATTGTAATAATTTTTTTTATTTATAATAATTTTTTTAAATTATAATTGTTAATAGTCTTTAAATAGTAATTAATACACCGGTACCAATTAAGATACTTATCAAAATAATTAATTAGTTATATGGCCATAAAAAATTTATATCTTTGAGATAAATAGACCTTTAATTACCTTTTTTTTTCTTATCACTCTCACGAATATATTTCGATTAATTTTTTTTTTAAGAATAGCATATTAGGCGGCAAATTAATATCTTTATATTATAGCACATTGCAAATAATTTGAAATGCCACCTTTGATTTCGTGCTGTTCTTAACATTAATGTAGTTAATAAATTTGAATTATATTAAACAAAAATTTTATATAATAATAATATTTGTTTCTGCCATTTATATAAAACTTAATAGTATTAAAAATAATTTACGTAAATACAAAAATTGTTTTAGGATAAATTTCTGTTAATTATTTATATAAAAACGACGTTTCGACGAAATTGAACGCTCGTCTTCATCAGGTAAAAATTAAACAATGACATTAAAGTAAATAACAATATATAGCAACAATTTACTAGGTAACACATAAATAACTAGATTATGAGAATTATAGATTTTTAAATAATAGAAGTCAAATTCTAGTGATTCATGTTATTCTTTTCTTTATAAATCTCTATTGGTCTAGTAATTATTACAGTATCTTCAAATTTTAGCAATAGCAAATTTATTTGAATGATTTAGACGAATTGACCTTTTATGTTCTATCAATCTAGTAGAAACAGTTCTACCTGTCTGTCTTGTCTGTTTATTAAAATAAATATTAATTAAAATATTGAACTAAAAAATCGTAATTGCAATTCTCACATAAATTAAATTTAGTGGCTCAAATCGGCACAGGTAAAAAGTATTTATTTCGTACTGAATATGCTAGACGCAGTGGCGTAGCCAGAAACTTGTCATGGGGGGGGGGTACTAAAGAAATAATATAATATTAATCAATAAAGATAATACTATAATTTGTATAAAAAATAAATGGCAATAAAAATTATTTTTATAAAAATGAAAGTAAAATAACATATTTCATATTTCACATACGTATGTTTTTGGTCGTTTAGGTTCTTGGGGGGGGGGGGAGGGTTCAACCACCCCCCTAACACCCCCATGGCTACGTCACTGGCTAGACGTATTAATAACTTGTCTACTATAATTTATTTGTCTTTCTTTTCTGACAAATAGCACCAAAGCGTAAAGTCACAGCCAATTGCTTCAGCAAAAAAAAAACGATGTTTTTGTGTCATTCTCATCAACATTAACAAATTTAAAGCAAATATTCAAACCTGCCATGTAATTTTTGGTAACAAATTTTGAAAACCGGAAGTCACGTTACTTTGAATCCACTCACTGATTTCGTACTATTATATTTATATTGTGTGGTTTACCAAAAATACAAAACTGTGTTTGTAATTCAGTTGTTTTTATTTTTCAGATTTCTTGAATTTCTCTTTTTTAAATTTTATTATATTATATTGAAGGTTATACAGTGTGTTGACTAGGACCGTCGTACATAGAGATTTAGCATGTAAAATCAGATATGTGCCATTTCCTGCTTCCCAAATTATTTTACAAAAAAAACTTTATGATAAATGTTTTAGGGCATACTTTTCTGCATGTAAATCTATTACTAGAATTTTTTTTTGGAACCTTTTTAACGTCAAGAATTATGTCTAAAGTTGTTAAGAAATTTACTGGAAAATGGCAGTAGCCGTGAAATTGGAACAAAAATCAAACAAATGCTAATCGAATGTAATAATTTCACGGCTAATGCCATTTTCTGTCAATTTCTTGACAACATTAGGGCTAATTCCTGACATTGGGATGGTTTCAAAAAAAATTTTGTTGATTGATTTACATGTAAAAAAATGTTTCTTAAAACATTTATCCCGAAGTTTTTTTGTAAAATAATTTGGGAAGTAGGAAATCGCACATGTCTGATTTTACATGCTAAATCCCTATGTACGACGGTCCAAGTCAACACACGGTATATAATACGAAAATTAAATAATAAATTATTTTAGTTGATTATACTCGTACATGCAGAGTTAGACAAAAAAATTAAATAATTATTTTTGATTTTTTTACGAATTTCGAAAATAAGAGTTTATTAATTATTTTTATGCACTTATGAATATAAATATAACATATTATTTTATACATGTAATATTTAACATAAACTTGATACTCTAGGTCCTGCAACTTTATATTTTTTAGATTTTTATCTACCATCTAATGCCCAAATCTCTTTGAAGGTAATGTCTATTATATTCTTGAAGACAGTGTCCATAATATATAATTGGTGTCAACTGGTAGGAGATAAAATGTAAAAAAAATTTACGTGTCAGTTATAAAACAATTTTTGTGTGCAACAACATCTTCAGATTAGGTTGAACGTATATTTGCATCTTTTGGTCTCGTACACTCACATTTAAAAAAGAAATTAGGTACTGAAGTGAATTGAATACTAACTTGATTATTTGTAAAATCGCTGTACGCATCTGACACTCGGCCTAAGTACCTTCAATACCTGGGCTTGAGCCGACTCTTATTTGTACGCAAGTAATACTAAATAATGTTTGTACGCATCTGACACGTACGCAAGTGAGCCTATTTCATTTATGTACCTATAATATTTGAGTGTCGAATAAAAAATATGTACTAATTAAAATAACATCAATGTCACTGCCATTTGAAAAAATAATAAAAAGAAATAATTAAAAAAACGAAACACTTATTACAGAATGTACTGAGATCTTAGATTGACATGTAAGGTATTCTCATTAAATATGATCATGATAAATTCTATATCTATTTTTTTTTATCATCGATTTTTCGCTGATGACAGTAACGTATAGCTTTTTAACCGTTACAGTGTAACTGCTGAGTAAGAAAGGTGTAAGCTTGGTAGCAAGTACGGTAATATTTTTCTTTTTATATGTCATGTCGACAAATTTCAAGTTGAATTTAACATTAAAAAAATAATTTAATCTAGTCTCATCACACTGTATGAGTCAAAACTTATTATAGTTTTCAACCGACAGATTTAGATCTTTATTAATAATATTAGAAGCATATTGGTAAATTTTTATATATATATATATATATATATATACCGGGTGTCTACTTTTTTTTTGTTACATAGGGAATACAATGCTAAAATTTTCATTTGGTGATAAATTTTCCCCTAATTATTATAGAACAAAAGTACAAATACAAAAGTTGTTTAGAATTCAAAAATGCATCAAATGATGCCAAATTTATCAATATAGGATGTTCCGATCAAGAATTAGAAGCAAATTAAAATTTCCATTTTTGCGCTCTTTACATCAAAGTGCCATGGAAATTAAACAAATAATTTCATTTCTTCTGGAGTTTGAGTTTGACAGATCGTATTTATTTTATTGTTACGTTCTGTATTATTATCATTATTATTGAAAATAATGAATAAACTTAAGGTAAATGAAAAAGTTCAGTGCGTAAAATGGTATTTTACTGGAAATTCGATACGACGAGTAAGAGATTTATTCAGCGCTTTCTTTGAAAACCGTCCCATACCTTCCGCTATGACTATTCGTAGGATAATTAAACAATTCGAAGAAACTGGAAGTGTGTTAAAACGTTGTAAAAATTGTAGAAAAATCAACGCAGAAGATCAGGAGGAGAATTTAAATCAAAATGCAATTAAAGAAAATACATTGAATATACTTTTGTGTGTAACGGAAAACCCAAATGTTAGTGTGCGTCAACTTGGTGCTGAATTAAATTTGCATCCTTCAACAATACATAAGGTACTAAAAAATGAAAAATATCATTCTTATAAATATTCCACGCACCAAGAGATATTTGAAGCGGATAAAATGGCTAGAAGCGAATTTAGTAACATTATTATGGAAAAATCCAATTTAGACAGAAACTTCTTGAAATCTATTTGTTTTACTGACGAGTCTACGTTTACTTTACACGGCGAACCTAATACACAAAACTTTAGAATATGGAGCCAAACAAATCCTCATTTAATGGTAGCAACACGTACCCAATATCCAGAAAAAGTTAATGTATGGGCTGGAATTTTTGGCAGGTGTATAATTGGGCCATTTTTTATTGAAAATAATTTAAACAACGAAAAATATTTGGATATGTTGCAAAATCATATTGGTCCGCAGTTAGAAGAGTGTGCAACTCAAGATAATGTTGTCTGGTATCAACAAGACGGATGTCCGGCACAATACAGCTGCAACATTAAATTATATTTGGATCAATGTTTTCCAAATTCATGGATTGGTAGAGGTGGTCCAATTAATTGGCCAGCTAGATCGCCCGATTTAGCACCGTGCGATTTCTTTTTATGGCCATATTTGAAGGAGAAAATTTATAAACGACATATCAAAAATCTTGTTGATTTGAAAAATGCCATTGTTGAAGAGTGCAATAATATAACACAAACACAATTAAGCTCTGTACGTCACGAATTTTATAACAGATTAGGTTATTGTTTGGCAGTTAATGGCGATTTATTTGAACATTTAATTTAAATTGTTAGTTTCGTTTTTGTTCTCCTATATCTTGTATTCATGAATTTTTCTGTTTTATAGGTATATTGAATATTGTAATAAATAAAGAAAGTTTTACGGAGTTCAGCTATTTACTATTTATTAAACTCTTATCCGACGTTTCACTGCACAACTTACAGCATCCTCAGGGATAAGTTTAAATTATTATAATAAATATATTAGGCATAATGCCAGTCATCTAATTCAAATGTATTGTTTTTATAACTTGAAGTTAATAAATAAATTAAACAATTACTTAAAATTATAATGGAGACATTCACAATTTAAAACCACAGCTAGTACGTAGTGTACAGCCGAGTAAAATACCCTTTCATTGTAATAAATAATAAATACTTAATACTTTTTATACTTAATAGCTTTTCATTTACATTAAGTTTATTCATTATTTTCAATAATAATAATAATAATAATAATAATAATAATAATAATAATACAGAACGTAACAATAAAATAAATACGATCTGTCAAACTCAAACTCCAGAAGAAATGAAATTATTTGTTTAATTTCCGTGGCACTTTGATGTAAAGAGCGCAAAAATGGAAATTTTAATTTGCTTCTAATTCTTGATCAGAACATCCTATATTGATAAATTTGGCATCATTTGATGCATTTTTGAATTCTAAACAACTTTTGTATTTGTACTTTTGTTCTATAATAATTAGGGGAAAATTTATCACCAAATGAAAATTTTAGCATTTTATTCCCTATGTAACAAAAAAAAGTAGACACCCGGTATATATATATATATATATATATATATATATATATATATATATACAGGGTGTAACAGAATAACTATTCCTAATTTTCAGAAATGATAGAGTGCACTTAGAAAAACATTTTTTATTAATAAACTAGTGTCCGAAAATTTCTCGGTGTTAAGATACACTAGATATCGTTAAAAACAATTTTAATTATTACAACGTCAAAGAGTAGTTAAGTTAAGGAACATTTTATTAGAAATAATAGTGCATTAAACTTTATAAAAATTGTTCGAAGTTACGACCACCATTTTCGATACACAAGTTGTAACGATGTACGGGGTGGGCAAATTTGGACGTTTTTATAGGGGAACTCGGAAACTATAAGAGATATGGAAAAATGGACCGCGCGTCCTCGATCGCTTTTTTTTTGAGAGAAACTCAATTATGAAAACAAAAATTAGCTATCGTCTTTTGTTTTCGAGTTATGGCGAAAAGTTCGCTTTTTCCGTATTTTGATAAATGGCGATATCTCGATGGTTTTTTAAATTAGTTGAAAATAATTTTCACATTCTTAAGGCACTTTTTTGAGTAGAATGAAATGGTCTTAACGGATATTATAAATCTCTGTTAATTCTCGGGTTATAACATAAAGTTGTGTTTTTTACAATCGACTGCCGAAAAAAAAAAAAAAATTTCCGGACACTAGTTTATTAATAAAAAATGTTTCTTTATGTGCCCTCTATCATTTCTGAAAATTAGGAATAGTTATTCTGTTACACCCTGTATATATATAAATATATAATATATAAATATATATATATATATATATATATATATATATATATATATATATATATATTTATATATATTTGACGATAGGGAAAACCTTTTTTTGGAAAAAAATTGCTTTCGAACATCAATTATTTCACATTTACTAAAAAGTGTCAAAAACCTTCACTGTAAAAAATGTAATATAAATTTATGTAATTCTACATAACTATTAACAGTAAAATATCAACATTGTGTAAATTTTACTATGACAATTAACGTAATATTAATTTTTTTCTGCAAAAATACATGTATAGAATATGTAAATTTACATCAACTTTTTACAGTGTAAGCTAAACGGCATTTAAACAAAAAGCCCTCGGTGGCAAAGGTTTAACTTGATCAAAAAAACTTTAATACTTAAATTTAGCTTATTTTATATTTATATATATATATATATATATATATATATATATATATATATATATATATATATATATATATATATATACCGGATGTTCGTTCGTTGAGTTCGTATGGGCGTTTAACATGCAATTTCGATAATTTGCGATGTACTACTTTCTCGGGTAAAATTCGTAAAAATACTTAGAATACTTTTCGATACGGCTTCAAAAGTTGAGCAAATTTTGAAAAAAAGTCTTATTTTGTTTCTACGAAACGATGCATCCTAGAATAATGGTTTCTACACTCAATTATAGCACTCATTATTTCGCATTTTTCCATATCATGCTTATTTTCCTACACCTCATAGTTTTTGAGAAAAAATAAAAACCAAAAAATCAAAAAAAAAATTAGTGCCCGAACGACACATGCTAGCAAATTAAAACTAAAACTAAATTATAGAACTTTTAAAGCCCTATCGAAAAGTATTCTAAGTATTTTCCCGAATTTAACTCGAGAAAGTAGTACATCGCAAATTATCGAAATTGCGTGTTAAACGCCCATACGAACTTAACGAACGAACACCCGGTATATACAGCGCATGTTAAATATGACAAAATTTTGAAATTTAAAATCAAAAGTTTTGTGCTTGTTTTTATTGTTTTAATAAATTTCAACAAAGTGCCGAGAGCTGTTCAAATTAATTTTATACTGTTATATTTTAAAGAAGTTTAGTTTCGCATTAAAGTAAAATGACAGAATTGTATCAAAGAATGCAAGAAATCTAATCGTAGATAAAACAAAAAAGGCGACGTTGATATAATGAACAAATGAATGTGCCTAAGTCATTTAGTAAATAAACGAGCATATTTTCCAGCAGGTGAAGTTTTCTATATTGAGCAAATTTTTTTATACTAAATAGCCTGGCAAAAACAGTACATGCTAGTTACGCAGAAATAAGAGCTAGTTCATTGCGTTATTATCATACATAATATGTATAAACCGTAGCATTTGCTTGCTACAAGAAGTGTTTAATCAGTTTTATATCGGTTTTTATGCACGTACGCAATTTGATTGCACCATTTGGAAATGATGGTTGATAATTTTAATCGGTTCATTGATTTAAAATGATGGACCACTCCTTGTAATTTGACTGATAGCCTCCTTGTCAGTCTGATAATTTTATCAGTTTAAGTTTCAAATGTTGAGTTTCTTTTATATATGAACTAAATAATGTAGCAATATATGATGTTTAATACTATTTAATTCTTGTTGAAAATACATACATACATACATACACAATCACGCCATGTACCCAAAAAGGTGTGGCACAAACTCTTTTCATCATCCCGAAATCAGTCGCCTCCAAACATTCCTATCCAAACAAACAACTTTCGCTTCATCCACATTCATAATTCCTCTCTCATACATGCTCTTTTATTCCTACTACTTGGAAACTTTTGCTCACACAAAACACTCTGAATCATACCACTCCAACTACTCATCGGACGTCCACGCAAACGTATACCATCAAAATCATTCAAATAAATCTTTTTAACCAAACGTTCATTAGACATTCGCTCAACATGTCCGAACCATCTTAACTGACTAACACCAACTTTTGCTACAACATTTTTTTTCAATTTCACACTCATCATACACTAATCTATTTCGTACACGATCTCTCCTATAGTTACACCACGTACCCCACGTAAAAATCTCATTTTCACAGCAGTTATTTTCCGTTTATGCTTTTGCAACCAAACCCAACATTCATTATCCTATACATCAACGTAGGCACCAAAACTGCATTGTATATACTCAAAAAAAAAAAACAAATATTAATACAGAACTTTAGCCTAAAGCAGTTTTATTTTAATTATTTAAAATATTATTTTTTGTGTTTTTTTAGTAAATATATAATCAGATATAGAAATACCTACTTATGTATTTCGTATAAAAATTAAATTTGTAAAATATTTTACTAGATTTCAGAAAACGGACGCCCATGTACGTAAATAATTATAGAATGTGTCTTATTAAAAAAAATAACTAATTAAAACAATAAATATTTTCAAAAATCAAGCATTACAATTTTTTCGCACAGAATTACGTCAGTTTTTTTTCTTACTCTAAACTAGAGAAATTTTATTTCTAGCTGATTTTCTTAAACTTTACAAATTGCATTTTCTAACATTTTAAATATAAGTAAAGATTACTATATTAATTACCAGAAGTAAACCTGAGTTTAGTTTTTTTTTGTCATGTAATTAATAATTTCGCAGAAACTGCAATATAAAATATATATTTTTAAATAGTTTAAAAATATTTACGATAACCAGATGACAAATAATGAATTTTAATGGGTAAGTAGTATAGCAAGTCTACAAGTTTTTGCGATCGTTAGAAATAGTTACGGGTATTTAACGTTATTATTAAAGTAATGATAAATTGCAATTTGCACATTTGTTATCGGTATGCAAGTAAATTAATGTCATGTTAAATTTCATTAAATTTAATTCATTGTAATTAAATGGTGATGTAGAAGCAATTGACTATTAATAATATTACGTAAATTGATTTGAATATCGAATATTTTCATTAAAAATAATAGATTTTTTTTTACTACTAATTAGATTTTGATAGTTAACGTTGTATAAATTATTTGATATTAAATTTTAGCAAAACATATGTTACGAAATCATATAAAGAAAAAATATAACAAAACATTATTTACATATTATCTTTAAATTTAAATTAAAAAAAATAATAAAAACATAGCAAAATGCAATCGTATAAAAAGTAAAATTTATTAAATATTATGAAATGCAATGATCCGTATTCATAGCACTTACTTAAAAGCACTATTTCTTTTATATTTCGAATTGTAGATTTTCAATTTTTGGTTAACATATTTTTTTATCTATAAATATATTATATACATACAAGTTGTTGATATAGAACAATAACATGGAATACCGATAATATGCAGAATACTTCTTTCTGAAGTAAAATTCGGAGAAATACTTAGAAAACTTTTCGATAGGGAATTTTAATTTTTTGGTATTTATTTTTTTCTCAAAAACTATGAAGTATAGGAAAATGAGCATAATATGGAGAAATGCGGAATAATGAGTAATATAATTGAGTAGAAAAACCATTATTCTAAAATGCATCGTTTAGTAGAAAAAAAATTAAAAACTGAATTTTTGAAAATTTCTCAAAGGGATTTTTTTCAAAATAAGACTTTTTAAAAATTTACTCAAAATTTTTGTAAAACTCAGAGATCGGTTTTAATTTTTTGACAACCGTCGGTTACGGCCCATAGTAATGACGGCCCACCGGGGAACGCCCGTTTTTCCGGTGGGCTAGTCCAACCCTGGTGACAACATCTAAACAAACACTCGTAAAATGCGGGATAAATTAGCTACGTTTGCATGTGAACATCCGATGAGTAGTTGAAGTGGTATGATTGAGCGTGGTTTGCGTGAGCGGAAGTTTCCAAGTAGTAGGAATAAAAAAACATGTATGAAAAAAATTATGAATGAGAATAAAGCTAAAGTTGTTTGTTTGTATAAGAATGTTTGGGGAAGCTAATTTCGGGATAATGGAAAAAGTTTGTGCCACACCCCTTTGGGTACATGCCGTGATTGTGTATGTAGGTATGCATCGTTCTAGAAAATAATTTACAAAATGTAGATAAATTTTAACTTTGGCATTTCATTATTTTTAATATTATTATGAAAAAAAAAATTAATCCAAAAATAATTATTAAAAAACCTTTTCTAGAATAAAGTATTTAGAATAGTGCAAATTCTTCATGTATTATTTCTAAAATAACATATTCTCCACATGCATTATTTTACTGCAGTACTGTATGTAGCTCAACAAACTAATTTAGAAACCAGTCTCGTGCACTAGATACAAGACGCGGATAAATCAAATAGTGTTCATTTAATTACATGTCGTACAAGTACCTTACCTACCTCATATACCATATAAACACCTAGTAGTCTGTTACTATAAAAATCTGTAATTTTATTTTACTATAATTAATCTGTATTTCTATCTCAAAATTTCGTAATTTTTACATAATCCATAATAATCGCATAAAGTAAGTAAAAATAACATAATATGTATAACTTCTTAAATTAGGTAAAATTATAGCTTGAATATTAATATCTGTAATCATCAAAATAATGAAACTTAGTGCATAATTTTTGTAATAATTCTAATAAAATATTTTAAGTATCATTTATTCATGTCAAAATATATCATTTATGTAGACATATACAGTGTGTTGACTTGGACCGTCGTACATAAGAATTTAGCATGTAAAATCAGACATGTGCAATTTCCTGCTTCCCAAATTATTTTACAAAAAAAACCTTATGATAAATGTTTTAGAGCATAATTTTCTGCATGTAAATCAATTACTAAAATTTTTTTTTGAACCTTCCTAACGTCAAGAATTAGGTCTAAAGTTGTTAAGAAATTGGCTGGAAAATGGCAGTAGCCGTGAAATAGCATATAGCATTTAGCATTTGTTTTATTTTTGTACCAATTTCACGGCTAATGCCATTTCCAGTCAATTTTTTGACAACTTCAGGGCTAATTCCTGACGTTGACATGGTTCCAAAAAAAATTTTGTTGATTGATTTACATGTAAAAAAGTGTTTCCTAAAACATTTATCCCAAAGTTTTGTTTTGTAAAATAATTTGGGAAGCAGGAAATCGCACATGTCTGATTTTACATGCTAAATCCCTATGTACGACGGTCCAAGTCAACACACGGTATATGTAATTCTATCAACAATAATATTACAGAACTAAATAAATTTTATCTATATATGGAAAATTTCTGACAGCAAAATTACCGAAGTTCTGTAAATTCACTAAAAGAGACTTTAATAAAAAAAACTATTATTATACATATGTACTTTTCTAATTATAACCTAGAAATAATGGGCATCCTAGTGTCTCATGGTTTGTAGGTAAAATTATAGAAAGTGACTATTTATACATACGGTATGTATACGCAATTTGCTATTTATACATACTGAAAGAACAAAATTGGCTATTTAGAGTAGGTTAGGTTAATAGGTTGGTTTATTTTATTTTTTTCAATATGTATAAATAGCTAATTGCGTATACATACCGTATGTATAAATAGCCTCATCCAAAATTATATAGTTTTATTATAGAGTGTTTATAATATAATACCTACCTATGATATTTATAATTTCTTAGTTGACTAAATTGTTTTCCGCAATCCTCGCATTTATAAGGTTTCTGTTTCTGATCACCGCCGCTATTGCTGTCTTCTTTACCATTATCTTCGTCACTTTTGTCCGCTTTTAATAAACACTCTTTCCCACTTCTCACATCAGCAGTACTAGAATTGGAATTGGATGAATTAGATTCTACACTGGACACTGTTTGATGTTCACTGGTTCCCGATAAGGAAATTTCTTTTCCATCCTGACTATGTTGCGGCGATAATAATGAAGAAGAAATATAATTTTGAGGTTTATATTTAGTATTAGACGAATTTGAATTATAAGATGGAATATGTAAAAGTCGAGTTTCTGTTGCAGGAAGTGATTCATTGTTATTATCACTTGATAATGTTATGTTTAGTGGAGAAAAAAAGTTATTGTTTTTATCATTTGATTCTTGAACAAGACTGAGTGTTTCTTTTGGATTTGCAGTGATTGGACACGATATGCTAGAAACCTGAGTACAAAAAGAAATAAAAAAGTGTAAATTTATTGTAATGTTAAATAAAACTACTTATTAATTAATAAGTAATTTTAAGTCACTTTTAAAAGTGAGATGGAAATACGGGGCACGTTTTAATGTTAAATAAAACTACTTATTAATTAATAAGTAATTTTAAGTCACTTTTAAAAGTGAGATGGAAATACGGGGCACGTTTTTATTTGCAAGTAAGCAGTGGCGTAGCCAGAAACTTGTCATGAGAGGGGGGTTACTAAAATTAATTAATAAAGATAATACTATAATTTGTATAAAAAATAAAGAGCAATAAAAATTATTTTTATAAAAATGAAAGTAAAATAACATATTTCATATTTCACATACGTATGTTTTTGGTCGTTTAGGTTCTTGGGGGGGGGGGGGTTTCAACCCCCCTAACACCCCCCTGGCTACACCACTGCAAGTAAGTATTTGCTACTAATAACAATAAAGTAATAAACTAAATATAACAAATATATTCATATGATAATTATTTTTATTTATTTATTAATAATTTCTTTACATGTACACAAAATTTTATGTTGTGTTAAATTAGTTCACAAAAATTATACATATTTTAAACTGTTTACTGAAATATAGTTATCGTATGGAAGATTGTACATTTACAATTTGCTGTAATTTAAATATTTTTGCTACTGATAATGCAAGCTTAGCTTTCGAAATACGTATATAGCTTTATCAATATTATCGTTTGTGGTTTATAGGAAATTATTTAATTTTAAAATTTAAAAAAAATTGCTTCAGGTTAAAGTTCTATATTAATATTTATTTATAATCGAAGTTTCGATGAACTCAACGTTTATCTTTATCAGAAAAACTGACACAAATAACATTACAGTAAATAACAGAATATAGAAACAAGTTTCTAGTTAACAAAATAAGTAACAAGATCATAAAATTTTATAGATTTTCAATCGATGGAGGTTAAATTTTATGTAACTCAGCACCTTCACAGTGATTGATGTTATCCTTTTCCTTTATAAATTTCAATTGCTTCACTTATCAATCTACCCTTAATATTGATTGATCTAGTCACTTATTTGTTACCTAGTAACTTGTTTCCATGTTCTGTTATTTACTGTAATGTCATTTGTATCAGTTTTCCTGATGAAGACGTTGAGTTTCATCATATAGTTGAAAAATTAAGATGCTAGAAAGATGTTATATAGAATAATTATTATTTTGTATGGGAAATAGAATTCGTCAAATATTTTACGAGTTGTAGACTAATTATTTACCAGAAAAACTAATTTTTTAAATTAATTTTACTGTTCAATCTTTAACAATATAATAAAAGCTGAAAACAAAGCTATGCTATTTATATACATTGTCTGCCAAAAAGTCTATATATAAAAAAAAATTATTGTTTATTTTTCGTAAATTATTATTATGGAACTTTTTACTGCTTGTTCAAAAACTAAAAACACACTATCCAGAAGTACTAATAATACTGTCGGTGACAGTTAAATTAAATAATAAAAATAAAGAATAGTTTTTATTAAATTACTATAATTAAAAACGTTATTTAGCGTATCGGCGTGAAAACAGCAACACTGAGATAACAATACTTTCATATAATGTTTATTACTGGTTAAAACAGTAAGATTGCAATAACTTCTACAAATTTATTTGTAAGGTCCCAATTTTTTGCATACACACACAGAAATATATTATAAAAAATTTTCAATAATCAAAATAAATGAGATATTATTTGGGGTAGGTAACATGCCATAAACTTTTATATACTTGTAAAATTTTCTAATTGATTTACTAAAATATGTTTAAACAATAGTAAACCAAGTTGTCAGTTCATGAATTTTGGTACATACATAAACAAATATAATATAAACCAACTTTAATAATCAAAAAATGGTTACAAATTTTATGGGGGTGGCAATACGCCATAAATTTACATGGAATTGTAAAATTCGCTAACTGTCTTACTAAAATATGTTTAAATAATAGTAATTCAAATTGTCGGTTTTTGAATTTTGGTACACACATAAACAAGTATATTGTAAACCAACTGTAATAATCAAAAAATTGTTACAAATTTCGTGGAGTTGGAAACACTCCATAACTTTAAATAGACTTATAAAATTCGCTGATTGATTTACTAAAATATATTTAATCAATAGTAAACCAATTAGTCCGTTTCAGAATTTTAGTACAAGCATAAACAAATATATTATAATCAATTGTAATAACTAAACAAGATTAGAAGTATATGGGTAAACCCACTTTGACATTTCTCGGAAAGTTGGCAACACTGTATTTTAATAATATTATAATTTCTGTGGGCACTAGAAGATAGTTTTTTGAAAATTTGATCAAAATCGAATAAATAATGTAGCCACAATAAATTTTTAAAAAAAATTTTGATTTTTTTTTGATAAGTTGGCACCACTGTATTTTCTTAAAATTGCATAATTTATTTAGGCACTATAAAAAACTTTTATGAAAATTTGATTAAAATCGGATAAATAAAAATAAATGATCATAATAATTTTTTAAAAATTTTACTAATTTTTTTCTCGGAAAGTTGGCAACACTGTATTTTGTTAAAATTACATAAATTATATGAATACGAGGAGAATTTTTTGTGAAAATTTGAGTAAAATCGGTTGAATAACGTAGCCATAATAAAAATTTTAAAACTTTAGTAATTTTTTTCTCGGAAAGTTGGCAACACTGGATATTAATAAAATTATATAATCAATGGAAGCATTAAAGAAATCTTTTCTGAAAATTTGATCAAAATCAGATAAATAACGTAGCCAATATGAATTTTCAAAAATTTTAGTAATTTTTTTCTCGGAAAGTTGGCATCACTGTAAAATACCAAAACCACATGACCATCTTGGGTACTAGACAAATTTATCCTGAAAATTTCATTAAAATCGGTTGAACCGTCTAAGAGGAGTTGCGGCCACAAAATTTTGACTTACGACCGAGCTAGCGAGCTGACGACGCACATCCATACATCCACATAAACTAAGTTCAGATTCGTCATCTAGACGCTATATGAAAGATTTCTACACAATTTTTTTTTTTTGAAAGTGTTAGACACCGTACCAAACGCTATACCACTTTTCCTTGGAGTCAAAGTGGTAAAAATGGTATAAAATGTTTAAATAAATAATTTTATTTCTACATTAATTTACCATCACTAACTTACCGGAACAGCAGATAAAATTCTCGTTGAACAATCATTTCTCGGATCCTCCGTTACTGGAACAATTCTAGGACACCAAGGACTCGGAAACACTCGATTATAAAGTCCTTTTCGCGCTTTAAAAGCACTTAACTGACACTGCGTTATGGGCATTAAATTTGGAATTTTCCGCACTGGTTTTTTCCTAGTTCCATTTATATCTTTTAAAGCCGGCATTTGCATATTATTAACTACTGGAGTTTGATTATTTAAATCACTTGTTTTAAAACTGGAAAATATTTTCGAATTATCACGATCATCTTGTAAAATAATTGGTGAAAATTTCATTCTTTTATCGTCAATTAATTTAAAATTATTGTACACTGAATTTAAATTATAACATTCTGGTCCGCAATCATTAATATTTCCTTTAAATTGTTTTAAATTATTAGAACCATAATCTAGCATAGTATTTTCATAGTTAGTATATTTACTATAAAATTTATTGGAGTAGTTTTTCGGTTCGCATTGTTTAACTGCTGGTTCAACTTTTATTTTTAATAGGTTGGCAACACTGAGGAATTCCGGTAGCGCTTGTGAATGAAGTAGAACACTGCCTGTGTAGATATAATCTAGAATATAAGCCATTGTACTGGCGGCGATGTCTGGTAGTAATAAAAAACTTGTTTCGCTCTGATCCGTAAGAAGAAGTTCCTGAAAATAATAAAAAAACAAGATTAGAAGTATATGAGTAAACCCATATATAAACCACTTTCACATTTTTCGCAAAATTGGCAACACAATATCTTTAATAAAATTATAATTTATGTGGGCACTAGAAAAAACTTTCCTGAAAATTTGATCAAAATCGAATAAATAATGTAGCTACAATAAAATTTAAAAAAAAAATATGATTTTTTTCTCGATAAGTTGGCAACACTGTATTTTGTTAAAATTGCATAATTTATTTAGGCACTAGAAATTTTTTTTATGAAAATTTGATTAAAATCTGTTAAATAGTGGTCATAATGAATTTTCTAAAATTTTGTAATTTTTTTCTCGGAAAGTTGGCAACACTGGATATTAATAAAATTATATAATTAATGGGAGCATTAGAAAAATCTTTTCTGAAAATCTGATCAAATCGAATAAATAATGTAGCCAATATGAATTTCTAAAAACTTTAGTAATTTTTTTCTCGGAAAGTTGGCATCACTGGAAAAAAATAAAACCACATGACCATCCTGGGTGCGAGACAAATTTATCCTCAAAATTTCATTAAAATCGGTTAAACCGTCTAGGAGGAGTTGCGATCACAAAATTTTGACTTACGACCGAGCGAGCGAGCGAGCGAGCGAGCTGACGACGCACATCCATACACCCACATAAACTAAGTTCCGATTCGTCATTTAGAGGCTATATGAAAGATTTCTATACTATTTGTTTGTTTTTTTTGAAAATGTTACAGACACCGTACCAAACGCTATACTACTTTTTCCTTGCAGTCAAAGTGGTAAAAATATAGGTTAGAAACATTGTTTTGTCATTTACTTGATGGTGTAACTATGTTTGGTGTTGCCACCAATGGTGTATAAAGTAACTAACATCTGTATAATAATGTGCATCATTGTACTAGTAACATAATTAGTTTTTGTGGTGTATATTTTTGGCATAATTATGTATTATTTTTCGTATTTTTATATTTTTGTGGAATTTTGTTTATATATTGTGATTTTTCTGTTTATTTTTTCAAAAAAATTATATTTAGAATTCATGTAAACAATATCACATATAAATCAATAATCAAGAATCAAATTTGTAAAATATTTAGTGGTATACAGGGAAAATTAAAAATATTAATTTATGCTGAAGAGTAAAGTGCTTTTAAATATTAGCATATTAGCAGCATAAGATCTGAAATTAATTTCACATTTCATTTAAAGAAATTTTTCATTGATAAAAATTATTATAAGTTTGACGAATATCTCAGTAACAAGTTTTAAGCTTTAATTGTAATGTAAAGTTTAATGCAATCTATTTTTTATGTATTTTTAATTGACTTTTCTTATACTATGTGGTATATATAGAAATATATAAATGTTATATTATATTATTATTTTACATTATTTAAAAACAATATCACCTTGTCAATATCAGTATTTTACTATAAAATTATTTATTATTAATTTAATTCTTAAAATAATTCGTTTATCAACTAATGTTAAAACAATTTATCTAAATAATAATAAAAATTAAAAAAAAAAGAATTATATAAGTAAAAAATTAACAAGAAAATAAAATGAATGTTTTTATTTATTGAATTAAATAAAAACAACTTTACTAAATGATTCCCATATACAATATTTTCAATACAAAACATAAATATTCTTCCATTTCTGTAATGACATTACTTATTTTCCATGTATATCATGAACGAAGCTAGTAATTCGTAAACATGATATATTGCATTTCGATTGCCATAAAATAAAAATAAAAAACCCAAACCTATTCAAAAGTATTATTGACAACTAGTTTTCGAGCGATTAGTCTTCTGAGTGTTCCAGGGAAAGTATTTGGTAAAATCATAATTCATAAAGTTAGATTACTAACTATCTTTAAATTTAGTGACGTTTAGGGTTGTTTTTTGTTAGAGAAAAGATGTGTGTGGATCAATTGTTTGCTCTTCGGTTGATTGTCGAAAAGTCACTTAACAAAAATAAAAAAATCTGCTGTTTTTTTAAATATTAAATAATATTTTTAGCATATTTTTAACCTTCGACAAGCCGACATCGAACGGCACCGCGTGATAACGACATGGGTATATTATACCCATTAAAAATAGCTTTAAAAAATGTAAAAATTGTTAAAAAAACATTCGTTTTATTATTATAACTATATGGGTAAAGTTTTATTATCTAAAATTGCAAAATAAAGCCAAAAATACATCTTATATTATTGCATGAATAATAAGAAACCGTGCCGCTGTTCGGGTTCTACTGAAGAGACAAAGTTTGTCTCTGTGTATATGCCTAGGGAATAGCTAACCAAGTGATTACATTATTAAATTTGGCAATTATTTGATATTGGAAATTATTTCTGGGATTGATATTAGTGTATATTTAATATAAAGAGTTGCTAGATACAATAAATTAATATTTGAAATGGGTATATTATACCCATGTCGAATACGGGAAGGTTAAGGAAGTAACAGGTTCCTCTACACAAGTGAAACTTTCGTGTAAATACATAAATCGTTTATATCGTGTTCAGTATAAACGTATTTTTCGAAAATTTCAGTTGTGTAGAGGAACTTCTTACTTCCTTAAAAATATGCTAAAAATATTTTTGATATTTTTCAATGTAAAATTATCGATTTTAGAATTACTGGAATTTTTTTTATAAGGCCACACTAATATATATATATATATATATATATATATATATATATATATATATATATATCTGTCCTTTTGTCATAATTATTCAACATAATTATGTATACGCGAAACTAATTTTCCGAACTAAGCTAAGACCTACATCATAATACAAATTAATTTGTCATATTAGTAATGAAAAGAAGAAGATAATCGCTACGTATGTCTGACAAAATCATATATAGTTTTTTGAAAGGACAGATTATCATGACGAGAACTATCTATTAGAGTGGTTAAAAAAAAAAATTTTTTTATGCACCCCCTAAAAAAAACTTTATTAAAAAAGAAACTTTTTGAGTCAAGTTAACCCGTGTCCCACTCAAGTACAACTTTCGAGAATCCAGGCAGTTATAATGCGCCATATATAAAACTATCCAAAACCTATGTTAAGAGGAAAAGTTGGGGTAAATTTGTGTGAATCAAATCCGCCCAGAGGGTGCTGACGATTCTACCGAAATTACTAATGCATACATAGGCAACACAACCGTGTTGGTTGTGTTGCCTATGTATGCACTGGTAAGTGAAGTCCGTATCAAGCGGTATTATTTTTGTCTTATCTGAAAAATCTATTTATTTTCATAATAATTTTCGTTAGTTATGTAGAAAATACTAAATAAAAATATAAAACATCTATTTTAATGAAAAAATAACTATTATTTGTTTATATTTATTTTCCAATTAAAATAAGAAAACAGATATGATTATTTTTCACATTTGTTTTGATATATTATAACTTTTTAATATAATTTTTATTTTATCATTTATTTAAAATTAAATAGAAATGTTTTTTTTTTTTAAATTTGACTTTTATTTATATGAAAATAATAATATTAATAATAATATAATAAAATAATATATAATATAAATATATATATATATATATATATATATATATATATATAAAATAATATATAATATATAATAAAATAATATATAATAAAATAATAATAATATAATAATATTATTATAATATTATTATAAGTTGAGTTGCAAAACCCGATTCTAACATAAATTTCATAAATATATTGAAACCTATAATATGTAATTGACATAAATTCAGTAATTTTTATAACATACAGAAAAACCTCGATTATCCGGACTAGTCGGGGATGAAGATAGTCCGGATAACAACAAATCCGGATAATCAAAAACCGTGAGGAAAAATAGGAAAGAAAAATTGCGTACACGAGTTTTTTTTATTTCATATTGTATACATATAATCATAAAATTCATAAAATTGCAATCCGGATAATCGAAAAATCGGATAATCGAGGTCCGGATAATAGAACAAAGTACATAATTATATTTCCTATAGTGCAACTTGTTATAAAAATAAAACTAAATATTATAGTATAAACATATACATATTTTTGCCTTTCTGTACCTTGCGGTAATTATTACAAAGACTATGCGCATGCCGAAACAATGTAGTTAAAAGAGTGAGACAAACATCAAAACAAACTTCTTCATGCGAAGGCACAAGTCTAACTCATTTACCCTCTCAACCCGCGCCTACTAAATAAATATGGCATATAGAACAAGAAATTACGTTTGCCACAAGAACTTGCGTACTATCAATGTGGGCTAGGGCTAGGGGTGAAGGAAGTAAGAGGTGCATCTTTTGACGTCATCACGAACCAATTTTTTTTGAATGGTTCCAAAAAGCCAAACTGCGCATGCGTATATATTAAATTCAATGGAATATTTTCTGATATATATTGTATTTAATATTATGAATTATTGAAATAATTATTCATTAATATTATATAATATAATATGAACATTATAATAATAAAAGTGTTAGATTTAATAATTTTAATGTAACAACATTCGAATCTGATCAATTACTAACTGACCTATAATATATTTGGCGAATGTAGTTGTCAAATGTTCTGTTTATATTTTTATGTCTACATAATTATGCTAGAGAAAGATCATATTTTATAAACAACAGAAAAATAATGGTTATGAAATTTATACACATAATTTATATGCAACACAAATAATTTATTTGTTTGACTACTAATTTCAAGAACAAAAATTTTTATTTGAAGAAGCATAAAGTTCCAACATCAAAATTATATTTTGTAAGTAAATTTAAATATAGTAACGAACAGTACTTAATTTATTTATTTATAGTTATAAATCTATGTGGAAGCAATTGATCACAATTGAAATAATTGAACATTTTAAGAAAAGATATAAGGTCCTCATGAAAATATTCTGCAGAATAACTTAGACTGATAACAAAAGAAAACCATTATAGAATTACAATCTGACATTACTGAAGCAAGCTCCATTTATGAAAAATTTGTAATAATTTGTTTTAAAATAATAATCAACTAATGTGACAAACTTTGACAGAAGAAGACGGATTCGATTGACCGGATTAGCTTTAAGAAGAGAAGTTTTAAGATTTTAAAAATTTAAAACAATCTGTTTCACAAAAACCCTATATATAAAAATTATATTTGCATATTCTTCGGTCATTAATGCATAAATTTGAAATGTATCCGACTTGTATTTGCATTCGAAACAATAATTCATTATGTGGTTTGTGCCGCATTATATCAGAACTTGTAGTGTTATGATATATGCAAATTTTCTACTATATTTTATTAAAAATATATAATAAAAATATGTATCTTATTTTGTACTTTTATTTGGAAAATCTTGTCCTGTTGTGACGATAAACGTTCGCGATTTTTTTAAAATTTAATTTCAGCTAATATTAAACATACATGTTTCCAAATCCTTTATTGATGTATGTGAGTTTCTGTTCATATTTGAATCAGGTACTCCAAATTCTAGATTGTAGTGAAGTTTGTTTATACGTAAAATTAACATATACAAAACCACATCCAATTTCTTGAACTATTATTAATTTTTCAATAGGTATATTTCTAAATATAATTGCTGAAAATTTAATTGTAGGAAATAAATATAGGTAAATTAAAATTATTTAATTTATTCATAAATATATATTAAAAAATGTTGATAAAAACAGAAAAATTTTGCCTGTAGTTTATTGCAAACATTCCCATTTTGAACATAATTTTTCAATGTATTTTTTTATAATGTGGTATAATTAATTGTTCAATATTTTCACAATTTTCGAGTCCTGACCATACAAAATAAATTACACCCGCTGTGCTGTTCTTATTTCGTTTCCGATTTTCAAGTACTTCATCTTCTTTAAAAATGCTGCAGCCGGTACAAAGACATGACTCAATCGGATCGTGTCAGTATTTCTGTGTCATTCGCGTATTGCTCCTATGATCATGTTATTTCGTTTCCGATTGATTCGGATGTAAGCGATTCTAAAGCTGTTTGAGTTTTCAAGTGCTTTATCTCCTTTTTGAGCTGGGTGTACAACCTGAAGAATATGTTTTTGTAATATAATAAAAATTTAATAAGTATAAATTACATACCAGTTGATACCAGCAACGAGTATATGTAGTATATATTATATATTCTGATACCAGCCGTCAGCTGCTCTATAAATTATTTTTTACTGTCTTCTATATATTGATAATAAATTGAAATGTCACTTTTGACGTTTTGTTTTGAAGAATAAAGATAGGTTAGATCTTCAGGTTAAAAAAATTAATTTAAATTCTATAAAATACTTTAAATAAATTCCTAAATACCAAAATCTGCAATATTTTAACAATTTTCAATATTATCCTTGTTATAATGTCATATATTATATAAAAAGAATAAATTTAAGCCAAATAATTTTTTGTAGCGTGTAACATTGACTTGCCATGAATTTCATAATATTTCGAAGATTTGTTGTCTGTGTCGCTAGCAACTGGAGATATAAAAAAAAATATAAAAATTGAAAATATAAAAAATCTTAAAAAAGCGTTATTAAGCATTATTAATTAACAAAAAAAAAAGTATAATATCATTTTATAATTATAAACCCTATATAAAAAAATCAGATTTTATCTTTCTGTAATTTGTACACAGTTTGTACAAGAGAAAATAAAATCCGCCATTTGCTTGATAACTGTCAGCTTTTCTTGTTAAAAGTCAGTATATCTCTATTTTTCAAAAAAGATAAAATCCAAAAAAAATATATATTGTTCTATATTACATGTCACATCTCATATATCTTTTCGAAACAATAATAATGCTTACGAAAGAAAATATGGCTTGTTAAAAATATATTTACTTGTATATTATGTAATTTTATTAATAATGGAATATTGATATTAAATTATGAATTATACATTTGTTTTCAAACATTCCGAATAATCAGTTATATTAAATATGCCCTACAAAATTAATAAAACAATAATAATTCATCGTCTGCTTGAATGCTCGGCAAGTTAGTGATTTCGCCGCTAGGGGCTGCGACGATTACCCTTAAACTCCATTTGAGTGAGAAACGAGTTAATCAATATTTCTTTTACAAAACTTGACTTAAAAATTTTTTTTTTAATAAAGTTTTTTTTAGGGAGTGCGTAAAAAAATATTTTTTTTGATCGTGGTAGTTATAACGCGTCATATATGAACATGTCTAAACCCTATGTAAACTCCATTTAAATTTCAACTTGAGTGGGCTAGGGTTAATATTAATATTTTTTTATAAAACTTTGTTCAAAAAGTTTCTTTTTTAATAAAGTTTTTTTTAGGGAATGCATAAAAAACGATTTTTTTGGACCACCCTAATATATATGTATATATATATATATATATATATATATATATATATATATATGTATTGTGTATTTATGTATATGTGTATATCTATTATTGAGCTCTCTAAAAAATAATAATGATTGCCGAAACGTTGGCAAAGAAGACAACAAAAATATATAACTGACTGAATATGTTAACAATTTCTGAACATAATTTGAAATAATTATAAACAAGTAATTTTATTTTATGTGTCTAGCAAAATTTATTCAGTTTGAACATACATATTAATCACTATGTAACAACACTATATATAGAACAAGCGTAAAATTTGATTAATGATCTGCAATTTATAGAGCTACTGTTATAAAGCTAAATTTTTAATTTTACATGTACATTTGTAATATACAATTTTACATGACTACTATTGATTCAATTTCATTAATAATATTATTCTTTTTTCTTACAAAGATAACTGTATCATCAGTTATAAATAATATTTTAATGTAAAATCTAATTTAATTGGTCAGATACATCACAGAGAAAATATAAACTGAAACTTGTTTTAATAGAACATTTTTTTTCTTCTTCTAAAAATTGATTTCTCTGATTTATTTCTATAAGACAAATATAGATATTTCTATAATTTTATAGCTTGCACATATTCTTAAACTAATTAAAATACATATAGTTATTTTAGTTAATTATAAAATAATTAATTTGTGTAATATATACAACAATAGTGTTTTTGAACTTTTAACCTTGAGGAGTCTAATATATATATATATATATATTTTAAACCACCCTAATATATTTTTTTTATTACACCCCCTAAAACTGTTGTAAATGTTAAAAAAAATGAGATTTGCAAAGTATCAGAATTTTCTGAGGAAAACGTGATTTGTGCAAAAAAGAACATGGTTTTTTTGGGTAAAATCTCATGTAAGTGTGTGTGTTTCAGCTTATAGATATCAATGATTAATTTATGACTCAAGACTAGTCTTCGGGATTTTTTCAGATTTTTCAGTCGTCACCGAACTTTACAAACTTGATTTAAATAGAGAAAAAACAAAAAAATATTTTTCTGACGTTAAAAAAAAGCATGTTTTTTTGCACAAAATAAATTTTCGGCAACATTTAGGGACTTCAGAAAATTCTGATACTTTGCAAATCTCATTTTTTTAACATTTACGACAGTTTTAGAAGGTGGAACCATTTTTTTTTTTAAACCACCCTAATATACCGGGTGTTCGTTCGTCAAGTTCGTATGGGCGTTTAACATGCAATTTCGATAATTTGCGATATACTTCTTTCTCGAGTTATATTCGAAGAATAATGGTTTCTTCACTCAATTATCGTAATCATTATTCCGCATTTTTCCATATTATGCTTATTTTTCTAGACCTGATAGTTTTTGAAAAAAAAAAATTAAAACCAAAAATCAAAAAAAAAAAATTCTAGCGCCCAAATCGCACATGCTAGTAAATTAAAACTAAAAACAAATTATAGAACTTTTTATTGTCTATCAAAAAGTATTCCAAGTATTTCTCCGAATTTAACTCGAGAAAGAAGTATATCGTAAATTATCGAAATTGCATGTTAAACGCACATACGAACTTGACGAACGAACACCCGGTAATATATACATACATACAAAAAAATTAAAGTAGCTCTAGATTGTAGGTTCAAGATTTGTCGCCAGTAAAAATTTTTTTAGAAAGAAATGAAAGCGTGGAGCACCAGGAAACTAAATATTTTACAATGATGATTATCCGCTAAATAACGTGGTCATCATAAATTTGTAAATTTTTTAATAGTTTTAATAAACGCTAGCGGTATCTTCTGTAAAAATTTGATTAAAATCTGAGAAATAGTGTTGCTTTAATAAATTTTTCATAACTTTAGTAAGTTTTTCGCGGAAAATTGGCAATACTGTATTTTATTAAAATTATATAATTTATGTGTGCACTAGAATAATTTCTCTTGAAAATTTGATCAAAATTGGATAAATAATGTAGCCACAATAAATTTTTAAAAATTTAAGTATTTTGTTATTTGAAATTTAGCATCACTGAAAAAACTAAAACCACATAACCTTCTTGGGCATTAAATAAACTTATCGTAAAAATTTCATTAAAATCGGTTGAACCTTCTAGGAGCAGTTGCGATTACAAAATTTTGACGGACGACAGAGCGTGCAAGTTCGAATTCGTCATCTGAAGGCTCTATATAAAGAATTTTTATATCTATAATTTTTCTTTTGTTTTTTAATGTTACAGGCACCGCACCGATCACTATACCACATTTTCCTTGCAGTAAAAGTGTTAAAAATTAACATTTTATTATATTTAATTTATTATTAACATTTCCAAGAAGAAGAAAACCTTAAAAGGTTAGGAAATGTGATATTAACTGTCAAAAGTTTTTTTTTACAAAAAACTAAAAAAAAAAGTAAAAGCCAAAACAGATACCTACTTGTAGCAATGGGCTTGCAATAGATAACATGACTTTGTGTGCCATTAAGCGATGACCTTGACAATTAATGATAACATCACAAGTTGCTTCGGACGTCATTAGACGCAAAGCGCCGTCTCGAATTGCTTCTTGCATTTTTCTGAAACAAAATAAACATCATTAATTTTCAATAATTTAATAGAATTTTTATAAAAATTATTGTCTACTGTTATTTTTTTAAATATTAGTAATAATAAATAATGATTATTAAAATATCAATATCAACTAATTTCGATTACCGAAATTGATCAATCCGAAATATTTTTAAAAAGTTTAAATACCTATAAAGTTATTTTGATTGCAGATTCGGATTTTACACCTCAAATTATGCGCTGTAAATGCAGAAATTAAGATTTTTCGCAAATTTTGTGGAATTTTAATCTCGTATCTAAAAATAATGTCAAGCATTAAGTTATAGTATTTTGATTTTGCTTAAATCGCCATTAATTTATTTTGATGAACTAATTAAATCTCTAGTCAATTTATAAATGAAGAAAAATGCATTGACCTTGCCGGGGTTTGATCCCAGGATCTTCAGCTTTCGCGGCTGACGAGCTATCCAACTGCGCTACGAGATCCTAACAACAAGGTAAAATGCATTTCCTATATTTCTGATTGGTCATGATAAACTCATGAATTAAATACAGTCAAGTACATCACATAATGTGTGTATAAATCTAACAATGTCAGTATATTTTATATTCTTAATTACACATGGCATACATACATACATACATACACAATCATGCCATGTACCCAAAATAGTGTGGCACAAACTCTTTTCATCATCCCGAAATCAGTCGCCTCCAAACATTCCTATCCAAACAAGCAACTTTCGCTTCATCCACATTCATAATGCCTTTCTGATACATGCTCATTTATTCCTACTACTTGGAAACTTTCGCTCAATCATACCACTCCAATTACTCATCGGACGTCCACACAAACGTATACTATCAAAATCTTTCAAATAAATCTTTCTATCCAGACGTTCATTAGACATTCGGTCAACATGTCCGAACCATCTTAACTGACTAACACCAACTTACTATATACATATATTACACACATACACAGACACACATACACATAAATATATTACAAGTGATTCAAGGATTCAAGTCTAGAAAATTGTCATTCTTAAAAGGTTAATGCCAACACAAGGTCATCAACAAAGTCACCATATGACAAATTACTCTTGTTTTAAGTTCTGTAAATTTAATTAAATTATATTATTTATTGTTTATGTTTTTTTAACTTTTATTATATCACACTACTCGTATTTGTGTAAATTACTGAAAAAAATGTTGTAGCAAAAGTTGCCGTGTTAGAGTCAGTTAAGATGGTTCTGACATGTTGCGCGAATGTTTAATGAACGTTTGGTTTAAAAGATTTATTTGAATGATTTTGATGGTATACGTTTGCGTGGACGTGCGATGAGTAGTTGGAGTGGTGTATGATTGGGAGAGTGGCTTGCGTGAGCGAAAGTTTCCAAGTAGTAAGAATAAAAGAACATGTATGAGAAAAAAATTATGAATGTGAATGAAGCGAAAGTTGCTTGTGTTGGATAGGAATATGTTTGGAGGCAACTGATTTCGGGATGATGAAAAGAGTTTGTGCCACACCCTTTTGGGATACATGGCGTGATTGTGTATGTATGTACTATATATTTCACAATTAAATATGCGTCCAAGATTAGTTATATTAATTAATCTATAAGTATTATTTCTTTTCACATTAATTAATATAGTATTATTTATGTACATAATGAAATACGATGGTTCGATATTTTAGGTTTGAACTAGATATGTTATTAATTAATTAATATATTGAACATTGGTATTTATTGCCTCTCTTTGCTATCGTTTCAAAGTACTTGGCATAAAAGCCAGCCAGAACTAATATCTACTGATGAGATCCTATAGGTCGAAACACGTGTCTACGGTTAAACTGGCCAGTCATTGATGCATAGCCTAACAAGCCGATTCAATGACTGAGTAACTTGTGAAATTTTGGGAAAAATATAAAATCTCAATATTTCTGAGTATTATTAATTAATATATTATTCATTGTAATTACGTTCTTAATTAATTACAATTTTAACGATTTAATTTCTTCGAAAATTACACATTTATTGTAATACTTAAAATTAACCTACTAATTTCTCAAATTTTATCTGGACAAAAGTTATGTTAATAATAAATCATACTAGTTATGCTAAAATAAATTATCAAAAAAATCTTCATTACATAAGAAGTTATTTAAAAAAATTATATTTAAATAAGATGGTTCAGTTAAGATGGTTTGGATATGTTGAAAGAATGCGTCTAATGAACGTTTGGTTAAAAAGATTTATTTGAATGATTTTGATGGTATACGTTTGCCCAGTGGATCAGTCCGATGAGTAGTTGGAGAGGTATGATTGAGAGTGTTTTGCGTGAGCAAAAGTTTCTAAGTAGTAGGAATAAAACAGCATGTATGAAAGGAATTATGAATGTGGATTAAGCGAAAGTTGCTTGTTTGGATAGGAATGTTTGGAGGCGATTAATTTCGGAATGATGAAAAGAGTTTGCGCCACACCCTTTGGGTACATGGCGTGATTGTGTATGTATGTATGTATATATTATTTATACGTGTTACGTGATTTTGTGAAAATTTGTCGTTTTTTGGTCGAATATATAATTTCTGACAAATTTGGCAGTATAAATTGTATTTCTTGCTCTTTTTCACACATTTTTAATAATCAAATTAAAATTTAATTACAAATAAACAATGCAATTGTCAATTAACTTATTAGTTTCTTCAATATGGCCGCCGAAGAAGTCAGATTTAATGCACTTGACGTTGTAGTTATGTTTGGTACTGCCACCAACGGTGTATATAGTAACAAATAATGTCATTATCTTACTAGTAATATAATGACCTCTTTCTAAATAGGCAATATGGTAACGAAATATTAATATTATTATACGCTTCAAGAAAAACAATATTAGCTTCCAATAACATTGTTTTCAGTCCAATCCAATTAATTTATTTTAGTAGAATTTTTATCTATAAAAACATTCAATAACGTATTTTAAAATATAACTATTAATAAGTACAAATCTTATATATGTAATTTAAAATTTATTGTTAAATATTTTTACAAAAAAAATAGCACCAAAAATAAGTTTGTCCCACAAAAAAAACCAAATAATAAAATAGCGCATAATGGGTAAATATTCAAAATAATTTAAGGAAAAACAATTTTAATATTATATTATTAAAAAAATATAAAAAAACTTTATGATTAAGTTCTATATATATATATATAAAATAATACAAAACTTTATTCTAAACAATTTTTATTTTAATAAAATTAGTTCTGTATAATTTTTTGAAATGTTATCATATTTTTTATTTGATACCCTAATATGGTAGCATACCAAACTCACATTTTATTACTAATTAAAATCAATTACATAAATTTAATAACTTATTTTTAATCACCAATTTATTATAATATTTACTGTTAATTAAAGCAAACTTTCTTCTTTGACTGAAGTCAGTTACTTTGTAAATCTAACCTAAAAAATTATAACAATTATTGGAAAGTATTAAGTAATAAAAATAAATATTAGTCATCTATGATGTGTAATGGTCAATTATTTTTCATACTAAAAAATATATGTAAAAAAAAAAATGTGTAACGCAATTAAAGCGAAATTAAATGATGATTTAAATACAGCTACATAGATTTTAAATAATTTTCTTATTTTATTTTTGTAGGTTTTGAAAGTGGTTTGACTTGTACATTTAATTTGCCGATAATAATTATAGATAAATATATGTAGCTTCTTTTTCATACGACAATTATAGATGCTTTATTTACAAATTTGGCAACACAACATACTTATTTGAAATTCAGATTTAAATGTGTTGCGTGTTCTTTCTTCTTCTCTCAGTCGGTGATATTCAATGTTCTAGTTTTATCATAATAATCTGTTACGCAAGAAGACTCAGAAATCATCATCAGTATTATATGTTTTTTTTTTTGCCAATGGATTGAATTAATTTGAACAATTATTATAACTGTTATTTAATCAGGTTTACCTTGAAGTATATATAATGGGAAGGTAGTTAAAAGGTTAGATGTTTGAATCAAATTCTTATTAAAGATTCTGTGTATTTATTCTGCAACTTTATGATTGCTGTACCATTTTTTATGTATTTGTTTCTAAATTTTCTAAAAAAGGAAGTTATTTGATATTATTGTAAGGGCACTTAGGTCGTTTTTTCGGAGAACATGATTTTAGAAAATACACATCCATGTCTAGTCAATCATCAAAACTCCGAGTGATTTTTGATATCCATTTTAAAATTTTGCACAGAGCTATAATTTCATATTCTGAACAACTTTTCTCAAGAACATTATGCCGTATTATTGACCAAAAAGGCACTTTACATGAATATAAAATAGTCTTTTACATTTTTCATGGCCGCCTTGATTTTTAAAAAACTAAAAATATGCTTAAAATTGCAGGGCGAAAACCCAAAACATGGAAATGAAATTCTTAAATTTTTTGCAGATTACACCTATAGTGAACTCAATCCGGGGACTATATATATATATATATATATGAAAGTTTCCAAGTAGTCAGAATAGAATAGCATGTATTAAAGGTATTATAAATATGGATGTTGCTTGTCTGAATAGGGATGTTTGGAAGAAACTGATTTCGGGATAGTAGAAAGAGTTTGTGCTACACCTTTTTGAGTACATGGCGGAGTCCGAGGATGGCAATAGCCGAAACGCGTCACTAAAAACTTAAAATTAATAAGACAAAGTTATTCATACAAAAGGAAACAAAAATGCAACATAAGTGCAACAAGTACAAGTGTTAACAAAAGTGTCAAAATGAATAACAGGAGCTATAAATACATTAATAATATAATGAACTTAATAATGTGGAATGAGGAATACGACAAGCGCAAAAGCGCTCTTTGGCACTTTTGTACGGGGAAACAGCAAAGACCCTTAGCACTCAAACGGTTAAATAATTTAAAAAATACTTATATTATTTTTATTTTATTTCTCATTTCTTTATATCAAATAATGTAAAACATTAATTTTAATTTTGTTTATTAACACTAATTACAAATTTTTAACATTAAATTCTTAAATTTCCATATTTAATAAATTATTAGTAATAATTCAATCAGTTATATATTTTTTATTATCTTCTAAGCCAACGTTTCGGCAACCACTATTGCCATCTTCAGGGCTAGCATAATATTTTTAATTGATGTTATATGTAACACAAATATACATTATTTGGTCAGAAAATGAAAAATAAAAATTGTCATTGTTATATTAAATGCATATCAAAATATCATTTTTAATAAAAAAAAATTAAATTAAATTTTATTTAATTTTAACTGTAAACTTTTTTATTAAACAAAACATAATAATTATCACTTTCTATATTAGTTTTAAAAATTTTCTATAAATTTTTATATAAATAATTATTGTACATACCAAATATAAAATAATAATTGTAGAACTTTTTTACAATTTGACAAAGATACACATATCACACACACATATTTATTATAAACAAAATTTAAAAACAATTTCAGATTTATTTTTTGTTTTAAAGACTATAATGCACTAAACTGAACAATGAACTTCACTTAACCGCGAATAAAACAAAATATCCATGTAACCAAATTCTTTTATTTTTGACCTGTTTTTCGTTACGCAGCCAAGTCACGTAAATTTTTCACTAACCAGGTAACCGAGTCACCAACTACAATGAGAATATTTAACTCGTGCAACCGGTATAACACTTATACAACCGAAACTATAAACCGCTTGCACAGGAACGGACTAGCTCAATCTTTTGATAAAATAATTATATTTATATAATTTTAATATGTTATTTGGTTATTTGTTACTTTGTTAACCTGACTGGTTCTGATTTCAAATAATTAGAAAAATTTTAGCCTTAAGAGGAGGTTCTCATCTAAATGACTAAAAAGTACGCAAAGTTTGGAATTTTTTTATTCGCAAATGTAAAAACATAGAAGGAAACGGTTTGAGTATTCGAAAAAAATGTTATTTTGGTCTTTAGGTTCAAAAATTGTCGTTTCATGAAAAACAAAATGGCGCCCGTGATTCACTGTTTTCGTCGGCCATGTCAGCGCGGAATCGGTAAACTGCGTGCATTGCAGCGTCTCTGGATTTATCTGTAACAAAAAATAAACATCAACGCCAAAAAGTAAACTAAATTTACTGGACTATAGACCTAAGAACGTGGAAATAACTTAAAATTTGACGATGTGGTACGATCTCAAACTTTGAGGTCGACTTTTAGGCCTTTTTTTCCAATTCAGGGCCTTACAAAAAATATTTAAAACAAACAATTTGTAAATTTTATAGGTTTATACTCCAGGAAATTTAGTTTACTTTTTGGCGTTGTTGTTCGTTTTTTGTTACAGATAAATACAGAGACGCTGGAATTGACGCAGTTTACCGATTCCGCGCTGACACGAAAACAGTGAATCAAAATAACATTTTTTCGAATCCTCAAACCGTTTGTTTCTATGTTTTTTCATTTTGCGAATAAAAAATTTCCAAACTTTGCGTACTTTTTAGTCATTCAGAGGAAGAGAACCTTCCCTTAAGGTTGTCTTTCAATTTTCTAATCTATTTTGCATATATTTTTATGGAAATCTGCCATTTTTTGTTTGTTCATCATCCGAATTTAATTATTAATTACAGTACAAATCTATGAAAAAAATAATGGAAAATAAATAAATTACATTTGATTTAATTTTGATATTTTAATGGCTGAATAACTTAGTTCCTGCAATGTCGAACTAATGCAGAGCTCCGGTTAAGTTACCGGTAGTAAAAAGACATATCAAATTAACGGTATTTGCTCTTGCCAGCAGAACACACTAATTCAGTATATTCTAATATATGTTTGTGTATTAGTATTCTAATTCTCTAAATTCTCTAAAAAAGTTTTATGTAAAAGTATGGAAAATTAATATTAATGGATACAGAGTAAATTTATCTTTCTAGAAATGTATTAAAAAATATTGTCATTCAATTTCAAATAAGTTCACTGTAACAAAAAAAATATAGCGATATTACAGAAAATAATAATAAAATTTTACTATAAAAAAATCTGTAATTTTATTTTACCATAAATATTCTGTGTTTCGACCTCAAATTTTATAATAATTATAAATAAAGTGAGTAAAAATAATCTAATACATACATACATACATAATCACGCCATGTACGCAAAACAGAGTGTGGCACAAACTCTTTTCATCATCCCGAAATCAGTCGCCTCCAAACATTCCTATCCAAACAAGCAACTTTCGCTTTATCCACATTCATAATTCCTCTCATACATGCTCTTTTATTCCTACTACATGGAAACTTTCGCTCACGCAAGCCACTCTCTCAATTATACCACTCCAACTACTCATCGGACTGATCCACTGGGCAAACGTATACCATCAAAATCATTCAAATTAACCTTTTTAACCAAACGTTCATTAGACGCATTCGCTCAACATGCCCGAACCATCTTAACAAACTAACACCAACTTTTGCGACAACATTTTTAATTGCATCATATACTTAATATAGGTATTATATATTGTTGGTATAACTTTTTAATTATGTAAAATTACAGCTTGCATATTAATTTTTGTAATAATTCATCAAAATAATGACACCTAATACATATTTTGTGTAATAATACTAATAAAATATTTTAAGTGTATTTCATTCATTTTAATATACATCTTTTATGTAAATTTAGAAACATATGTAATTATACCAACAATAATATTACAGAACTAACCAAAATTTACTTATTTATGGAAAATTCCTGACAACAAATTTACTGAAGTTCTGTAAATTTAATAAAAGGGACATAATTAAAAAAGTGTAATATTACATATATATATATATATATATATATATATATATATATATATATATATATATATATATATATATATACGTTCGTTCGTCAAGTTCGTATGGGCGTTTAACATGTAATTTCGATAAATTGGGATATACTACTTTCTCGAGTTAAATTCGAAGAAATACTAAGAATACTTTTCGGTAGGGCATAAAAAGTTCTATAATTTGGTTTTAGTTTTAATTTGCTAGCATGTGCCGTTTGGGCACTAGAATTTTTTTTTGATTTTTTGGTTTTTAATTCAAAAACTATGAGGTGTAGGAAAATAAGCATGATATGAAAAAATGCGAAATAATGAATACGATAATTGAGTGAAAAAAACCATTATTTTGCGATGCATCGTTTAGTAAAAAAAAATTTAAAAACTAAATTTTTGAAAATTTTACAAGGGGTACCCTTTTTTCAAAATTTGCTCAAAAAAATCTGAAAAAATTTAGTAAAATAAAGAAAAAAAATAGCTACATAATAGCTAAATAACTTTTTTTCTCAATCTCATGCTGGTTTGGCAGGAAAAATTATTAAAAATTCTAAAAAACATTTTAGAATTTTCAATAATTTTAACATAAACTAATAAATAATATAATGGTTAATTTTTTATGTTTTAAATTTAAAACACGAAACATTTTATTAGAAATTTGTAAATTAAATAAATCAAATTGAATCTGAGAAAATTATACTTATATTATCTAACATGTCAGTCATTATAACAAATATTTCTAATATCACATAGTCCGTCACAATAATAACAAAATTTTAAATTACAATAAAAAATAAAATAAACTTCTTAAAGTAAAAGAACATTAATGTAGATTGAAATAAATTATAATTTGAAAAAAAAAATTATAATATTTACCTCATTCTGCCTACTTTTTAGGTTAACCAAAATAAAAATTTTACGTTTAATTATGTATAAAGTTACTTGGAACATACGGTAAACCGTTATATAATATAAGTACAAGGCCATATTTGTAATATGTCACATTACAGAGACGTGCGCAGAATTGCCATTTTTATAAATTTGTAGATCTCTTTCTAACAGATTTTCTGTTATAGAACTACAAATATACGAATTCGTAAAGTATTAAGAATTGGCTTATAAATGTGCTAATTTAATATATGATAAAACTAAAATTAGGTACAGTACAAAAATAAACCAATGAAATTATTTAATAAGTATAATAAAATTTGGACTGGATTATTTTAAACGTTTTAATAAAATGATAAATTGTTCTGACTAATACGAATAAATCTAAAATTAATAAGCTTAAATTTTAAAAAAACTTTTTTTAAAACCACGCTTATTACAATTTTATTTGTATCTGTTATTTACATTATTCAATTGTTAATTGAACAAAAAAATAGTTAATGTGACAGATGTCATTAGTTGTATTAAAAAAATAAATATAAGCGTGTCATATCTTGTAATCGGTTATTTTTTTATATAATATTGTGTTGTCTCCTGAAATGAAACTACATGCAAAATTTCAGTCAGATCAAATGATAGGAAGTGGTCTAAAAATTGGTTACAAAATTTGACCGTGACTGACCGCGACAACAGAGTGAGTTAATATAAGCGTGGTAAAAATAGGTATAAATAATAAGATATTCATAGAAAATATATAAATGAGCCCAGTGGCAAAAAACACATTTGATTATTTTCACTTAAAGTGTGCTATTAGATATATGCTTGTACTCTGTATTATTCTAAAGCCTTATAGTACTATAAAAAATATTTTTTTAATAATTTGAAAATTGCATATGTTAGAAATAGACAAAAATTTTATAGTACCATAGATCTTATAAAATAGTACAGAATAGTAACATAATAATAATGCTTCCAGCAAGAGCTGTAAATGACATCTGTAATATATGTAGCATCTGTAATAAAAAATGTAATTTCTGCAACTGTTTTATAAAAAGAATTTTCTTAATTATTAATAGGTTTGTACGATTGACTCTCTTGGGTTTTACTGCAAAATGCTGCCGTAAATAATGCAGCGTTTTACTCAGTAATATTTACTATTTAAGGCGACATATTGAAAGATCATATAAAAATAATTTTATTTATTTAAAATATATTAGAGTATTTTTATAAAAAAATTAGAAAATAAAAATTTTTGCGTGCCAGGCGTTTTGCTTTCTGTTTACATTTAAAAAAATTTAAATTACGATAAATATTATGGTTGTAAAATATTTTTTTAATACCAATTATTATTATATACTATAATTACACGTCTATGATGACGAACATAAATTTTGAAATGAATCACTTGGTTTTGATTTAATATGAAGGATACAATTTTGTTTTTACCGCAAGAAAACTTGTTGATACAATAATACGTTACAACGAGCAAAATCAATTTTGATAATCCATTTTAAAATTTAGTTTCTTGTTTATTATAAATAATTTTGTTTTGATACATATATTTACATAGTTATTTTAAGGAGGTATTTCGGTAAATTCGAATTAAAAATCACAAAAATTTTTGCAATCTTTGAAGGTTCTAGAATATGCTCCTGAAACAGTTTTTCGATATTTGAATTAATTTTGAGTGAAATAGCATTTTGAAAGTAAAGCTGCAGCGGCCAGATGAAACACATATAATACATATATACATACATACACAATCACGCCTTGTACCCACAAGGATGTGGCACAAACTCTTTTTATCATCCCGAAATCAGTCGCCTCCAAACATTCTTATCCAAACACGCAACTTTCGCTTTATCCACATTCATAATTCCTCTCACACATGCTTTTATTCCTACTACTTGGAAACTTTCGCTCACGCAAAACACTCTCAATCATCTACCACTCCAACTACTCATCGGACGTCCACGCAAACGTATACCATCAAAATCATTCAAATAAATCTTTTCAACCAAACGTTCATTAGTCATTCGCTCAACATGTCCGAACTATCTTAACTGACTAATAATAATAATATATATTATAATAATAATATATAATATAATAATATATAATAAAATACATATTAATATATAATATATATATATATATATATATATATATATATATAATAATAATATATAACAATAATATATAATTAGCTGTAAGTTAGAAAAAAAGACACTTATCAACAAAATAACATATATATAATTAACATACAGTGTTGCCGTTTAAACTCTCTTGTAGAGAACCTTTCTTTTGGAAGCATGACATAGAAAAATTTCTAAAAAAAATATTTTAAGTATTTTTTACAGCGCTTCAAACCTAAAAAAAACATTGGAAAAAATTACTTTTTTTCACCGCCGCTATTTTGACCACAAAATCAACTTTTTTTACTTTTTTCTACGTCATGCTCCCGAAAATTTAGTCTATTTATGGAATATTATTTCATTTTTAATTTCCGATAAACCGTTCGCGCTGGACGCCAATAGAGCGTTCCAGTCCTGCGCGCGCTGCTGTTGACGCATGCTGTGTGACCCCACAAAAAAATTTTTTAGTGAAAAAAATTCGCATATGTAGTCTAAAAGCTGAATTACATTATACTTTTTTCGTCTAGATTCATACTAGATTTCTAGTTCAATTTTCGTTCAAGTTTTGTTCAATTTTCATACTTTTTTCACAATCGGTCGTGTATTGTCGACTTTCTTCGATTTTTTTCTGATGTATTGCCAGTACGCCAACTTAAAAACTTACTTCGACAGATACTGAAAAACACATTTAAACAAAAATGAATACATATAAGGTTGGTACAATTGCGAGCGCATGCGTATAATGTATCTAGTATGAAACTTGAATAGAAAAATAGAGCATGTTGTATATTTCTATACTAGGAAACTTGAAAGAAACTTGGATGCAAAAATCTGATTTACATTATACAAGAACTGACTATATGTCCTTGAACAAAACTTGAACTAGAGACCTAGTATGAATCTAGACGAAAAAAGTATAATGTAATTCAGCTTTAATATATGTACTATCGAACTACAAAAACGCGAAAGTTGTATCTTTTATAATTTTAATAAAAAAAAATTACGAAAATTGGCTTATAATCAGCTACATTTACCGAAATACCTCCTTAATGTATATTTTTAATTTAAGAAATTAATAACAAAAAAAAAGTGCAACAATCCAATTACATAATATGTAACTGCGAGGTGAATAAAACAACAAACATTGAAGCAGCAGTAAATAGTAAACGCAAGTGAGCTAATCGAATAAGATTAATATATTACAAAGCACAAAATTATTCTATTATTACAGATATAATAATAAATATTGCATATTTTGTAATAATATTATAGAAAATAGAAATAAGATGATATATTCCGTTAATCTAATACCAGAACATTGCCAATATATATTACATTTGATAGCAATATTAATTAGTATAGGATTGAATCATGTAAATATAGGCAGATTTATTATGTTGATAAATGCGTTTCAGAATCCGTTTTCTGAAATTTTTCTTGCTACTGAAATATATATATATATATATATATATATATATATATATATATATCACTTTATCTTATTCTTATTGTAAATTTAATTCTATATCATTAAACTGACTTTAACGATACTTTAAAACAAATAAATATAAAAAAAATTAGACTAGAAAAAACTAGATGATTTTAAGTTTTTTAATTGACTATAAAAAAATTTAGAAGTAAATTTTCTGCGTAATATTTTATTTTAATTTATTGAAAGAAACAATCAGAACATAAAATAAAACTGCTTTAGGTTAAAATTTTCTATTTATAATAGATGTTTCGACGAAACTGATACAAATGACTTATAGTAAATAACAGGACAAACAAACAAGTTACTAGGTAACAAATAACTTGTGACTAGATTATAAAATTTTATAGATTTTTAATTAATGGAAGCCAAATTTTATTTAACTCAATGCCTTCACAGTGATTTATATACTAGATTGATAGAACATATGAAGTTATTTCCTCTAAATCATCCAGATAAATTTGATTTCATGATGTGAAATTTGAAGAAACTGTAATAATTCCAATTGTAATAGACCAATTAATATTAGCAGTCGCTTAATAAGAGAAGCAATAGAGATTTATAAAAAACAAGATTAGAAGTATATGGATAAACCCATATATTGACATTTCTCGGACAGTTGGCAACACTGTATTTTAATAATATTATAATTTATGTGGGCATTAGGAGATACTTTTCTGAAAATTTGATCAAAATCGAATAAATAATGTAGCCACAATGAATTTTTTAAAAATTTTGTGCTTTTTTTCTCGATAAGTTGACAACAATGTATTTTGTTAAAATAGCATTATTTATTTAGGCACTAAAAAAAACTTTTATGAAAATTTGATTAAAATCGGTTAAATAAAATGGTCATAATAAATTTTTAAAAATTTTACTAATTTTTTTCTCGGAAAGTTGGCAACACTGTATTTTGATAAAATTACATAAATTATATGAATACTAGGAAAATCTTTTGTGAAAATTTGAGTAAAATCGGTTGAATAACATGGCCATAATAAAAATTTTAAAACTTTAGTAATTTTTTTCTCGGAAAGTTGGCAACACTGAATATTAATAAAATTATGTAATTAATAGGAGCATTAGGGAAATCTTTTCTGAAAATTTGATCAAAATCGGATAAATAATGTAGCCACAATGAATTTTTAAAAACTTTAGTAATTTTTTTCTCGGAAAGTTGGCATCACTGGAAAAAACCAAAACCACATGACCATCTTGGGCACTAGGCAAATTTATCCTGAAAATTTCATTATAATCGGTTGAACCGTCTAGGAGGAGTTGCGATCACAAAATTTTGTCTGACGACCGAGCGAGTGAGCGAGCGAGCGAGCGAGCGAGCGAGCTGACGACGCACATTCATACACCCACATAAACTAAGTTCAGATTCGTCATCTAGAGGCTATATGAAGGATTTCTATATATATATTTTTTTTTTTTGAAAATGTTACAGACACCGTACCAAACGCTATACTACTTTTTCCTTGCAGTCAAAGTAGTAAAAAAGATAACATCAATCACTGTGAAGTGGCACTAAGTTAAATAAAATTTGGCTTCCATTAATTATAAATCTATAAAATTTTATAATTTAGTAACTTATTTAAATCTATAAAATTTTATAATTTAGTAACTTATTTGTTACCTAGTAACTTTGGCCCGTATTCTCACCTCACTTTTTCGTGAAAAAGTGCTTTTATCATTAATTTCAAAATAACTTTTTGCTTCTGTTTTTCATCAAATGTAAATAGTTTTTCTATTTTGGATCATTTTTATTATTTTCGGTATTATAAAATTTAAATAAACTATTATAAAGTGCTTAATAAATAATTTTAAGTAAACCTAAAAAGTACTTTTGGCAAAAATCACTTTTATAAATGAGGTGAGAATACGGGCCTTTGCTTTTATATTCTGTTATTTACTGTAATGTCATTTATATCATTTACCCTGAGTTTTGTCGAAATGTCGATTTTATAATAAATAAATATTCATACAGAATTTTAACCTAAAGCAATTTTATTTTATAGAAATCTTATAAAAAGTCGCTAAAAACAAATAAGCAGCAAAGCTATAAAAAAGGAAATTAAAATAATAATAAATCCAAATAAATGATCTAGTTATTCACGCCTTAATTTTGTAAATATCAACAACTAGCCAAATAGTCAATTAATATTCAAAAATTGAATTGGTGCGCCAAAATATAGATCAAGTGATCTTTAAGTAGCTGGTTATAACGTAAGGCGATCCCATATTTTTCGCGGACATTGTTAATATATTACATATACAGGGTGTAACAGAATAACTATTCCTAATTTTCAGAAATGGTAGAGTGCACTTAGAGAAACATTTTTTATTAATAAACTAGTGTCCGGAAATATCTCGGTGCCAAGATACACTAGATATCGTTAAAAACAATCTTAATCAAAACATCAAAGAGTAGTTAAGTTAAGGAACATTTCATTAGAAATAATAGCGCATTAAACTTTATAAAAATTATTCGTAGTTACGACCACCATTTTCGATACACAAGTTGTAACGATGTACAATCGAATGCCAAAAAAAAAAAATTCCGGACTCTAGTTTATTAATAAAAAATGTATCTTTATGTGCCCTCTATCATTTCTGAAAATTTGGTATAGTTATTCTGTTACATCCTGTAGAACAAAATATGTGTGTGTTCATTAATGTCATATGAAACATTGGTATATTATATCTGTCTGAAATGGTAACTTGCTATATATTGGATGGTTTTTAAATGTCAAAGTGGGACCACTTTCGGTTTCATTATTGACTTGCTCTGGTTCAATGTAAAACTGCACAGAGATGGATTAGTTCAATTTCATCTTAATCATATTGGATAATACACCTTAAATAAATTTTAAATATTTATATATTGGGTAAGGTACAAACAAAATATAAGTTAGAAAATCTTCGTAATCTAAAATTTGAAGATACGAAAGTAATTGCAGGACCAAATAATATTAACAGTAGATTGATAAGAAAATCTATAGTAATTTACAATGCACAAAATAACATCAATCAGTGTGAAAGCTCTGATTTAAATGAATTCTGGTTTTCATGAATTAATAAATTGTTAAAAAAATGTAATATAGTTATTTGCATAATATTTAACAATTTTTATTTATAAGAATTTAATGTTAATATTAAATAGCCGAACTCAAAACTATAAGAAACATAATTTTGTTACCTACTAACTTGTTTTTCTGTTTTGTTTGTTTATTATGTATGTCATTCGTATATTTTTTCCTGATTATAATACACGTGAAGTATATCGAAACGTCGGATTTTAATTCAAAACTATACAGTAATTTATAGCGCATTAGCCGAGCGTGCTTAAGCGAATATATAATACTAGTTTTGATGGTTCGAATCTTCGCTGGCCGGCGAATTATAATTATAATTATAATTAATTAACTTTAATTTAATATTTCTAATATTATTAATTAGTTAGTTAATGTTGCATTGTCATCCAGTTCTGGGATATGTTTCAAGTTTCAAGTCTCTAGCTTATCATCAACTAAAGTAAACATAATAATACGAAACTCGACAATAACGACAAGATAAAAATAATGTTGTGTCAACCAATCATTTGGTGCAAAAATTGTAAATTACTCTTCGTTTGTTAAAAAAAAAAACAGACTGCAGCTTCTATGAAACCGGGTCTTAAAATTTGAAAAAAAAAAAGATTAAAAAACGAAAACTGATATTGAATTATAGTTTTTGTTACTGATTAACCGTTAATATTTTTAAAAAGTTACATGTACTGCAAATTATGCACAAATTTTTTAGATATTTCACTAAATTATTAAGTAAAATTTATTGTTTTAATTTTAATTAGTATTGATATATGTGATTTCCAAGGTTATTGGTAATTCCGTCCTTCAGAACTAGTTCTAAAAAAATTTATTGTTTACATTTTTTTATGTAAATGTTTAAAATGATTTGCATGGGTTAGGGTCAAAATCCCGACAATCAAAATCCCGACAATCAAAATCCCGACAATCAAAATCCCGACAAGTCAAAATCCCGACAGGTCAAAATCCCGACAGGTTAAAATCCCGACAAGTCAAAATCCCGACAATCAAAATCCCGACAGGTCATAATCCCGACAAGTTAAAATATGGTTTTCTAGGTAGAAATTTGCATTTAATAGGTTGTGTATAATGTTAAATTAGTAATGTAATGTAATTTTTGATAAACAGTTAACTAATATTAAAAAAAATTGTAAATTATGAATAATTTATAAAATTGTACATTTACAAAAATTCATGAATATATTTATTATTTAATTAAATGTAAATTATTGATAAATTCTAGCAAAATTTACACATTTTAAAAAATATTACAAAAATAAAGATCAATTATTTATTTTGTTAATATTTATACGTATAATGTATCTAATATTAAAATTAATTGTAAAGTAAATGCTCTACAATTAAATACTTACAAAAACTGAACATTTTTAAAAAATATGTTATTATTTGTATTTAAGAAATATACAAACAATAAAAAATACGTTTATTTATATATACTTACAGTAATGTACTTACCCAAAATTAAAAAAGAATTGTAGAAAATAATTTATGGAATTAAGCATTGAATTTTTTTACAATTTTTTTAAAAATTATATAGGTACTTACAAGCCATAATATACTTACTAGATAAAAATTTTGTTTCTTTTTTTAAATTCGTCAAAATTAGAAAGCATACATAAAGAACATTTGTTTATTCTCTTTATAATTATATAATATATCTACTATTATAATTAATTGTAAAATAAATACTTTACAATTAAATAATTGCAAAAATGACACATTTTTTAAAAAATATTTTATTATTTGCATTTACGAAATATAAAATTGGACATTATAAAAAAAAATAAACATATTAATTATTTTCGTCAAAATTAGAAAACATACAAAATTAAAGAACATTTATTTATTAATTTTATATTTATATAATGTATCTAAAATTAATTGTAAAGTAAATACTTCACAATTAAATACGATGAACAATACATTTGTTTACATTGTGTATGTTCATGTAATTGTCGCAAAAATTACACAAATATCGTCAAAATTTGAAAACATGTAAAAATAAAAATACATATTATATATTTATTTATTTTCTTTATGTAATGTACTTAATATTAAAAATTAATTGTAAATTATTAATAAATTGTCGCAAAAATTAAACATTTTTAAAAAGATATTTTATTGTTTGGCTTTATGAAATATCAAAAAGAAACAAAGAGAAGAAATAAAGCTTAAAGTAATGTGTAAATTTGAAATATTACTTTGTATAGCTTTTTCCAAAAATACAATTTTCATAAAAACCTGGTACAAAGTAAATTATGTAATTTACTTAGGCCTAATGGTTTCTATACCATCACTACTTATTTACTAACAATGGTTTTATTATAAGGTTTATTTTAAGACATGAGAAAAAAAAACAAAATACAAAACAAAAATCCAATTAATTCTTGAAAAACATTAATTTCATTAACGCAATTTAAATTGGGCATTTTGTATTTTATGTCGGGATTTTGATTGTCGGGATTTTGACCTGTCGGGATTTTGATTGTCGGGATTTTAACCTGTCGGGATATTGACCTGTCGGGATTTTGACCTGTCGGGATTTTGAATTGTCGGGATTTTGATTGTCGGGATATTGATTGTCGGGATTTTGATTGTCGGGATTTTGACCGCCACCCGATTTGCATATGTGTTAAGGCTTCATATGCATTATAGATGTAAAAACTATGTTTAAATTTACATAAGACTTTTATGTATATACAATAATATCTAAATCTTTACTTCATTCTACCATACCCACTAACTAAAGGTGTTTTAGGGGAGAGTCGGTGAATCACGACCACCTAAGAAAAAGTCCTGTAACTTAAATATATATATATATATATATATATATATATATATATATATATATATATATAATTAGAAAGTCTAAAAATTTATTTACAAAAATACTTGTATCATATAAATAACATTAAAGTTAATAGTGTAATAGAAAAAATCAGTATTTGAAATTTTGTATTTGATCGTAATTCCGCTATATGTGGGGGTAATAAAAACAATAAAGCGAGTAATTAAAACCACTATTTTACACTTACAAATATTATTTATTTAGAAAGAAATGTTAATAAAAATTCTATTCACAAAAATATTAGTAAATCTTTAATTTTTTTTTTGTATCAACTTTTTCTTTATCAGACATGATTCTAGTATTTACGAATGTTGTTTTCTTGTAGATTTTTTGTTATATAATTAGGAAAATGCATATTTTAGTATTGGTTTTAGATGTTCCAGATTTTGAAGAAGTAGGTTTTTCTGATAACAAGATATTCATTAGAGAACTATTGCCCTACAAAATTTTTGTTTCGGATTGCGACAAAACTATTTCTTGTAAATTAGATACATCAGTTTATGTCACAGTCGAAATAGTGCCAGTTGCGTAAGTGCCAGTTGCGTACAGTCATTAAATAGTGCCATTTGCGTAAAAATAAGGGTCGGGTCAAACCCAGGTAGTGAAGCTAGTTAGGCCGAGTGCCAGATGCGTACAGCCGTTATATAATATTTATAATACGCTATACATCGCACATAATTTTTACAAATAATTTAACCGAATGTTTTAATTTTTAATTTACATATTTCCAAAATGATTACGGAAAAGTGTGAGGAAAAGTTTATGTAATTATTATTACAAATTTAACATCACGAATTTAAACATAATTTATCCATAATATAGTAAAAAGTAACGAAGTTGGTAAATGATATGAATTTATTAAATATTAATCTACACAAATCAAATTTAAACCAATAAATATAAACTTGGTTAATTTTAAAATTAAATACTGACTTGATTATTTGTAAAAATTATGTGCGATTTATAGCGTATTATAAATATTATATAACGGCGGTACGCATCTGGCATTCGGCCTAACTAGCATCATTTCTGGGTTTGACCCGACCCTTATTTTTACCCAAATGGCGCTATTTAATGACTGTACGCAACTGGCACGTACGCAACTGGCACGACACCGTCACAGTCACACATAATTTTTGCCATTAAAAATATTTGTTTCTATGTTTTCCTGATGATATACATATACTATGTCGAAATGTCGTTTTTTAATTAAAATTTATGCAGAATTTAATCCTAAATCCTTTTTATTTTTAAAATATATTATTCTTTCACTTACATTCTTAACAGCTTAAGAATTCAAAATATATAAGTTTGAACTAAAGTAAGTCAGAGCCGTAATACATATTTGGAAAATAAAACTTTTCGTTAAATATTTTCAAAAATTTGACATATATATTATTAGTGTATCGCATTGTTATAAAAAAAAATTTGAAACATCTGTGTATATTATAATAATAAATAATTTAAAAAAAAAGCATAAATACTGAAAATATTTAGTTACTGAAAGTTGAGTAGAAAATCAGCTATCTGTTTATTGTAACTGATTTAATGTATGCTAACTTGATATATGAGTCGTATAGATGCAAAACTCACTATTTGCAAATTTTAAGTTCTGAGATATTTGCAAAAAACTGTTATAGCTAAGTGTAATTGTAATTTGATGATAAAATCTTGTTACTAGATGGCAATACTTATTTAAAATCGTGAATCATTGGTATTATACATCATTAATTCATACAAAGTAACTGTTTGCTTTCCACCAATAAAATTTTTATTGGTGGAAAGCAAACAGTTACTTTTGCATCTAAACTATCAACGCAAGTAGTGAGTTTTGCATCCAACACTAAACTTTAAAGAGTGTTTCTCATATTAAATACTGAGTTTTTTTTCTAACCAACCTAACTATCGTATTCCGTGTAAAATTCTATGTCCAAATCGCGCAAAATCTCATTTTTCACTTTTTGTCGAATAGTGAGTTTTGCATCTATACGCCTCATATAAACTCTAACTTTTAAAAAAATCATTTTAATTTATGTATATTTTTTAATTACACTATTAATTAAAATTTTATGTTAGTTGCAGATTTAATTGTACATCGGCCGTTATAGGAAATGAATATAAATAAAAATAAAAGTTAATGGCACAAAACTGTGTATTCTTTTATAAATTAATAATATTTTAAAATAAAATCAAAATGTATATTTAATGCAATTACGAACAACTATTATTATTAAATTTCGTATCATATTTAATAATGCATGTATAAAATTTGTTGCAATTATTTTCATTAATTAACAATAAAATCAAGAATAAAAGCAAGTATCGTAAATTATTTTTAAGATGAATATAAATTTAAAAATTAATGATTCTACTCAAGAGAAATTCCAAAATATTTTAAATTGTTACCTATTCAAAGAACTTAAATTATAACACTTACTTGAACATCATATAAGTGTCCATCGTCGATTTAAATAAGCTTTGGTATTCAAGGTGAACACTAAAAACTAAACGACATGTATTTTGGGAATAAAAATCACCATCAACGTTTAAAATAAAATTTATTTCTATTTTTTTCTTCAAGAACAATGCATCCTAGAACAAAAATGTAAATATACAAATACTTTCTTTTTTAAAAGCTATCTATTAATAGCATTGTTTATTATATATATATATATATATATATATATATATAGAGCGAGTGTAATGTTTGGAACTATCGCAATAAATCTTTTATTAAACGTTTTTGAAAAAAATCCTCGAACACGTCGATTTTTATTTTAAATGAGACATATTTTACTGTAATCGTCACTTCAAGATCGTCTTTTGTTTTTGAGTTATGACGTAAGCGATAATTTTTTTAAATGGAAACCTATATTTTTTATGATGAATTTGGAAAGAGCATGAAATTCTAAGACCAAATATGATAAAAAAGTATGGTACTGTTTCTTGAAATTTTCGAGATAATTGCCGTTAAAGTTTTAAAACAAAAATCTGATAACAATCAAGAGTTCCAAGTTTTAATAAAAAAATCAAGTAGCCATGTATAACAATTGACAGCGTTAAAATTATGACAGTTCTTTATCAGTTTGTTTATCTGTTTTTATTGTGGGCTTTTTCACGTAATTCAGTAAATAATGGTGCGATATTTGACTGACAGTTGTAGTTAATGTTTTTTGTTTTATACACTAATAACTAGATTCATTTTGCCAATTTAATTCGTTTTTAATATTTAAACTTTAAGATTATTTTTCTTAATTTTTTTCAAATGTAACATATTTAAAATTTTACATGGTTGGAAACGGAATAAAAAGTACTACCAAAATCAATAATAAAAAATATAGTTTCCATTTAAAAAAATTATCGCTTACGTCATAACTCAAAAACAAAAGACGATCTTTAAGTAACGATTACAGTAAAATATGTCTCATTTAAAATAAAAATCGACGTGTTCGAGGATTTTTTTCAAAAACGTTTAATAAAAGATTTATTGCGATAGTTCCAAACATTACACTCGCTCTGTATATGTTTTACTTCATATTTAATTGTTATGTAATTTTTTTTTTTTCAAAATTATATTTTATATTAAGATAGCCCAAATAAAAATAAAAATGACTTTTTGCAAAAAAATCAAAACACAACAGTTTTATTTTGTAATAAAACGAAATTGGTATAATTCACGACAGAAAAATGAAATACATGATAAATAATATTTTTTATGACAAAAATGTAAATGTATGAATATACTTTTTCTCATGACAAAAAAATATTAAAAATGTAAACGGTGTTCAAATAGTAAAAAAACCAACAACTAACCTTTTAACTCATTTACCTATTAATAAGTCTGACTAAAATCTTCAGGTGTATTGATCTTTATTAAACAAATAAAAACAATGTTATTTTGTAAATTGTTTCTACTATATTATTTGTCGTTCAGTATACTAATTTTGTCGTACAATTTTTAATGTTTGTCGTGTGAAATACTATTTTTGTTATTCTGTACTGTTCGGAATGTTAATTTTGTAGTAAATTTTAGCATTTTCGTCGTGCCACACTTGTCGTTTTAACTACCATGCAATTATAAGTATATTCCACGTTTTATAACCTTTAGAATCAAAGCTATAACATTTTAACGGTTCGTCTACATAAAATTCATACCATTAAAGAGGTAGCCTAGGTATATATATATATATATATATATATATATATATATATATATATATATATATATATATACCGTGTGTTGACTTGGACCGTCGTACATAGGGATTTAGCATGTAAAATCAGACATGTGCGATTTCCTGCTTCCCAAATTATTTTACAAAAAAACTTTGGGATAAATGTTTTAGGAAACACTTTTCTACATGTAAATCAATCAACAAATTTTTTTTTGGAACCATCCCAACGTCATGAATTAGCCATAAAGTTGTCAAGAAATTGACTGAAAATGGCATTTGCCGTGAAATTGGTACAAAAATAAAACAAATGCTAAATGCTATATGCTATTTCACGGCTACTGCCATTTTCCAGTCAATTTCTTAACAACTTTAGACCTAATTCTTGACGTTAGGAAAATTCCAAAAAACTTTTAGTAATTGATTTACATGCAGAAAGTATGCCCTAAAACATTTATCATAAGGTTTTTTTTTGTAATATAATTTGGAAAGCAGGAAATCGCACATTTCTGATTTTACATGCTAATTCCTTATGTACGACGGTCCAAGTCAACACACGGTGTATATATATATATATATATATATATATATATATATATATATAGTCAATAAATTTAAAATTGTTTTTAAATTTAATAATATTAACCTTAAAAAATATAAATTATAAATTAACAAAAGTAATATATTATAAATTAATTATTAATTGTATTTGTTTCGTAAAATCTTATATCTGTGGCAGTTCGAACATAATCACCAGTGCATAACAAAATATAAATGTTGCAAAAAAAAAAAACAAATTACTAACAACTACGTACACATCAAAATTAAATGCGTTCGTTTTCAACATTGAGATCAAACTGCAAAAAGGAAACATGTTAAAATCAAGCAAATTAATTGCACTTTTCCACAATACAGATTATGCAGTTCTACAATTTTCCCCTCAAGCATATTACCAACAAAATTGCAACATAATATCTATATATCTCGTATTCATAGCCAGCTAGATCATATCAAATTATATACTTACTTGGCGATTGCTATTTATTTCAAATCAAAATACAAAAGGTCGTATGTAGTAAATTATACGGCGTACGTAATATTTGCCAACTAGAGTAAAATCCGTATATAATTTTTCACATACAGACAGCCGTAGGCCAGTGGTAGTGCAACATATATATATATATATATATATATATATATATATATATATATATAATCGACGTCTCGACGAAACTCAACGCTCGTCTTAATCAGGGAAAAACTGATACAAATGACAGAGTAAATAACAGAACATAGAAACAAGTTACTAGGTAACAAATAAGTAACTAGATTATAAAATTATATAGACTTTTAATTATTGGAAGCCAAATTTTATTTAAATCAGTGCCTTTACAGTGATTGTTGTTATCTTTTGAATTGCTTCTCTTATCAATCTGTTAATTGCAAGATCTATTAATATTAACAGCAGATTGATAAAAGAAGCAATTGAAATTTATATGGAAAAAAACAACATCAATCACTTTGAAGGCAGTGAGTTAAATATAAATAAAATTTGGGTTCCGTTAATTAAAAATCTATAAAATTTTATGATGTAGTCACTTATTTTATTACTTAGTAACTTGTTTCTATGATCTGTTATTTACTACACGGAGAAACACGTTTCTTTGATATTAATAAATAAATTTCAATAACATAATATATTTTTTATTTTAAATAAATTTATTTAGAGTAAATAAGGTAAAGGAGGCTAACATTGACAGTAGGGTAACATTGACACATCTTTGAAAACGGCTTTTAAAATTTTTATAGTGAGTCACAGAACGCTGTTGATTAGCTCTAAAAATAATGTATATGACTACTGTAAATAATATCACCATCCATCGTTCGTTGCTCGAAGCTTAGGGCTTATGGCGTATGGATACCGACGTGTTGTTTTTTATATGGTGACAATTCGTGTTTGAAACTTCCATTCTAAGAGGTTTTTACCTGCAATTCGCGTACCATTTCACGCACAATTCGTTTTTTTTAAGAAAGCGAGGAGGTCATTTTACTTTTCCGGACATTACAAACAAAAGTTACGTTCTTGCTACAGATATAGTACGCGTGCTGCCTCAACCAAGAATTCGTCGTGACATGTATTTTTTTCAAACAAATTTTTTCGATGCGGAGTAAAATTCTTTAATTGTTAATTAATTGCATGTATATTATAAATTTTCTTAAAATTACAATAAAGTTCACTCTTATGTTATTATTCCTTTATTTACTACCTAGTATTTACTTATAATAAGAATAGAAGAATTATTTATCACTAAGGAAATAATTGGTTTCATAAAAATGCACTTTTGACCAATTTTTTTAAATAAATTTAAAATTGTTAAATTATAAAAAGAAAGTTCTATGTCAAAATTAAATTCCTATATTGTAACATTGCCATTTCAATGCATAAAGCAAGAAAAAACAAGGCATGTCAATGTTACCCACATGTAGGGTAACATTGACTAATTATGGTATATACATATATATTAAATATTTTCAATACCGTTTATGATAATCAATAAATTACTTTACATTTTAGAAACTAATATATAAAGCTAATTTTTCTGCTAAGAAAAAAAAAATTATAAATCTTAATAAAATTTAAAAAAATTAATAACTAAAGATGTGTCAATGTTTGACGGTTTTACCTTATACAAGCTCTTTATTGTAAAATAATTATTTGTTAGTAATAAATAAATACTTTTAAATCAAATAGATATTTATTTGCCACTATTGAAAAAAATATTTATTAGAATGAAAATGATTTTCTTTACTCCAAAGAATGCCTTTTCTCTGTTTATAATGTTATTTATATCAGTTTTTTCCCTGATGAAGATGAGCGTTGAGTTCAGTCAAAACGTCGATTATAAATGAATTTTAATACAAAACCTAAAGCAGTTTTATTTTACATAATCCATATGTTTCACTTATAAACTACGGGAACGGATATTATATTTCATATAAGTTCAAAATTATTAACGTTTTAAATACTTTGAAGATTTCTTGCAAATTTATATTATATATGTATATATATATATATATATATATATATATATATATATACAGGGTGTTCGTTCGCCAGATTGATATGGGGCAATAACATGGGATACCGATAATATGCAGAATACTTCTTTCTGAAGTAAAATTTAAAGAAATACTTAGAATACTTTTCGATAGGGAATAAAAAGATCTATAATATAGTTTTAATTTTAAATTGCTAGCATGTGCCGTCTGGGCGCTAAAATTTTTTTTAAAATGTATTTAGAATTTTCAGTAATTTTTCCTATTAAATTATACTTTGAAAATTTTGTTTTTGAATATTTGGTAACACAGCCTATATCTATATTTTGTAACTTTTATATTCTTGTTTCCAAGGAAACCCGTTTGAGTATATATAAAATGCTTTTTTGGTGGTTACGTTAAAGTATGGTAGTGAATGTTGAGTTTGGCTGCAAAAGCATAAAAGAAAAATGAGATTTTTTTAGGTGGGAAATATGGTGTAACTAGGAAGAATCGGATACGAAATAAATTAGTGTATGATGAGTGTAAAATTGAAAAAAAAAATGTAGCAAAAGTTGCAATGTTTTTATTAAGATAGTTCAAACATCTTGAGCGAATGTCTAATGAACGTTTAGTTAAAACAATCTATATGAGTGATTTTGAAGCTATACGTTTGCCAGTGGATGTCTGATGAGTAGTTGGAGTAGTATGATTGAGAGATTAGCTTACGTGTAGCAAAAGTTTCCAAGTAGTAAGAATAGAAGAGCACGTATGAGGAGAATTATGAATATGAATGAAGCTCAAGTTGCTAGTCTGGATAGGAATGTTTGAAAGAAATTGATTTCAGAATAGTGTAAAGAGTTTTTGCCACACCCTTGTTTTTGCCCAAACTTGTAAAAAAACATCTTAAAAACCCCTTTTAATATTTAATATTTTGAACGATTACAACAAAAGTCATAGCTATATTATTCTTTGCTATAAATATTGAAAACGCTAATTTGACTAAAATTTAAATATGCTAACTAAATGTTAGTAGTTTGTGACATTCTTATTTAGATTTACTTAGTGAATGTTTGTTTGCTACACCATTTAAATCCCCTTTGCTTTGACAGCCAGCATGTCTATCCAGCGTATTAGAATAATAATAATTGCCATTGAAATAAGAGAAGAAAAACCATCACTTTTTCTAAATATAATAAAATCATATTGCGTGAAAATATGTCGCTCGTATAATTGTATCTCCAATCGTAAATTTTATAATTCATTCAATTTGAATTACAGTTATTTTCATGTTAATTGACTTGTCATTATTCTTGATTAGTGTGAACTGAACTGTGTTCATATTTATAATTAACTATCTTACATTATACTTCCTAACGGGATGTTATGTTTGAAGATTTTTATTGTAATAATATAAACTTAAAAAAAAATCAATAATTTTACATAAAAAACTGGGACAACTGATTAACACCAGTTTAATTTGTAAATTTACAAGCGTCACATGAAAATTTTTCATAATATGAATATATAATACGTATATTTTATATAAATTTAATTACTCTTTCGATAGAAAAACATATAAATATGGAAAATTAAGGATTTTTTACTTAAAATTACAAAATTATATTATTTTTACAGAAAATTCATCGTTTTGCTGAAATAATATGATATTTTTACCACTTTGACTGCAAGGAAAAAGCGGTATAGCGTTTGGTACGGTGTCTGTAACATTTTCAAAAAAAAAATTGATATAGCCTCTAGATGACGAATCTGAACTTAGTTTATGTGGGTGTATGGATGTGCGTCGTCAGCTGTGCGACAAAATTTTGTAATCGCAACTCCTCCTAGACGGTTCAATCGATTTTAATGAAATTTTCAGGATAAATTTGTCTAGTGCCCAAGATGGTCATGTAGTTTTGGTTTTTTCCAGTGATGCCAACTTTCCGAGAAAAAAATTACTAAAGTTTTTAAAAATTCATTGTGGCTACATTATTTATCCGATTTTAATCAAATTTTTACAGAAAATACCTTTAGCGCCTATAATATTATATATTATCAAAATACAATGTTGCCAACCTTCGGTGAAAAATTTTTTTATTCCTATTTCTTATCATTTTTGTGATAATGTCAAAGTGGTCTATATATGGGTTTACTCATATACTTCTAATCATGTTTAACTATGGTTTTTAAGTAAAATGCCAACTTTTTTACGATGTAGGTGTAAATCAAATTTAATTTCCAATAATTTATGTAAAATTTTGTTTCATGATTCAAAATAAAATAGATATTTTTTTGTAACCATTCTTAGTTTTGTTGTTTAGTAATTCATTTGTTTAATGATTGATAATAATAATGATGGAATAATTCGAATGAAAAATACTCGATCATTTTATTTTGAAAATTATTCGAGATATCTTGAATTAAATTGAATTCATTCGAATTGAATTGCAAATCATTTAGATGATGAACCAAAAAAAAAGTTACAGATTTTCATAAAAACATGCAAAATAGATTATAAAATTGAAATACAACTTTAATGCTATTTTTTTTTTAATTATGCGAAATCAGAGTTAGTCAACCTAATCAAGTAGCAAATAACCATTGGAACTATATGAATAATTAAGGGAGCTAATTTGACTCATAGATGAAGCACTTAAAGTCGGAAAAAAGGTGCCAACATATAGCATATAAATAATTATATTTAATTTTAATTTCCTATATAACTAAAAAAATAATAATTAGACTATGTATTTAAAAATTTTAGTAATTTTTTTCTCGGAAAGTTGGCATCACTGAAAAAAACCAAAACCACATGACCATCTTACGCACTAAACAAATTTATCCTGAAAATTTCATTAAAATCGGTTGAACCGTCTAGGAGTAGTTGCGATCACAAAATTTTGTCTGACAACCGAGTGAGCGAGCGAGCTGACGACGCACATCCATACACCCACATAAACTAAGTTCAGATTCGTCATCTAGATGCTATATGAAAGATTTCTATACACAATTTTTTTTTTGAAAATGTTACAGACACCGTACCAAACGCTATACCACTTTCTCCTTGCAGTCGAAGTGGTAAAAATATGTGTCGCTTGGTTTTTAGTGTCCTACTTGAATACGCGGAGCTCATTTAAATCGACGATTAACACCTCGATATAGTTACTCGTTAGTTTAATGTCAAGTTGGTAAAAGAAACTATTAATTCTCAATTAGCATAAAACTATTTCTTATGCATTTATGTAATAAATTTTCGTCCTTCGCTTAGTAGGTGCGAAAACTATCTTCTATATCACGCAAAAACAAATCACACTTTACTTTTTTAATTAACAGTCTAGCTAAGTAATTACTACCTAAACGCATAACAATTAGCTAATTTTATCTAACTTTTACTATTTTACTTTTACTTTATGCAAAAATAACATTGTCTATCGTGTTAGTATCTTGTATCTGCGTGGGCAGTAATTACAACTCAATTATATGATAATACCAATTACGAGAAATATTTATTTAAACAAATATGATATTTTTTTATTCGTTACATAAAATCAAATATTCTGTAGAGAATCGGTTTATGCTTTGTCTGTCTCTGTCTGAGTTATAATTATGCTAATACTCAAGAATATTGAGATTTTATATTTTTCCAAAAATTTTACAAGTTACGCAGTCAATGAATCGGGTTGTTAGGCTATGCATCAATGACTGGCCAGTTTAACCGTAGACACGTGTTTCGGCCTTTAGGACCTCATCAGTACGGTGCTTTGATCAGTATCGGGAAGACACTGATACAGATGTTAGTTCTGGCTGGCTTTTATACTAAGTACTTTAAAACGATAACGAAGAGTAGCAATAAATACCACCAACGCCATCTATACAATAATGCAATAAGCAATTATAGTAATGAACCTTGAACAAATAAGTGTTCATATTGTCATTGTGAAATTTAATATAATAATACTCAAGGATATTGAGATTTTATATTTTTCCCAAAATTTCACGAGTTACTCAGTCATTGAATCGGCTTGTTAGAAATACGTATAAATATTTAAGTTATAATAGATTTACGTGTAATTACTTTATTTCACATTAATTTTCTAATTTCTTCTAATACTTCAATTAAATATATTAATTCTAATCTCTGCATTCACAACGCTACATTATTCAAAACAATAAAACTAATATTACTTATCATAGTATTAGTAAAACATATCGTAAAAATCTAGTGTAATAAATAAAACAAAAACAAATTTTAATCTACTATCTTAATGAGTAACTTTGTAAGACAACCTGTTCTACAATGCTTTTACAATTGTTCTGTTTTGTTGTTGTTGTTATTTAACTGGTTATTTATAGATAAGTAACTTTGCATGATTAGTTCATTAACCTAGAAACAATTGTAACAATATCACCATTAATAATTTATGTTAAATTATTATGCGTTGACAAGTTATTATATGTATATTGAAAATATAATTAGTTTGACGATTTATTAATAACTCGTTCAGGATACAAAATAATCAATAATTTATTATAATAAATTTGTTTGTTGACAAATTATTGAATTTCTATATGAGGATTAGACTGTGCCAAAAAAAAATTCTAATTTTACGCTCGTTTTTTAGTATATATGTTACAATACACAAAAACATGACAATATGTCGGATTTGAGCCAAATCGGTAAACATTTACAGGTCGCTCAAATCGAAAACGTGTTATCGTTTCCTACAAATTATCGATTATGGACACTTCTTAATTTTTATTTACGTCTATTCATTATTTATGCAATAATTCATGTTTTCGTATTCGAAAACAGTACTAGAAAGATTGCAGAACGATTGTAGTCAAAGTCGGTTGAGTATTATTGAAGTACCGTAATTATTTGCTTGGCTATCTGAGCTAAAATTTCAGTTTTTTATAATAATAGCTGTAACAACTTCACCTGCATACATCCTTGTAATTCATTTAATGTTTTTCAGTCTACCCATGTTATATAAATTGTTTTTAATGTACATGTACTTAATTAGAACCAACACATATCTACCACAAATTAATTATTTACATTGCTTGAGAAATCGCACCTATGCTTTTCCGAAGTAAAACTAAAAATAATAATAATTAATTGTGAATTGATATTCAATTAGTTGATTGACAGATAGTGTAATATATGCTTTTTAAGCAATACAAGACAATAGTCATGATATTGGAATCAAAATCTAAGTACAGGGCCATCTGTGTTATCTTAGTAATTGGACAGTTTGAAAAGCTTTGGCTGTGGCGCGCAGAACGGCATCAAAGCCAACTACGTAAAATTAAGATTTTGTTTTTTTTTTGGCACAGTCTATTGAGGATTTTGAGGATAGTCCCAGTAGTACCCGATCTGACGTATAGATGGCGGATATTGTTTGAAAAGAATGATTTATGGTAGAAGTACGAAACTCATAAAGCTTAAGTTTAAAGTTTGACGACGATATGTTGTTTAGTATTGGTTTGGGGCAGCCATCAATAGGTAAACGCTTTCAGAGTGAATTTGTAAACATATGGAAAAAATTTGATTATTGTTATGTAATACAATACTTTCATTTGAAATGCTTCAGTAAAATATTAAGTGGCAAAGTTTAAAGAGGCCTAACCAGGTGCCAACAAAAACATTGCAGTGGTCAACCGAATGAAGTAGAAATGGTGTAAAAAATCCACAAAATTATATTGGATGAGAGTCGACTGAAAGTGCGCGAGCAAGCAGCAAACATGGTAGGCATTTCAAAAAGTGCTGCACATCGCACATATTGACTGAATATTTGGACATGAGAAAGCTGTGCGCAAGATGGGTGCCGAGAATACTCTCTGGGACCTGGTACCTCTGCGACTGCTCTCGTAATATCTAATTTTATTTTCTCCGCATGTACACCCTGTGACTTGACTGTACAATGATATTGCACTTAATTGTAATTTAAAATGAAACAAGGTTTCATGATACAATTTACTGAATAATTTCTTCATGGTATTGCGTTGAGAAATGTCAAGTTTATGTATAATCTATATATGGTAGTACGTAACATGTTTGACCTGTTCTAAGATGATTTCTCTTATACATACATCAATAAGGAAGTACATTTTTATATCAGAAAAATGCATTTGAAACAATTTAACATTAACACTTCTTTTACTGTATTTATTCTGTACCTATTCAGTGCTTAACTTTATACATTACAATTAATATATATATATATCAATCTTGTATCAAGTTCTGATGACATTCAAACATAAATTACACACGTCTTAGAAACTAGATCATTTATATTCATTTTTTTTTATTTGTTTATTTATATATATTTACCTTCATGGTGTCCATTGACAGTGAGAAATTTATTGATTTACAAATGTTATAATTTATCTACAACAATAACAATATAATAAATATTACATTTTTGTTGTTTTATACTTTATTAAGTAAAATTTTGGTTTTTCTAGTATTAAATTTGGTATTCAACTTTGTTTTCAACTTATTTATAATAACTTTTTAAATACTAGTACCAATAAATTGCTAAAAAAAATAACGTTGAGTAAAATCAACTGGTAGTGCACAACTCCGCTAGTGTCCGAAATCCCAATTATACATAAATGCATTGAATAAAATATAAACTCTTAAAAAGAGTATTTGATAAGTACCTCATATATTTATATATATTATATTATATATATATATATATATATATATATATATATATTTTTTCCCATTATGTAGTATTCCTGGAATGTCTGCGCATTTTACATATTTTGCAACAACATTTTTTTTTTGCACAAACACAGTTGTAACTATATAATATAAATTGTATTCTTTTAATTATTTTTTTTTAATAAAAAAAATCAAATACTTCAACTAAAAAATACAAAATTAGATTTAAACATTATTTACATCAATATTTTTCAATTAAATGTTATAGCAACAAACATAAAAAATAGTGATGTAAATAAATTTGAAACTTATATTTGCATAAAATAAAAAAGCTTTAGAATTAAGTTTTGTGTAACTTTTAAATAAGACAAACACAAATAATTTTATTTGTCATTATTAAAGTAAACTTTTTATTAAAAAAAAAATAATTACAAACGCAATTTATATACATCTATATTGGTAAAAAAAATATTTCTTTGCAAACTACGTAAAATTCGCAGACATTCCATGAATATAACATCCATGAGCTAAAAAAAATCTACAATATGGGCAAACTACTCGTACATAATGGAAAAATTAACAATTTGGAATATTTATCAATGACCTTTGAAACAAATGGGGGTAGCTGCCAAACATTCTTTTTAGCAGTTTATCTTTTATACAATGCATTTATGTACAAGTGGGATTTCTAACACTGGCGGTGTTGTGAACTGCCAATTTACTGATATTTAAAAATTTTGAAAAATTGACAAATGCTACCAGGGACTGTATTTTGTAAGAAACTCTAACATTTTATTTAAAAAAAAATATATCTAGTCTCAAATTTAGTTCAATAGGTTTTTTTTTTATATAAAAATGCACGAAACAACTGTTAAATCAACAACCGAAAATAAAAATATCGAAACATAAACATTTATTCTATTATCGTATTTAAAGTTTGTTCAAGTTAATTCAGTTAATATACTTGACAAACAATCTCAAAAGAAATGTTTGCTTTGAAAGAAGGAAAAAAAGTAGGTCTCTTCAGGTCAATTCTACAGTTGTTCTGTTATTTTAGCGAACGTATCTCAAAACTTTATTGAAATAATTTTCTATTTTTGAAAATTATTTTTTGTTAAAATACAAATTTACTGACACAATATTCTGCTATTTAACTTTTTTGTAAATATTTAACTTAATATGTAACTACATACATACATACATACACAATCACGCCATGTACCCTACAGGATGTGGCACAAACTCTTTTCATCATCACGAAATCAGTCGCCTCCAAACATTCCTATCCAAACAAACAACTTTCGCTTCATCCACATTCATAATTTCTCTCTCATACATGCTCTTTTATTCCTACTACTTGGAAACTTTCGCTCACGCAAAACACTCCAACTACTCATCGGACGTCCACGCAAACGTATACCATCAAAATCATTCAAATAAATCTTTTTAACCAAACGTTCATTAGATATTCTCTCAACATGTCCGAACCGTCTTAACTGACTCTAACACGGGGCAACTTTTGCTACAACATTTTTTTCAATTTCACACTCATCATACACTAATCTATTTTGTACTCGATCTCTCCTATTTACACCACATACCCCACGTAAAAATCTTATTTCCGCATAAACTACGTTTAGATTCGTCATCTAGAGGTTATATGAAGGATTTCTACTAAAAAAAATTGAAAATGTTACCGACATCGTACTGATTATTTGAAACGCGATAATGTGATAATATTCAACAGTTTTCTGTAATTTTCATGACGATCTTTGCTTTTAAATTATCTTCATATAAGCATGTACTATTAACAGTTTCCAGTAAAATGTTTTTAGAAAATAAAATATAAGGTGTCAGTTTGCAGTTAACTATAAAAATGGTTGCATTACATTAAGTCAGGGATAATTTATCATTCGGTTAATAATAAAAAAAGATCAAGCAAGTTGTTACTTTAGTTGCAATATTGCAGAACTGTAATTTCCATTTTTCAAATTTGTAAAATATGGATAATAAACATGATAAATATCATATAATTACAAGTATAAATTTTGTTCTACTTTTTGTTAACAATTTTTTAACGTAAATAAAGTATTTAATTTTTATCAAGTGAAGATGGTAGATTTATTTTCTAATAAAAATAATAAATGTAGAATTATTATTATTAAATACATACACATAATTTTTTTGTTTCAACAAAAAGTTTAGTTTCTGTTATTAAATTTTTACGAATGTCTACTAAACGTTTAGTTAAAAAATTTATATAAATGATTTTGAAGCTATAATTTTGTGTGTACGTCCGATGAGTAGCTGGAGTGGTATGATTGAGAGTGTTTTGCGTGAGCAAAAGTTTCCAATTAGTAGGAATAGAAGAGCATGTATAAGGTAAGTTAGGATGATTTTGGATGAAGCTGAAGTTGCTTGTCTCGATAGGGATGTTTGGAGAAAATTGATTTCGAGATAATGGAAAGAGTTTGTGCCACAATCTTTTGGGTTCATAGCGTGATTGTGTAGGTATATATGTATGTATTAAATTTTTGTCACTAAACATAACAAAAACAATTTTGAGACAATTAGTTTATCTACTTTATGTAAGTCGATTTTGAAAATAAAAATTTTATGTTTTTGCAGAACTTCTTTCTACACAGCTTTTTTTGGAATGTTTACAAATAAACTAAGTTTACTTAACATTTTTTTCACGATGGCATCAGCACTTCCGGCTAGTTTATTTTTAGTTTTTAAACAAGCACCAGCAAGTTCCGTAACAATAATTTTCCAAAAACAAATATTATTTTTTTCATATATTAACACTGACAAATTTATTCGCGCTTCGCTCAACAATAACAATTAGTTTATTATATTTTTTCAAAGCTTGTAAAAAAACAACAATTAATTTTTTTATTAATAATCGACGTTTCGACAAATTAATTTGTACAATTTACTAAAATATTTGTATTAAATAAAATATTTACAAATTAATTTTAATTATAGATACGAGTATTATATGTACTAACTATTGCTCAAATACAAACTTAATGTATAAAATTAAAACCTCTTAATAAAATAAAATAAAAAAATACTCATAATTATTTGGATCAAGTAGTCTGAAATATAATTACCATTTCATGAGTTACCTGTCGCATTCATGCTGACAGGTACAATTTCATAAATGAGACGGTAAAAACAAACCTATATATAATTATGGACGTTATGTTCATATAAATACATTTTATTTATTGCTTTTAATTGCGCATTAGGTTTTTCTGAGGTATTAATTTATTTACTATTTTTATTTCATTTCTTGTTTATTTATTTTTTTTTAATTATTTTATTTTTATTACTCCTATTATTTATTTTCTATTTATTTATTTTTCATAAATCGGTATTTTCACTTCAAAAAAACTTGTTATATTTTCAAAAATGTATCATATTCAATACAAAATTTATATCAAATTTAAAACATTCAAATAAAAACATTATTTAAATAAAAATAATGTATGTTTATCTGGATTATATTTATAACATTTAGTTTGCCCCCATTAATTTATCAAAATTTTTAAGTCGGCTATAAAAATTAAATTTTTGTTTAAATGTTAATCCAGAACATTTTAAAATTATTCCTTTTAGAATATTTACAAATAAAGTGAGTTAACCTGAAACTGTTTTCATTGTTATTTAATTTCGGTTAGTTCAATTTTTAAGGAAGCACTAAATATCCCTGTAGAAATATACTTATGCATCTTTACTCTTTTATAAAACGAGAATAGAATAATTAAGAATTAAGAAATTTTAAAATCAGAAATGAGAGATTGATTATCAAAATTTTCAGGATAGGTTTATTTCGTGCCAAAGATGGTCATGTGGTTTTATTTTTTCCAGTGATGTCAACTTTCCGAGAAAAGTTACTAAAGTTTTTAAAAATTCATTATGGCTACATTGTTAATCCGATTTTAATCAGATTTTAAGAACAGATTCTTCTAGTGTACACATAAATTATATAATTTTACTAAAATTTAAAATTCTAAAATTTTTAAAATTTATTTCTGGCTTTAATATCCTATTTATCCGAGATCAATCAAATTTTTACGAAAGATTTTATTAGTGCGGAAATACACACATACATATACATACATAATCACGCCATGGATCCAAAAGGGTGTGGCACAAACTCTTTTCATCATTCCAAAATCAGTCGCCTCCAAACATTCCTATCCAAACAAGCAACTTTCGCTTCATCCACATTCATAATTCCTCTCATACATGCTCTTTTATTCCTACTACTTGGAAACTTACGCTCACGCAAAACAATCTCAAACATATCACTCCAACTACTCATTGGACGTCCACGCAAACGTATACCATCAAAATTATTCAAATAAATCTTTTCAACCAGACGTTCATTAGACATTCGATCAACATGTCCGAACCATCCTAACTGACTAACACTAACTTTTGCTACAACATTTTTTCAATTTCACACTAATCGCCAACTAATCTATTTCGTACCCGATCTCTCCTATTTACACCACATACCCCACGTAAAAATTTCATTTCCACAGCAGTCATTTTCCCTTTATGCTTTTGCAACCAAACGCAACATTGACTACCATACATCAATGTAGGCACCAAAACTGCATTGTATATACTCAAATGGGCGCCTTTGGAAACATTTACATTCCTAGCAAAAGTTCTCAAAGCACCCAAAACCTTACAACCAGCATTTACTCTCCTTTTAATTTCACGTTCAAAACGGCCATTTCTAGACAACAAACTACCCAAATATACAAATTCATCTACCTGCTCTAAACGTGCACCATCAATATAAACATTACATTCAGTCATCAAGTCAGCCTTCTCAAAAACTAAAACTTTGCACTTATCAACATTCAACACAAGATTCATATCTTTACCAACAACATTAATTCTATATGATAGTTGCATAAACAAATACTAATCTGAACTGTTCATTTTTTGATCACTAGGTGTCAGTTTTCAATAATTGAAGAACGCTATCTTTTGATATAAAACAATTTAATAATACAGTAAAACAACTGCTTTAATTGCAATTAATATTTAATATTAATATTGTATTTAATATTAATATATATAAATTGTATTTAATATTAATATTTAATTTAATATTAATATTTAACAATTCAAATAACTGATCTGTAATTAGTCACTATAAAACCATTACAATATTTAATTTATCTGGCGGCAAAAAATAGCGTATTAATCTATATTTTAATCTCACAAGTATGAATTGCTTCCTGTAAATTTCATTTTTATATTATGGGAAATAATGTAGAAACACGTATGCAAATCTCATGCACAGAAAGGTCTATATTCTACAATAATTCTAAAATTCCTCATCTATTTTAAAAGATCTTAGCAGTAGTAGAAAACAAGCGACCCGTACAACGCAATAATATCAACCTTCGGAAGATTGTATAATTGATTGTACAGTTATGTACGTTTGAATAGAAAGAAATTCTGTGGTAGTTCGATATTAATCAGAATAGCGATTTTTATATCTATTCTAAATTAGAATTACAATTAAATTATATGTACAATAACTTTACCTACTTTATTAATTATGGAAATTTACAAAAAAAAAAAAAATAAATACAAAAGCATATGTGAAAATACAAGTAATATGTAATATTTGTAGTTTTATAGATAATATTACCTATTTTTACATGCTACATAAAATTACCTAATGTTTCTGTATTTTTCCAAATTTTTATTGAAATTTACAGTAAATAATATAACGAAAGTTAATTATAATTTTATATAATTTTACATAATTATATATATTTTATATTTGCGTTTACAATTTTACAATTGTTATGTAGTTTTGCGTGATATGATTTTGCATAATATTTATGCAATATTTATATAATATTTATTTATATATAAACTTTTTCTGTGTGATATTTGTGAAATTTTTATGTAATTTTACATTGATTACTTAGTATTATAACTACTATTTATAAGCAACTAGCTGCTCCAGCAAACGTTGTCTTGCTTTATTTTAATGTGAATAGATATTAAATTCTTTTATGAATTTTTTTGTATTACAAAAAAAAAAAATCAATTACATTTTTCATGACAAGAAACTTTAGCTTCATCGATATTCGTAATTCCATCCATACATGCTCTTCTGTTCCTACTACTTGAAAACTTTCGCTTACGCCAAACACTTTTAATCATACCACTCCAACTACTCATCAGACGTCCACACAAACGTAAAGCCTCAAAATCATTCATATAAAAAGTTTATTAATTATTCGCACAAGACTGAACCATCTTAAATATATCTCTATTTTGAAATATTTGTGAAACACATAAAAATAACATCATTAAATCACCACTTGCAGTTGACAGATCTTTATCAAAAATTGACCAAATTGGAATATTTACCTTCAAAGCTAAAATATGAAGTTTTATGAAAATTCGTACAGTAGAATTTGTTCTACACATGTCCACAGACAGACTGACAAACGGACATCACGTTAAAAACAGTTGATTCTAATTCGTGCTTATTTGTTAAAATCTAGATACGTCAATTTTTGGTATGTTTACAATACCTCTCTTATCATAGGACGGTAAAAAAACAAAAAATAATTCTGTAAGATCTAAACGCGAAAAAGTAGACCTAATAAATTTTCAAAACAAATTTTCGCTTATGCATCTTTTCTGTTATATAAAACAAGAATAAAATAATTAAAAATCAAGAAATTTTAAAATCTTATTCCAATCTTAATACTGCAACAAAAAGTAATAAAGGTAAAAATAAATACACTTTTATTTTCAAAATTTTTCGGCAAACATTAACAAATGTTAATGTTCTGGATTAATACGGCTACAAATTAAATATAAAGTTAGAAAAAGTATCTAATCATATTTACTTTAATTTATCAACATCTTTCATTTATTTACAAAAATAGTTAATATTATGTATACATTTGTTTTATTTTTCATTGATGCCAACTTTCCAAAAAAAAATTAATAAGTTTTTAAAAATTTATGGTGGCTACATTATTTATCAGATTTTGATTCAATTTTCAGAAAAGATTTCTTTAGTGCCCGCATAGATTACATAATTTTAATAAAATACAGTGTTGCCAATTTTGAAAATAAATACAAACATTTTTAAAAAATTTACTGTGACTACATTATTTATACGATTTTGATCAAATTTCTTTAATTTAAAATTTTTCTAATACATTAAACTTATTAAAATCAAGGAAATATAATTTACAATTTTGTGACTTTTTTAATGTAGTAACATGTATGCAACTGGTTCAAGAATCCGTTGTTAATTACTAATTATTTACAATGGCAAAAAAGCATCCCATACATCAGAAATACAACATTTCCTCAATATTACAAGCACCTGGCCAAGTTCATTGATAAAATATATTCATTATAGAAGCGGAAATTCAGCAAAACGATGACAAATAGATTAAATTAATATAGCTGAACATTTTTGTTCCTGTTTGTGGTGTATATATATATATATATATATATATATATATATATATATACCGGGTGTTCGTTCGTCAAGTTCGTATGGGCGTTTAACATGCTATTTCGGTAATTTGCGATATACTTCTTTCTCGAGTTAAATTCGGAGAAATACTTAGAATACTTTTTGATAGATCATAAAAAGTTTTATACTTTAGTTTTAGTTTTAATTTGCTAGCATGTGCCGTTTGGGCACTAGATTTTTTTTTTGATTATTTTGGTTTTTATTTTTTTTCTCAAAAACTATGAGGTATAGGAAAATAAGCTTATTATGGAAAAATGCGGAATAATAAGTACTATAATGGAGGAAAGAAACTATTATTTTAGGATGCATCGTTTAGTAGAAAAAAAAATGAATTTCTGAAAATTTCGAATTTTTTCAAAATAAGCCTTTTTTCAAAATTTGCTCAAAAAAATCTGAAAAAATTCAGTAAAATAAAAAAAAAATTAGCTACATAATAGCTAACAATAAGTAACTTTTTTCTCTATTCTTGACAAATTTTCAAAAATTCAGTTTCTAATTTTTTTCTACTAAACGATGCATCCTAGAATAATGGTTTTTTACTCGATAATAATACTCAATACTCCCCATTTTTTCGTAACATCTTATTTTCCTACACAACATAGTTTTTGAGAAAAAAAATAAAAACCAGAAAATCAAAAAAAAAAATTCTAGCGCCCAAACGCCCAAACCAAATTATAGAACATTTTATGTCCTATCGAAAAGTATTCTAAGTATTTCTCCGAATTTAACTCGAGAAAAAAGTATATCGCAAATTATCGAAAATGCATGTTAAACGCCCTTACGAACTTAACGAAAGAACACCCGATATATATTTCAAAGATATGATTTCGTTTTAATGTTATCGCTATGTAAGTTGTATAAATTGAATAAAATCATTCGCATGCTTGAAAATAAATTGAATGAATACATCAATTGCACAAATAAATCAATCCCTTATATTTCAGTATTGACTGAATATAATTGAGAATCATAGTTCATTTTATAGTAATAAATTGCAAAAGTAGTTATGAAGACCTTATATAGTTGTTATGTACAGTGTTACATTACATTTATAAATTACTAATTGTAAGATATAATTGCGTGGTTTATAGTGGAATAGCTAAAATTAATTCAGTAGCTTCATAATACCAAAATTGGAAATATAAATGGGCATTATTGAAAAATATGCGATGATTTTAAATAAATATTTTGAACATTAGCTCGAATATATTAGTGTGCATTTTACTTTTTATTTTATAAATTTGGTGGAGCCATTGCTATTTTACTGTTTTAACAGCAATTGCCATTATGTTCGGTTTTATTCGGCAATAAACGTATTTTCTGAAACATGTTCTGTATTTATATTTAACATACGGTTTATTTTCGTAAATAAATTTTCAATTTCGGTTACGATTACAAAAAAAATGCTATAACAGCCATATAACAAAATATCTTTACATAAAACAGAACAATAGCGAACAATAGTCGAATAAGTTCCACCTATTATTAAAATCTTCTTAAAGCAAAACAATTGAAACACAATTCATGCATTATTAATATGTTTTCAAAAAAAAAATACATATGTTTTATTCAAAACTTCCCACAAAATATACAATATAGTGTATAAATATTAAGTATCTATCTCTTGTACTCTTGTCATTCCAACAACAATTTTAATTGTATGTATGGATTACCGTTAACAGGTCAGAAATAACGAAAATGTTTTATTCTAGTTTTTATTTCATTGTAGTACACTAACGCACATTCAATTTTTTTTTATTTAACAATTTCCAATTTAAATTTTTTATATTATATAGGACAATAATGATCTTATAGAGAAAATTTTTAAGGAATCAATGAAACTTTTAATTACAAACTATTTTACTGATAAATATTTATAATCTAATTTTATACAGCGTGATTATGTAAATAGAATTATGAGAAAAATTTTGCAAAATTCGGTAATTTTACAAAAAAAACTTTGAGCAACTGATTTAAACTAATTGTAAGTTTGATATGCAAATTTATACCCTCAAAAAAATTTTACATTACATAAATATCAAACACAAATATTTTATGTAAGCAATTACTTACTTTTTTGGTAAAATATATATACATACATACACAATCACGCCATGTACCCAAAAATTGTGACGCAAACTTTTTCCACTATCTCGAAATTAGTTTCCTCCAAACATCCCCATTCCAGACAAGCAACTTTAGCTTCATCCACATTCATAATACCTCTCATACTATGCTCTTCTATTCTTACTACCTGGAAACTTTCGCTCACGCAAGCCACTCTCTCAATCATACCACTCCAACTACAACATCGGACGTCCACTGGCAAACGTATAGCTTCAAAATCATTCCTATAAATTTTTTTGACCAAACGTTTATTAGACATTCGCTCAAGATGACCGAACCATCTTAACTGATGATTGTATAATAATTATATTATTTGTATTCTTCTTAAAATTAAACATTAACATTATAAGAAAGTACATATACAATACTTTGGCATATTTTGTGGCCATAAAAGAATTTGTCCTGAACATACATACATACATACACAATCACGCCATGTACCCAAAAGGGTGTGGCACAAACTCTTTTCAACATTCCAAAATCAGTCGCCTCCAAACATTCCTATCCAAACAAGCAACTTTCGCTTAAAATCGGATAAACAGTATGCGTTTAGAAACATTCTTTGCCCACAATTCTTTGCCACTACAATTCTTCGCCAGATATATTTACAGTGCAGGATTTATGTATATAGCTTAGGGCCCCCACTTTCTTAGGGGCTCCAAAAAAAATTTTCCGAGTTAGCAAGTGTCATATACCTATATACTTAAATATACAGATAATAATTGAGTTGAACGACCTTTGAATTATAGTATGTTAATTTCTTCTTATACAACGTTACCTATACTTCTGTATAAGTAGAAATTAACATACTTAAATATACTGCTTACTATAAACACGGGGATTCCCCTGTATTGCTCCATATCTCAAATAGCTTAGGGCCTTATCAAGTCTAAATCCGGTCCTGTATATTTATTTAAAAAAAATATCTAAAATTAATCTTTTAACCCAAACTATCTAGCAATGAGCACAACCAAAATATTCAGGTGTATTAACTTTTAAAAATAATAATAATAAAATTAACCTTTTAATCCAACCTATCCAGCAATTTGTCTACAAAATGCATGTAATTACGGCAGCAAAGAATTTTTAGCGAAAAATATTCCTAGATTTAATCTGCATATTATAAAATTAATATTTTCACATAGAAATTATTTCAAAATAATTACATTTTTAATTACTGACAACCTATTTAATATTAAAAAAATTACTACATGCACACAGGCATACACAATCACGCCATGTACCCAAAAGAGTGTGGCACAAACTCTTTTCATCATCCCGAAATCAGTCGCCTCCAAACATTCCTATCCAAACAAGCAACTTTCGCTTCATCCACATTCATAATTTACATGCTCGTTTATTCCTACTACTTGGAAACTTTCGCTCACGCAAGCCACTCTCTCAATCATACCACTCCAACTACTCATCGGACGTCCACGCAAATGTATACCAGCAAAATCATTCAAATAAATCTTTTTAACCAAACGTTCATTAGACATTTGCTCAACATGTCCGAACCATCTTAACAGACTAACACTGCAACTTTTGCTACAACATTTTTTTCAATTTCACACTCATTATAAACTAATCTATTTCGTACCCGATCTCTCCTAAAAAAAGTTACTAATAAGTAAAATATACAATATCTATAAATACTCAAACTTTAAACAATAAATAATTCGATAAATATGTTACCAAGTGAATGGAACTATTGCCCCTATTCTGGTCATGAAATTTAGCTTAAATCTTTAAATTTAAAGAACTTTAAGTAAATTTCAATTCTGGTCACAACTTTAGCTTAAATCTTCAGCTTAAAGTCCTTTAAATTTAAATGTATATGGAAGGTGCTTTAACAGTTAAATTTGAGGTTTAGATTTACTTATTAAGTATTTGTCAGAAAAGGTTGAAATTTATATTTGAAAAATATTTGCATAAAAATGAATATAGAAATGTTTGCAGTTTTCTTATATTTAGATTATTTTGAAAGGTAAGTAATTGAATAATATATGTTTCGTTAAATGTAGGCTTTATAAAATAAAATTATTTTTATAGGAACAATACAAGAATAGAAAGAAAAATATTACGAGACAATTTAAATACATTCGAAATAACTAACAACAAATTTTTAATTGATTTTTGCTTGAAAAAATTAGTAGTAATTAACATTATTAATAAATTGAAGCCATATATATCGGCATCTGAACGATCCGATTCCATACCATTCCACCTAAAAGTGTTAATAGCAATTTACTATTATGCAAATGGACACGTTTTGACGTTTTGACAGTTTTCCACTTAAAGATAACATACTGCGCATGTGCACAGCATTGCCAACTTAGGAATAAAATTCTTTAAATTGCTAAGCTTAAAGATGCATGTTCAGAATTGCTTTATTTAAATTTCTTTAAGTCGTTAAGTTAAAGTTTGCTTTAAGCTAAAGATCTTTAAATTTAAATGTGATGACCAGAATAGCGGCATATATGACCTAAATGTTTCATCTAGTTTCTCATATTCGCCAATAAATTCTACATTTCTCCGTAGGTACTAGAAATTTTAAATAAATGTAAAAGATGTGCAGATTATAAACTTAACGATGTAGGTACCTGTAATAATTACATCAACTTATGTAGCAAAACATAAATAAATATTAATTTAATATTAAACTTTCAAGCGATAAAATTTTCTGTATAACTGTATTTAAAAGCATGTTAATGGTTAAGTAATTTTTTATCGGTGTATTTTAATATGAAAGAATGATAATAATATTACAATGTAACAGCAGGTTCTACTCCGTTAATTCGACGTTAAGTAAATTAAGCTAAGTTTCCATGCAACGGAAAGTTAAAATGTTTCGTCGTTGCACGAATACTACATTTTATCGATAGTTGTAATTTAAGTATAAGTTGTAGTTTAGATTAAAGTTGAAGTTGTAACTATAATGAAATTTTTTGTCCATCTTTTGATGTTTTCAAAAAAATTTCTTGTTATCAGTCAGTTAAATGACTGACACTCTTTCAAAAGACGGTACTAGAATTAACCAAAATAATTCTTACGTACTATGCGGGATTCCCTATAAAACCGCAAAGAAATCAGTCACGGAGTGGCTGCAAAAAAAACATACAGGAGAATGGATGAAAACTGCCGAACAAAGGCACACCAAGACATTTCTCCCGGATAGAATTAATCTAAACGCTATAGATATTATTAATCTTAGTAGGAAGAGTATCCGAGATATGATGAATATCTTGAGTGGACACTGCCATCTGGCTAAACACCAACACACACTGGGCTTAAAGGATAGCCCGATATGCAGAAAATGTGGAGAGGCATTTGAAACACCTCTACACCTGATTAGCGACTGTGACTCTCTAGCTCAAGAAAGATACAACAAGTTTGGACTAGACAAGATAGAGAGAAACTTAGTGCATAAATTGCCGTGGACCAAGTTACTGGATTTCATAAGAGAGACAAGACTTCTTTCATGAGATAGATCAAAGGGACAGTACAATAGGTCACTAGGCCGCAGTGCTCTGGGACTCAATGATACCAGCTTTATGCATATATATATATATATATATATATATATATATATATATATATATATACAGGCTGTAACAGAATAACTATTCCTAATATTCAGAAATGATAGAGGGCACATAAAGAAACATTTTTTATTAATAAACTAGTGACCAAATTTTTTTTTTTTTTTTGGCAGTCGATTGTACATCGGTACAACTTGTGTATCGAAAATGCTGGTCGTAACGTCGAACAAAGGTTAATGCGCTATTATTTCTAATAAAATGTTCCTTAATTTAACTACTTTTTGATGTTTTGATTAAGATTGTTTTTAACGATATCTAGTGTATCTTGGCACCGAGAAATTTTCGGACACTAGTTTATTAATAAAAAATTTTCTCTAAGTCCACTCTATCATTTCTAAAAATTAGGAATAGTTATTCTGTTACACCCTGAATAGATAATTAAATTTTCATGAATTTTTGTAATATTTTATTTTTCTGTTTTGTCAGTTTTTTTGTATTATATTACCCAATATGTCCGTATATAGCCTGTTTAGTAATTGTTCCAAATAAATAAACACAGTTTAATTATTTTATAGAATTATTTTATAAATATCATGCTACATAAAACATTTTTAAATATCGAATAATTTAATTAATTTATATAATTTTTCTAATCCGAAATATAAAAATTAAATATATCTAAAATTTGAATATAGATTTATTCCTTCGACACAGATAATATAATAATATATAATATTTTTGTCGACAGTCACATATAGAAAAAAGGTAAATGTAATTATGTCAATCTAAAATTTTTGAGAGTTTTACAAATACTTTTTAATAATATACTCGTAATCAATTGTTTTTAGCATGATGTCACTCTGTTGTCTATTTGTCTGTGGACACGTGTAGAGCAAATTCGAACAAATTTTTCAGAAATTTCATATTTAAGCGTCAGACATAAATATTTAATTAATTTAATCAATCTTTGGTACAGATTCGTCCACCGAAAATGTCAGTTTACTGATGTCACTTTTATGTGTTTTACAAATATTTTGCAACAGAGAAATGCACTTCAATTCTTTAACAAAGGTGCTAAATTTTAATAACATTGCTAACAACTATAACCAATAGGAAGAAATGTAACAGCTGACATTTTTATTTTTTATTTAGTGCTCGCTAATATTATTGGTCAATATTTGTTAGCAACGTTACTGGGACTAAAAACTTTGTTAGAGAATTGGGGGAGTTGTTTGAAAAAACTTATTTATAACGAACAATTCTTTTTTTAAACGACTTAATACATTTTTATAATGTATCTTAATTTTATATGTTCCGTAAATGTAATTTTTTATAAAAAAAATTTAATATTTCTTTAATTATTACTGTAAAATTAAATTTTTTTTTACTGTTAATACCAATGTAAAATTACATAAATATAAAATATATTTTTGACAGTGTAGTTTTTAGCAAAATGTATGAATTTCAAATTTTGAAAGGTAATAAGTTAAATGTATAAAAAAATCTATTAGCCATGCATATATTGTATATGTGTATTATATTATAGACATTTTAATTTCCATATTCGGATGTTCCTTCATAAGTTAAAATAAAAAATATTTTACATTTTTTTGTATTACACGGGCAATATAGGTACATTCAAATATCTTATTTGAATAAAGTTTATGTTAAATATGTAATGATATATAATATATATTGTTTAGGGTTGCCAGGTGCCTTTAATCGAAATTCCGACAAGTCAAAATCCCGACAGGTTAAAATCCCGAAAGGTCAATATCCCGACAGGTCAAAATCCCGACAGGTTAAAATTCCGACAGGTCAAAATCCCGACAATAAAAATCCCAACAGGTCAAAATCTCGACAAAAAATTCAATGCTTAATTCCATAAATTATTTTTTACAATTCTTTTTTAATTTTGGGTAAGTACATTACTGTAAGTATATATAAATAAACGTATTTTTTATTATTTGTATATTTCCTAAATACAAATAATAACATATTTTTTAAAACTGTTCAGTTTCTGCAAGTATTTAATTGTAGAGCATTTACTTTACAATTAATTTTAATATTGGATGCATTATACGTATAAATATTATCAAAATAAATAATTGATCTTTATTTTTGTAATATTTTTTTAAAATGTATAAATTTTGTGACAATTTATCAATAATTTACATTTAATTAAATAGTAAATATATTCATGAATTTTTCTAAATGTACAATTTTATAAATTATTCATAATTTACAATTTTTGTTTTAATATTAGGTAATTGTTTATTAAAAATTACATAATATTATTAATTTAACATTATACACAACCTATTAAATGCAAAATTCTACCTAGAAAACCATGTTTTAACTTGTCGGGATTATGACTTGTCGGGATTTTGACTTGTCGGGATTTTGGTTGTCGGGATTTTGATTGTCGGGATTTTGACCCTAACCTTATATATATACTTATATATATATAGCCTACACCCTATATATATATATATATATATATATATATATATATATATATATATATTGTTTTACAATAACTTAACATTTGTTATATTTATTTAAGATAATCCATAATGTCCCTAGATATTATTAAACCGAATATCATGGCAAATATTTTGTGAGTAAGCCATTTGTGTTTTCGCAGAAAAAAATTTTTGATGTCCACTATTTTTATTTTAATAATAGTAAATAGAGCGTGAAAATAGCGGACAGTCCGCTCAAATAGTGAACACCTGGCAACCCTAATTGTGTTCTTATATTAATTATAATAGGTCGCACCACGGCGTATAAGTTTAGTAACGTGACTAACTTGGTATATGCCACAATTCTATATATTTATTTTGCCTCAATTGGCAAGAGTTTTTTTCAAAGTCAAATAATACAATTTGTTTATATTGGGCGTTACTTCTATTATGTTTGAGACTAGGGTTGGCATGAAAGATGGCATAATGGCAAAACTATTTTATTCCTATTCGAAAGCTCATGCAAACATACCAGTGACTGACGAACGTCGCAAAATAATGACTGATAAAAATTAATCACATGCTTACAAGTTTAGAGCAATTCACCTATAATACAATATTCTTTAAAATCATAACATAATTGAAATTTAAATTGAATTGAAATTAAAATTAAAAAAAAAGTACTTTGATTTTTGTATTTTTTTTTTTAGATTTGATCATGATTGATCAAAATAATCTTCAAAATAAATCTTCAATATTTTTATAATACTACATCTTCCATTTTATTAACATTACTGTATATAACGTAATCGGAAAATTTTGTTAGTAAATTGATTTTAACAAACAGCAATTTTAAAGTACAGAAATTTCTCAAATTGTAACATATTAGTGTAGATAATGTATGCTGCACAACAAATCACTGTAATCATTTCACAAATATTAACAATACGTTATATACAAATTGCTATTATCATTATTATTACGCAAATTTGTACACTGTAAAAAGTATAACTTAAATTTATATAATTTTTGCATAGATTTTAAGAGTAAAACTAACAACATTTTGTAATTTTACTGTGATAATTGCACACAAAACTTGTAAAATTACATAAATTTATGAGCAAATAAAATTAAATCTATTTTCTCAAAATTTCACAAGTTACTCAGTCATTGAATCGGCTGTTAAGCTATGCATCAATGACTGGCCAGATTAACCATAAACACGTCTTTAGGACCTGGCTGGCTATTTAAACCAGGTTTAAACTTGGTTTAAATAGCCAGCCAGAATTAACATCGGTTTCAGTTGCCTTTCAGCAACTGATCAAAGCACCATACTAACGAGGTCCTAAAGACCGAAACACGTGTCTATGTTTAATCAGGCCAGTCATTGATGCATAGCTTAACAGCCGATTCAATGACTGAGTAACTTGTGAAATTTTGAGAAAATGTCACAACTTTAGAATATTAATATTATATTAATTTCACCAAGTGACATTCATGAACAATTTTGTTCTATGTTGTTTAAATCTATTTGATAAATCCAAAAGAAAAATATTATGATAAGAGCAAATATTTATCTATTTTAAAACATACACAGTAAAAAAATTGCTATTTTACATAAAAATCATATTAAAAGAATTACATACTATTTCAGCACAACGATGGTTTATATAAATTTTCGATAAAAATAATATATGTTTGTAATTTTAAGTAAAATGATTATTAATTTACCATATAATATATGTTATTTTATCGAAAAAGTAAATAAACTTACATGAAATATACGTATTTTATATTTATATAATGTAAAAATTCTGCTGTAAATTTATACAGGGTGTTTCATTGGTAAACGGAAATACTTAAACGGTAAATAAAGGTCAACGAGGTGGTTCTAGAAATACCCCATTTATTAAAAAAAAAAAACCAATATAGTTAATAATTATTTAGTAATTTTGAAATGAGTATGGATTCAAAAGTTTTTATAATTAATTATTAAAAGTTAATAATAACCATTTTTTTGGCTCTAAGTTCTTAAAAACTTCACTTTAAGTTCAAAATGTGAGTAGTTAAATTTTCTACGCAAAAATTTAAAGTGCACATTTCAATTTATTTTTTTGTGCGATTTCCAAATATGCAAACGGATTTTGAAAATTTCAATATACAGGGTGTTGTTTCAAAGTTACAATTGCTTTCTATTTTTTTGTTAATCCGGACCTGGATTTTTCTTGTGAATAGTAAGTGGCTCATTTGGGCTCTGAATGAGAAACATGTGTACCAAATATCAAAAAAATGTACGGGGTGGTTCGACAGTTATGACCCCAGGAAGAAATAAGCAAAATCGATAAAACACCTTGTATCTCGGTTACAAAGACCGTCAGGTCCAATAAATGGGGTATTTTTAAAACCGCCTCGGTGACCTCTATTCACCGTTTAAGTATTTCCATTTACCAATAAAACACCCTGTATATTAAACTGGTGTAAATCAGTTTGTTAGTTGTCACAGTTATCAAAAATTTACAATCAGAAATTTTCAGGATAAACTGTATGGGGCCAGAAATCTTTATGGGGCTAAAAGAAATTATTTTATAATTTTTAATCCGTTTTAATAACGTGGTATATTACATTTCTTTAAGAAATTACAAATTTAAATTTAAAATATCCAAAAATAATTAAAATAGGAAATTTCTGATGAACATATTACTCGGAAAAATATTAAATGAAAATATTCTTTAATTTAAAAACAAAACAAAACGATATTTTTCATTGTTCTGTTACTAATAAAAATACTAGAAACAATTTATCAACTTACCTTGTATTATGAAAACATCCAGTCAGTAGACAAAAATAATGAATCCATATATTAAATAATTATAAATAAAAATTCAAGTGCAAGTTTTGAACTTCGCCGCAGTTGGATTATTAGTGTCAAGTTGAACAAATTGTAATAGACGTAATTATAAAGTACCATGCGTACGTTTAAACACTAATGTTTTTAGAAAATTATTACTACACTTTCTTCATTTCCATAAAATTTGCACTTATAATCTATTAACCAATTTAATTGTAGCTTTCATTTCAATTAATTTTAAATGTAAAATATATTTATTATCCTCAGTTATTATTATTTATTTTTAGATAAAACATTTTATAAAGTGAAAAATGCTTTTATAAATTAGATTTTTTTTCTTTATATTTAAAGAAATGTAATGTATTTTACTTTGTTCAAATATAGTTTGACTTTTTTACAATTATTATTATTATAAAGTAATTATTATTTGTCTTATTCCGAATTTTTATACGAATAAAGTATATATTAATATTATAATTTAAATTACATTTTTTTTATTTAGAATTCATTTCTAAGAACTAAATAACACTATAAGTAATGTAAATGTAACACAAATAATATTTTAAGCCACTTTGCACATATGTAAGTTATTAAAATAAATTAACAGTTTTTCATTGTTTTTTTATTTCTATTTCTATTGAAAAATCAAGTCACTATAAACAATCCGAATGCACAACAATAACGCGTTTTAAACTTCAGTATGTTGTGTTTGATAATAATAAACAAACAACACGCGTAAACTCGCGCTCGATTTGTACTTATGCGCGGATGGTTTGCGGTGTTAGCCGTGCTTTGAGCATGTGCTCGTGTGTATCACGGTGCGATAGTGTTTGGTTGCAAGAAACAGTTCGTTCTGTTCTGTTGTGTACGTACTGGGGCGCAGAGCGTGTAATGCACACATACACGCCTTGCTACGGCCGGCCACACTCGTCTGACAAGTGCTAATACGGCGCGGGCGAGGTTTAGCCAATACAAAAGATCGTGAATCTCGCGAGAGGCAAGTTTAACTGTCTCCTTCCCCTTCAACCCAATATTGCTACATTTTACATTAATACCACTAGAAGTATTAAGTAATTTATCTTTGAATTGATAGTAGTTACTTAGGGTGACTAACTTTTATTTGAATTAAACCTGCAGATATATTACCTAACAAAACAGATTACTAAAAAAAAGTACAATTTAACATTAAAATAAAAAGCCATTTCACAAAAAAAATGTAGAATTTTAGAAAATCCCAATACAAATAAGTTAAAATACCTAAAATATAATCAAACTTAATTTATCTTTTAGCTAACGAATTCTATTCTAATATTTAGAAAATTATAAAATTAGAGTGAATTTACAAATGTAACATAAGATTTACAATATTAGTGACATATAATTTATCAAATTATTTACTTAATTATTAACTTTATTTACATGAATTTAGTGCAAAAATAAATATAATTACATTCTATAACTTATATATAATTTGGAGATAAGCTAGCAAAAACACATTAAAGCCACTACAAACAATAAAAAACAAAACCTTGGTATGACCGGAATACATAAATTCACAGGAACACAAAAATCCCAAAAATATAAAAATTTATCAAAGAAATTGGCAAGTAAATTTTTTAATTAGCAACTTAAGCATCGTAAGTCTAAAATACGAAACATAAAAGTTGATTATATTTGAAATTAAGTTGAATTTATTGTTGAATGCATATGTTATAAAAATGCCGTTTTTTACCAACTGTGTATATTTATGGGAACTTATTTTAAAAATTTGCTGGCTTATCTAATTTTTCCATAATAATACAAAATACTGTAAAAGAAATAAAGAAATCACAGAAAAATAGTAGTAAAATTTTACTATAAAAAATCTGTAATTTTATTCTACCATTATTATTCTGTGTAGTATACTCAAAACTCTGTAATTTTTACACAATTCATAATAATCATATAAAATAATTAAAAATGTCCTAATAAGTATGTAAAATTGTCTACTTTCTGCAAATTGCATCACATACTTAATGTACAATTAGGCATTGTTGGTATAAATTCTTAAATTATGTAAAATTATAATTTGCCTATTATTATCTGTAATAATTCATGAAAATGATAAGACTTAGTTCATATTTTATGTAACAATATTAATAATATTAATAATATGTAATAATACCAAAAATCTTAAGTGTAATTAATTCATTTCAAAATACATCCTTTATGTAAATTTATAAATGTACTTATATAATTATACCAACAATAATATTACAGATTAAACAAATTTTATCTATTATGGAAAATTCCTGATAGCAAATTTAGTGAAGTTCTGCAAATTTACTAAAACGACTATAATATTACATATATATATATATATATATATATATATATATATATATATATAAAAGAAAATATAATGACTGATAATAATTTTAGATGTCTGTGGATAATGGGTTTTGCAGTCAGAAATTTGGGATAGATGTTAAATAAAACTCATTGGAACATTTACATTACTAATTTTTAAATTTAATTAACATTTTCAATTAAACTAAACTTTTGCTCATTTTCTCAAATTTGTTGGTTTCTGTTTAAATATTTTAAGTCTTGTATCAATTTCATAGTTATAAAACGCACCTAAACTGAGTTAGTTCATTAATTAATTAACATGTTCATTTCGATATTAACTTAACGGTTGTTGGTTTGACAAATTAATTTTTGACAAATGTATCTTCTTACTTCATTTATTATTGAATATCCATGATCAATTACTCATGTTTTTTATAATTCTGACTTTTGTTTTGATTAAGTTGTTTATTTTATGATTTATATTTTAGATTACTATATTCTATCAAATGGTTTCCATGTTGTTTTTATTTCATTTCTAACTTATGTTGTACATTTTTTATAATTTTTGACGTTACATATTCTTATTGCATTAAATTTCGCATATTGTTTTTATTTGATAAGAATATAAAGAAACTACGATGTATTTTGTATTTTTTCATAATGTTTATTGAGTTTTATATATATATATATATATATATATATATATATATATATATATATATATATATATGTACTTTTCCATCCTGTTGGTAATAACACACCATACACTGTTTGTAATATTTCTGAAATATTATGTATTTTTAAACAATTCTGTTAAAATGTACACCAATTAAGTAATTATACCTTGAAATACTGGGCAACATAGTGTCTCATGGTTAGTAGATAAAATTACATAATTTTTTTTAGAGTGTATCAATATCACTGTCACATCACAAATACACCTTGAACTTTTCTTTACTTTAATCTATTCTTCTCGTTCTTTGATCAAGTCAACTGGTAACAACTTATACAGTTGCAATTGTTCGCATTAGAATTAACTTATTTAGCCGCGTAGTTTTATGTATGTTAGTCACGCGTACATTGGTATCGGAATGCATTGCTGCCAACTATTACTCGACAAAATTGCCTTCATATCATCAACAACACAACTATAGTGGCGACAAGATAAAAAAATAGGGACGTCATCAATTTTTGTCACTAGGCAAATAACGTCACTCACTACTATGTTTATATGAGCTTCTCGCGTACAGCAGACAGGGGCATTAATAGCCCATTATTTTCCTTTTCTTGTTCAAAATATGAAATTAAATTGCCAACTAACTGTTAACATCGCCTAGGCCTAGACCATCTTTTTGCAATAATATATCACAAAAATACACATTCAAAATATAACGTCAAATGAACTAATATAAACGTACTGTAACTTTTGACATTGAAAATCAATTCTGCCAAATATAGCAAAAATAAATAAGTTGATTTTGATAAAAAAATCCAATAATATACGATATATTTGTATATATTACATTTTAATTTGATTAAAATAACATATGTAAATAGTTTCAAGAAGATTTAGTTCATTATATGTAGAATAGAATAAAATTAATTTTGTTCATTAGTGAGTTTCATGTTGTTAAGTTTTATCACCTAATTATGACGTACCTATCTTTTTATCTTGTCGCGACTATATAGTCGTCGATGTGGTAGAAAAACTACATATTATACAACACAACGGGTGGTACCCTATTCTCAATTGTCACATTTATGTTTTGTTTGATCTGATTTATCGAGATCAATTGTATGATTATAATGTTTCAGTGTGTTTGTGTTGGTAGAATTGAAATAAATTGGTTATAAATTTGTTCGGAATTGTGCGACGGAGAATGTTACGATAAATTGAGAAAAAAGTAAGAAATGGAAAAAATTACATAAAATGATACAATTTGTTATATATTTAATATGGGATATATATGACTGTGGCATAGTTAATATAATAAATTTGGAAAAAATAAAATGGCTTTGTTTTGTGAAAAAATTTATTCTCGATAAAAAGTTGTGCATGGTCCAAAACTTAAAATGCAACCATCAGATATTAATTTTTCTAAGCCGTATACGAGGTTTGGCAAAAAATATCAATTTTACTCAAGAGTAAAGTACCTTTATTTTTTACAATACAGAAGAATGTTATAAAGTAAAGTTATTTTGAATTATAAGTTATATTCTAATATGCAATTACAGCCATTTAGAATAAAAATTAAGGTTTGGTGAAGAATTAAAAAAAACAAGATTAGAAGTGTATACACCACTTTGACATTTCTCGGAAAGTTGGCAACACTGCATTTTAATAATATTATAATTTATGTGGGCACTAGGAGATACTTTTCTGAAAATTTGATCAAAATCGAATAAATAATGTAGCCACAATGAATTTTTAAAAATATTTGTGATTTTTCTTCTCGATAAGTTGGCAACACTGTATTTTGTTAAAATTGCATAATTTATTTAGGCACTAGGAAAAACTTTTATGAAAATTTGATTAAAATCGGTTAAATAAAATGGTCATAATAATTTTTTAAAAATTTTACTAATTTTTTTCTTGAAAAGTTGGCAACACTGTATTTTGTTAAAATTACATAAATTATATGAATACTAAGAGAATCTTTTGTAAAAATTTGAGTAAAATCAGTTGAATAAAACATGGTCATAATAAAACTTTAGTAATTTTTTTTCTCGTAAAGTTGGCAACACTGGATATTAATAAAATTATATAATTAATGGGAGCATTAGGGAAATCTTTTCTGAAAATTTGATCAAAGTCGGATAAATAACGTAGCCAATATAAATTTTTAAAAACTTTAGTAATTTTTCGTAATCGGTTGACCCGTCTAGGAGGAGTTGCGGCCACGAAATTTTGACTTACGATCGAGCGAGCTGACGACGCACATCCATACACCCACATAAACTAAGTTCAGATTCGTCATCTAGAGACTATATAAAGGATTTCTATACAATTTTTTTTTTTTTGAAAATGTTACAGACATCGTACCAAACGCTGTACCACTTCTTCCTTGCAGTGAAAGTGGTAAAAAAACATGTTACAAAACAGACAGATAAAAACTTAAAATAAAACTACTTTAGTTTAAAGTACTGTATTAATATTTATTTAAAATTGACATTTAGACGAAACTCAACCTCTGTCTTCATCAGGATAAATAATATAAATGGCATTTACTGTAAATAAACAGAACATAAAAACAAGTTACTAGACGTAACAAAATAAGTAACTAGATCATAAAAGTTTATAGATTTTTAAAAAATGAAAGTTAAATTTTATTTAAATCAATGCATTCGCAGTGATTGATGTTGTCTTTTTCCTTATAAATTTCTATTGTTTCTCTTATCAATCTGCTGTTATTACAGTATTTTCGAATTTTACATCAAAAGTATACTGTAATGATTGCAAGTACCATCAATATTAACAGCAGATTGATAAGGTAAGCAATAACAATTTATAAAGAAAAAGGTAACATCAACCAGTGTGAAGGCCCTGATTTAAATACAATTTGGTTTCCTTCAATTAAAAATTTATAAATTTTATGATCTACTTATTTGTTATCTATAGTATACCTTGTTTCTGTTTTGCTTATTTACTGTAAATGTCATATTTATCTTTTTTTTTTAGGAATATGAATGTTAAATTCGTCAAAAAGTCGATTATTATTAAATATTAATACAGAACTACTCGTATATTTTGGTATTTTTAATTATTTATTTTAACAATAACTCAAACTTTTTATAATATTAACAGGTTTTAAGATAAAATTCTGTTAATTATTTATATAAAAACGACATCAGGTGATTCTAACAAATTGCTAGGTAACATATAAATAACTAGATCGTAACAATTATTATATAGAAATGGCCGTTTTGAACGTGAAATTGAAAGAAGAGTAAATGCTGGTTGTAAGGTTTTGGGTGCTTTGGAAACTTTTGCTAGGAATGTAAATGTTTCCAAAGAAGCCCGTTTGAGTATATACAATGCAGTTATAGTGCCTACGTTCATGTATAGGGTAGTGAATGTTGGATTTGGTTACAAAAGCATAAACGGAAAATGACTGCTGCGGAAATGAGAGTCAGTTAAAATGGTTCGGACATGTTGGGCGAATGTCTAATGAACGTTTGGTTAAAAAGATTTATTTGAATGATTTTGATGGTATACGTTGGCGTGGACGTCCGATAAGTGGTTGAAGTAATATGATTGGGAGTGTTTTGCGTGAGCAAAAGTTTCCAAGTAATAGGAATAAAAGAGCATGTATGAGAGAGGAAATATGAATGTGGATGAAGCGAAAGTTGCTTGTTTGGATAGAAATGTTTGGAAGCAACTGATTTCGGGATGATGAAAAGAGTTTGTGCCACACCCTTTTGGGTACATGACGTGATTGTGTATGTATGTATGTATAATAATTATAGATTTTTAATTAATGAAACCCAAATTTTATTTAATTCAGTGCTATGTCACTGTGTTTCATGTTATTCTTTTCTTTATAAATCTCTACTGCTTCTCTTATTAATCTGCTGCTAATATTGATTGGTCTAGCAATTATTACTGTATCTTAAAATTAGTAACTTGTTGCTATATACTGTTATTTACTTTACTGTTATTGATAAATTTTGACTTTATGAAGACAAGCATTCAGTTTCGTCGAAACGTCGTTTTTTTGGTTCTAGGAACATTCACCGCCCACAATTTACCGCGGAAAGTTCACCGCCCACAATTCACCGCACAAACAATTCACTGCATTCACTATTCACCGCGGGGAAAATTATTCGTCATTTTTTTGAAAGTAAAAATTCTGTAATGTAACAAAATAATTTTATTAAGATATTTATTAAATTAAATAAAAGTTCTGCATTATGATATAATAATTAATTGCAATTAATAGAAACCGTTTTTTGCAAATATTAGTAGAGCATAAAAATGAAATTATTTAATTAGAAATATTATTAATTTTTTGAAAGGTATACCTAGGTATATTAAATTAAATAAAACTAAATTAACTTAACTGACCTAACCTAACTTAACCTAACCTAAACCTAATATAATATAATAACGGTAAACTTTTCGCGGTGATTTTTTTTATAAATAATAAACAGAATTTTATCTTGAAACAGTTTTTATATTAATTTTTGTTGTTGTTTCATTTATAGATAACATTTGGATTACATTTATCTTAATTTTAAATACACACTGACATTTATTGCAACAACATACATAAATGTTAAACTATTTCAAATAAAAATACTAATACGTATAAAATATTAGTTTCCTGCTGCGAAATAGATCTTTCCTGATAATAACATGGAGTAAGAAACAATTTTCTTTTAATCTACAGTTCCTTTTTTAACAATTACAATCATATTCAACAATCGCAGCGCACTGACTTTAGTAACATTTTATTTCTCGATAATAATATGAAATAAAAATAACTGCGGTATAGGTAAACTGCATATTTATTGCAGTTTATTGAGCAAGAGTAGACAGCCTACTGTTACAATTTTTATTCACTTTAAAATCGATGCAGCGATTTTTCTCTAACTGGCAGTGGCGTAACCAGAAACTTGTCATATTAATCAATAAAGATAATACTATAATTTGTATGAAAAATAAAGAGCAATAAAAATTATTTTCATAAAAATGAAAGTAAAATAACATATTTCATATTTCACATACGCATGTTTTTGGTCGTTCAGGTTCTTGGGGGGGGGGGGGTTTCAACCCCCCCCCTAACACCCCTCTGACTACGCCACTACTAACTGGTATACATATTGTCGAACCATGTATATAATAAATTACATATATTAATCCATAAAACATTTATTTAATCTAGTGAATTGACCAGAACAAGGCGAGGTTCTGACATAAATATATTATATGCTATACGGAAATATATTCTTAAAGTATTTCTCGTTAAAGTCATAATCGCACTTAATTTTTACATATACATACATACATACATACACAATCACGCCATGTACCCAAAAGAATGTGGCACAAACTCTTTCCATCATCCCGAAATCAGTTGCCTCCAAACATTCCTATTCAAACAAACAACTTTCGCTTTATCCACATTCATAATTCCTCTCATACATGCTCTTTTATTCCTACTACTTGGAAACTTTTGCTCACGCAAGCCACTCTCATAATCATACCACTCCAACTACTCATCGGACGTCCACGCAAATAGGAGAAATCGGGTACGAAATAGATTAGTGTATGATGAGTGTGAAATTGAAAAAAATGTTGTAGTAAAAGTTGCCGTATTAGAGTCAGTTAAGATGGTTCGGACATGTTGAGAAAATGTCTAATGAACGTTTGGTTAAAAAGATTTATTTTAATGATTTTGATGGTATACGTTTGCGTGGACGTCCGATGAGTAGTTGGAGTGGTATGATTCAGAGAGTGGCTTGCGTGAGCGAAAGTTTCCAAATAATAGCAATAAACGAGCATGTATGAGAGAAAAATTATGAATGTGGATGAAACGAAAGTTGCTTGTTTGGATAGGAATGTTTGGAGGCGACTGATTTCGGGATGATGAAAAGAGTTTGTGCCACACCCTTTTGGGTACATGGCGTGATAGTGTATGTATGTATGTATCATTTGTATTATTTATCTTGATGAAGATGTAAGTTGAGTTCGTCGAAATGTCGATTATTAATAAGTATTAATACAGAATTACAATCTAAAGTCATTTTATTTTACAGTATATTATAATTATTGAAAAATTTGTTTATCTGAAGCATGGTTGCGGGGCGCTTGCCTTATATTTTTAAAAATTAGTTTACAATTTACATACATTTTTTGTATATAATATTTCAAACTTTTTATCTAATATTAATTCAAATTTAACCAAATTCCATAGCTATATTATGAATTTCAAAATTTTATTTGAACCGGAACTAAACCGAAAACGAAAACCGGAAAAAACCGATATATTTACTGGTTTATTTTGGTTTTATACATATTAAAACATTTTTTTTTTATTTTTTATGGATGACTATGGATGACTTTATGGATGATTACTCAGTTATTGAAATTAAAACTAGGAATTACTTCAAGTCAGGTGCATTTTCTGATACTAACTTTGCTTTTAATAATATTTAAATAGTTTAAATGAATATACATTGGAAAATATTTTAAAAATTAGAGGTATTTTTATTTTTTCTAATGGGCCTTTCCACTAAAATCAAATTTCATAATTTTAATATCTTTATGTTGTTTTACAACCTAAAATAATAATATGATTTAAATTTTACGTTCTAAAATTCTATATTTATTGAAATAAACTAATTTGAAAAAAAGGCTACAAAATCACACATTTGAATGTTTTAACCATAGCCACACCTCTAACTATATACGTCATCTAGTATTCTATATCTCTCACGTAAAATTCAACCAATGAAATGTTCTACTACTTGTATACGTCACAGGACGGACATATCCGAGAATTGTCGAAGTTTGGCGCCAATTTAGCGTTTTTTAATATTTTTTTTAAGGTTTATTATAAATAAATTTGAAAAATAAATATATACAAAAATTTTTATTTATTTATTACTTTCCAAATTTCAAATAAAAAAAATTAGTGGAAAGGCCCATTATAAATAATAAAAAATCCTGTATACAAAAATGTGTTACGATAACATAAATGTTATCTTATTATTATATAATTAAAACATACATGAAAAATTATATAAGTTTTGAATAATAAATTACTTTATTATCATATATTATATAATTTCAATTATTATACCGTTAACTAATTAATAATTATTATTATTCATATTTTATTATTGTATCAATTTATGTAGTATGTAGTAGGAATAAAATGTTCTAAAATATGGTAGAAAATAAGTTTTTAATACAAATAAAAACATTGACAAAATTTAAAAAATAACTCTCGGATCTGAACCGAAAAAACTTGTTAGTTTTTGCCGGAACCAAAATCGGAACCGAACCAATATACCGTGTGTTGACTTGGACCGTCGTACATAGGGATTTAGCATTTGAAATCAGACATGTGCGATTTCCTGCTTCCCAAATTATTTTACAAAAAAAACCTTATGATAAATGTTTTAGGGCATACTTTTCTGCATGTAAATCAATTACTAAATTTTTGTACTTGGAACCTTCCTAACGTCAAGAAATAGGTGTAAAATTGTTAAGAAATTGACTGGAAAATGGCAGTAGCCGTGAAATATCATATAGCATTTAGCATTTGTTTTATTTTTGTTCCAATTTCACGGCTAATGCCATTTTCAGTCAATTTCTTGACAACTTTATTGCTAATTCCTGTAATAATGTATTAATTTTCAAACTTAAACTTTCAATATTATCGCAGAGAAAATGTAAAAATAATATTTTTTAATTGTAAATAAACAATATTGAATATTTAAAAATTATTTTTAATCCATAACATCTTTTCTTATTAAAAATTTTCGATATGGTCAAAAATAAAGGTACTTTACTCTTGAACAAGAATGATATTTTTTAACACACCTCGTATGCGACTAATATAGTTTAATATCTGATGGTTGAATTTTGGATTTTAGAACATGCAGAACTTTTTATGAAGAATAACTTTTTTTCATAAAATTAATAATAACAAAGTTTTCCATATGTAGCCAACTTACGCGGACACACTGTATATATATATATATATATATATATATATATATATATATATATATATATATTGTCCTGTAATTAATTAAACAATTGTTGGACAACAAATTCGTTATGATAATATTATATTATATAGATTTCACCACTTGTTAATGTAACCAGTACACAAAATACAGAAAATCTACCATTTTAATCTAGTATTTAATTTAACCAACTATCACGTAATTTTAATCGAGTTTCAAAATACCGGACGTCAGTATGTTACCTTGGATAATAATTGATGATAAGTGAACCAATTTATACGTGCATATTTATTTAGAATTCTGATTAATTAATGTATAATATAATATTTTCATTTGCGTTATATTCAATTATTCTAAATTACATTATAATCAAATTGATTGTTTTGCTTATACAACGACATTTAATATCTATAAACTATATATATATATATACATTTTAAATTAATGATAATAACACAATATTAAATTTTATTTCATTCAATTAATTGTAATTGTTGATAATAGCACAATAATTTTACATAGACAATCTTGTTATTATTATAATTTTCATTGAAAATTCCTGATAATATAAATAGATAAATATAAATTATTTGCTAGCAAACGATTTTCACAATTTCCATACAATTATTTCTTTTCGTACTAGAATAATTATTATTATAATTACTTACTGTTTGATTTATTATAATATGACAAATACTAATATACGTAATTATTACAATATTATTACTATTAAGATTTTTTTTGTTAAGTCATTTCTAGGTCATGGATTTATGTAAATTTATTGAAACGGGGTTGTAATTGTGTAAGATTAATAATAAATTATTAATCTTTTATTATTTTCTTTGCCCTAAAGGTGCTTACTTGAACAGTATCACTCTCTGACTTAGTTTTAATGCAATAATACAGCGGTTGCTAAACTTTAAATTATTTATATTCTGAATTTTCATTCAAAGGAAAGATTGGATTTATTACTTAATGTTTCTAATTTATTTTCTAGTTGAATAAATAGTAAATTTTTTTTTATTTTCAACAGTTTTTTACCACTTTGACTGCAAGGAAAAAGTGGTATAGCGTTTGGTACGGTGTCTGTAACATTAAAAAAAAAAAAAATTGTGTATAGAAATCCTTTATATAACCTCTAGATGACGAATCTGAACTTAGTTTATGTGGGTGTATGGATGTCCGTCGTCAGCTCGCTCGGTCGTAAGTCAAAATTTTGTGGCCGCAACTCCTCCTAGACGCTTCAACCGATTTTAATGAAATTTTCAGCATAAATTTGCCTAGTACCCAAAATGGTCATGTGGTTTTATTTTTTTTTAGTGATGCTAACTTTCCGAGAAAAAAATTACTAAAGTTTATAAAAATTCATATTGGCTACATTATTTATTCGATTTTGATCAGATTTTCAGAAAAGATTTCCCTAATACTCCCATTAATTATATAATTTTATTAATATCCAGTGTTGCCAACTTTCCGAGAAAAAATTACTAAAGTTTTAGAAAATTTATTATGACCACTATTTAACCGATTTTAATCAAATTTTTATAAAAATTTTTCCTAGTGCCTAAATAAATTATGCAATTTTAACAAAATACAGTGTTGTCAACTTATCGAGAAAAAAAATCACATTTTTTTTAAAATTCATTGTGACTACATTATTTATTCGATTTTCATCAAATTTTCAGGAAATTTTCTTCTAGTGCTCACATAAATTATAATTTTATTAATGATATTGTGTTGCCAACTTTCCGAGAAATGTCAAAGTGGTCTATATATGGGTTTACCCATATATTTCTAATCTTGTTTTTTAATTTGTTTAATAATAACATCATTTCAGGTGATGGCTGATTGAAAATAATTTACTCGTTGAAAAATATTGTTATGTCTTTATAGCTTCAACTCATTTTTATAAATTTGCAAAAAATGTAATTTTTTTATTATACAAATTATAAAGCGGAATACCTATAAATATGACAAAATAAATGATACAAATGATATTTACAATAAATAACAGAACATAGAAATAAGTTACTAAGTAACAAAATAAGTACCTAGATCATAATCGAAGAGTTGAGGAAGCGCATTTTGGGTACCAGAAACGTTGAATAAGCGTAGAAAATTAACGTTAAATTAGCGCGAAAAAAAAGAAAGTTGAATAAGCGCATGAAAATATTAAGTTGACTAAGGCTAGTTTAGGTTAGTATTTAGTATAATCATGATGCGTTTATTCAACATATTTTTAAGCGCTTATGCAATGTACAAAAAAATGGCAGTATGCGCTTCCTCAACACGCCCATCATAATGATCCAGTTAGTTATTTGTTACCTAGTAAGTTGTTTCTATGTTTTTTTATTTACTGTCAATGTCATTTATACCAGTTTTCCTAATAAAGACGGACATTGAGATCATCGAAACGTCGACTTTAAATAAATATTAATGCAGAACTAGCATCTAAAGCAGTTTTATTTTAATAGAAAGAGATCTGAAATATTTTTTATTAAAATAATACTCAAGAATATTGAGATTTTATATTTTTCCAAAATTTCACAAGATACTCAGTCATTGAATCGGCTGTTAAGCTATGCATCAATGACTGGCCAGTTTAACCGTAGGCACGTGTTTCGGTCTTTAGGACCTCATCAGTACGGTGCTTTGATCAGTTGCTGAAAGGCAACTGATAACCGATGTTAATTCTTACTGCCTTTTATAGCAAGTACATACTTCAAAGCGATAACGAAGAGTAGCAATAAATACCACCAACGCCATCTATACAATATAAAATCTCAATATTCTTGAGTATTATTATATTAAATTTCATAATGTCAATACGAACATTTATTTGTTCAAGGTCTATTACTATTTTTTATTATTTTTATTTTTCTGTTTTATTTAAATTTTAATTATTTTTCAATATCACTACATTAATTTTATTCGCTCTTTTTAATATGGAAATCTATAGAGTAGAAATATTAGTACCAAAATAAATTAAAAATGAATAAAAAATAGCTTTTCTCCCCCCACTACTATATTTTATAAACATTGGTGAGCTAAAGGGTGCAAAATTGCACACACAAAATTACATGAGAAAGTATTTATAGACTCATAAAGTTTAGAAATTTTGTATTCTATATTTGTGGGAAAAATTATATTTCTCAAAATATTATCTTTGATTTTATTTAAATGCATTTTATTTAGGTTAGCGGTTCTTAAAGTGCGGATTGCGACCTACTGATGAGTCGCAATTAAATATCTGATGGGTCGCGTTAAATATTAAAATATAATCCCGCGTATGTTGGTGTTAGTCAGTTAAGATGGTTCGGACATGTTGAGCGAATGTCTAATGAACGTTTGGTTAAAAAGATTTATTTGAATGATTTTGATGGTATACGTTTGCCCAGTGGATCAGTCCGATGAGAAGTTGGAGTGATATGATTGAGAGTGTTTTGCCTGAGCGAAAGTATCCAAGTAATAGGAATAGAAGAGCATGTATGAGAGTGGAATTATGAATGTGGATGGAGCGAAAGTTGCTTGTTTGGATAGGAGTATTTGGAGGCGACTGATTTCGGGATAATGAAAAGAGTTTGTGCCACACCCTTTTGGGTACATGGCGTGATTGTGTATGTATGTATGTATGTATGGTGAAACATTTTCGTTAAAAATAACAGTTCGTTAAAATGAAAATACTTAAATGCTGCAAGAAAGCTTTATATATGTATATTGCAACAATATTTTATACGAGATCCAAGAATTTTTATTTTAATGAACCGTTATTTTTAAACTGTTAATTATAATGAATTAACTTAATTATAATTATAGTTATATAATTACAATTAATTAAATTAATTAATTAAGTTAAAGTTAAACAAGATTAAAAAGTAGAAAATAATTATTTAAATAAAAAAAAATTAATTAATTCCGCTTAACAAGGACTACAAAATATAATTATTTTGTACTTTTTAGTTTGTTTTAAAAACATGGTATATTAAAACTGTTTTTATTTATTTTAATAATTATTTATTTTATTTTAAAGAAATATTTTGTGTAATCTTGTTAAATATTGTCTTTTCGTTTCTATAAACAATATATATATATATATATATATATATATATATATATATAATGTATTTATACCTGTAAACAAAGAAGTATTATTCACATTTTAACTCATTTATTTTATGGACATAATAAAAATTTCAAACAATTGAAATATTAGCCAATCAGAAATGAGCAACGTATTCATGCAAGTCAGTTGATGTTGCTAACAAAATTTAGTTGAGACAAGATTAGAAGTATATATGGGTTAACCCATATATAGACCACTTTGACATTTTTTGGAAAGTTGGCAACACTGTATTTTAATAATATTATAATTTATTTGGGCACTAGGAGATATACTTTTCTGAAAATTTGATCAAAATCGAATAAATAATGTAGCCACAATAAATTTTTAAAAAATTTTGTGATTTTTTTTCTCGATAAGTTGGCAACACTGTATTTTGTTAAAATTGCATAATTTATTTGGGCACTAGGAAAAACTTTTATGAAAATTTGATTAAAATCGGTTAAATAAAATGGTCATAATAAATTTTTAAAAATTTTACTATTTTTTTTCTCGGAAAGTTGGCAACACTGTATTTTGTTAAAATTACGTAAATTATGTAAATACTAGGAAAATCTTTTGTGAAAATTTGAGTAAAATCGGTTGAATAACATGGCCATAATAAAATTTTTAAAACTTTAGTAATTTTTTTTTTCGGAAAGTTGGCAACACTGGATATTAATAAAATTATATAATTAATGGGAGCATTAGGGAAATTTTTTCTGAAAATTTTATCAAAATCAGATAAATAACGTAGCCAATATGAATTTTTAAAAACTTTAGTAATTTTTTTCTCGGAAAATTGGCAACACTGTATTTTGTTAAAATTACATAAATTATATAAATAAATGTTTGGTGCTGCCACCAGTGGTATATATAGTAACTAACTGCTGTTTAATAATATTATTTTTGTACTAATATAATGACCTCTGAACCATAGTTGAACATTTAACAGTTGCGATCTATGAAACCGAATTTTGTAATATTATATTTTCGAAATTTTTAATTATCAGTAAACTATATAATAAACTTAAATTTTCTTAGTTTCGGAAGCACTGTTTATATAAGACAATAATTGCTATTTGAATGTTACTTGAATTAAGTTCAATTTAAGAGGAAATGAAAGAAAAATGATTATGTGTATCGTAATGTTTCTATCTCGTATAGTCAAGATCGTGTATTTAATAATATATAATTGAAAAGGCAAAAAATTAAATATAATTACAGATTAATAGTGCTGAAAATATTAGAACTCAACTTGATAAAGAAATTTCAATTTTTTTTTCTGTTTTGTTTCAATCCTTATTGAAACACGTGAATAGTATTATACGTTATCTGTTTAAAAGTAATTAGATTTTCATTTCAACAAAATTATATAATATTATGAATTTACTCAAGCGAAAACAAGAGTTTTTCCTTCTTGGTTTACTTATGAATTTATTTTACTTATTGCAAAAATGAGAAAAAAAAAATTGACTTATTAAATAATACATATTTTTTACATACATACATAAATACACAATCACGCCATGTACCCAAAAGGGTGTGGCACAAACTCTTTTCATCATCCCGAAATCAGTCGCCTCCAAACACTCCTATCCAAACAAGCAACTTTCGCTTCATCCACATTCATAATTTCTCTCATACATGCTCTTTTATTCCTACTACTTGGAAACTTTCGATCACGCAAAACACTCTCAATCATACCACTCCAACTACTCATCGGACGTCCACGCAAACGTATACCATCAAAATCATTCAAATAAATCTTTTTAACCAAACGTTCATTAGACATTCGCTCAACGTGTCCGAACCATCTTAACTTACTCTAACACCAACTTTTGCTACAACATTTCTTTCAATTTCACACTCATCATACACAAATCTATTTCGTACCCGATCTCTCATATTTTTTAAAGTTTGTTTAGTCATGTGTAAACAGTAGATTTCCAGAATAGAAAATTTTTTAAACAAAAATTCAAAATTAATTGGTGCATGAAGTAGTATAGATCTGGTATAAGTCAAATTAAACAATAAAAAATTCAGGTAAACTTATATTATTTGTAAAAATATTGAAAATAGTTATTTGTAAAAAGATTTTAAAATGACATTTTAAATGACAAATTTTAAATTAAAAACTCAAAACATTTTTGTAAAATGATTTTTTAATAGTAATTTCTCGTTTATTTAAAAAATACGTGATTTTAATAAATAAATAGGTGCAGTTTTGATATACAGTATTTAAAACTTAAATCAATTTTTTTTAATCTATAATTACAATTAGATATTTAATACAATCTCTAAGACTTTGATTATAACTATAAAATAAATACTTTTAATTACAAATTCTAACCACATGTTTTTATCATAAACGTACTCGCACTCTACACAAACAAAATAAAATAAAACAAATGTAACATGATTTTGGCAATAATTTTTATGTAAATAGCAAGTTTAAAAATTAATTTAATGTAAACCACTGAAATAATAACTGGAACGCGCACTGGCCGCTCAAATGCGAGCCGAGAGAGATAGGAGATACGGGGGATTTGCTTCTGTGTCTTTCTAATGGCGTAGCATTGCTACTACATGATAACTTAGATAGCTATGAAAAAAAAGAATCTCACTGCTATATGTCAAATTAATATATCAAAAATGATAAAAATATCTTTTATAGAGGAATTCCCCAATAAAATCTCATTACGTATCGTTTAGCCGATGCATTTAGCTACAATTTAATATGCAACAACATAAGATTGTCGCATTATTACCGCAATAAATCGCATTTGAATTTCAAATGCGCAGAAGTGTAAGACAGTGATAGAGATACCACGTATTTCCTATCTCTTTCGGCTCGCATTGGCGCTACTAGAACACATAGGCAGTGCACATTCCAGTTATTACTATATTTCAGTGATGTATATATATATATATATATATATATATATATATATATATATATATATACCGGGTGTATACTTGGTTTATGCAATATAGGGAAAACAATGTTATTTTTTTTACATCGCAATTCCTGCTTCCCCGTTAGTTATAGAGAAAAAATATAAGAAACAAAAATTGTTTACAATTAAAAACTACATTATTTACGCTTAAAATAATTGCGATATTACGTCTCAGTAATTAATTATTAATTAAATAAATATTAACAGTTTTCGGCAATATCAGACAGCCATGGACGAAACGCGAATGTATTTTGTTTACAACTGTCAGTGTTATTGTTATTTTAAAAGATGTCATTATTATTAAATGACAATACACTGACATTTGTGAACAAAATACATTCGCGTTTTGTCCATGGCTGTCTGATATTGCTGAAAACTGATAATATTTATTTAATTAATAATTAATTACTGAGATGTAATATCACAATTACTTTAAGCGTAAATAATGTAGTTTTTAATTCTAAATAATTTTTGTCTATTATAATTTTTCTCTAAAACTAACGGGCAGGCAGGAATTACGATGTTAAAAAAATAACATTGTTTTTCCTATATTGCATAAACCAAGTGTACACCCGGTATATATATATATATATATATATATATATATATATATATATATATACTATGTAACTAAAAGTTCGTTGCATGTTATGTTAACAAATAATTAATACCGATGTGACATGAACTTACGCTCTAACTCGCTGGAATATTCTTACAGTCAAAGAAATTAAATATAATGTGTAAATTAAGCTTTAATGACAAGTGCCTATGCTATAGTCTGGATTAGCTAGAGGGAGGTGAAAACACAGTATTAAGAAGATGTGATTATAGTAGTATTTAAATAAATAAGATTAGAAGTAAATGGGTAAAGCCATATACAGGATGATTCAGAAACAAATGGCATACTCTATATGGTGTATTCCTCTCACCAAAATAAGAAAAAAAGTTCTTATAAACAGGGGTCCTTAAATGCAGCGTTACCAAGATACAGGGTGTTAAAAAATTAAATTTTCCTTACGATTTTATTTTAGAATGTGATATTGTAATAACAAATAAAAAGTATATTAAGGATCCCTCTTTATAAGAACATTTCTTTTTATTTTGGTGAGAGGAGCACACCATATACAGGATGTTGTTTGTTTCTGAATTACCCATATATAGACTATACTTTGACATTATCACATAAATACTAAGAAATAGGATTAAATTTTTTGGCAACACTGTATTGTTAAAATTATATAATTTATGTGAGCACTAGCAAAATCTTTTGTGAAAATTTAATTAAAATCGTAACATACGTCGATTACAAATTTAATCAAGTAGGTACTCGTACAAGTAACAAAATATACCGCTTATAAGTCAATCAGTTTTATGGTAGATAAAAAAACACGTATTACTACACTATATTACTTTGATACCAAAAATTAATAATAAATTTACGTAGTTCAATGATACATTTTGGATTACTTTGTTCTACTAATCCATTTTTTTTTATATTAAATCCACCAATCTGTTTAAGAGATGTATTTAGCAGTTAACAAATAAATTATAGAAGTCAAATTGCATATTGGTTATCTATATTTTAAGGTAGTAAATTAATTAATATGTGATTAAATATACTTATCTTAACAAGTAACTAACTAAGATTGTTATAGTAAACGCACACATAAATTCATTTTAAAGAAGACGCAATAGTCGAACAGAAAATGAATAAGAAGATATTCAGCCAATATCCGGTTAGACATTGATAAATGTTTTGCATTGAAAATTTTCTTACTCTTATTGTAATTATGATTACATTATGTATTTTTTTTTAGTTTATAAATATCGTAAGGTATATCACTTTATTTTGCCGCACACAGAGATATAATAAGTTTTATTTCAATACTTTAGCGATTTTTATTTAATAATAGGTTACAATATTTATTGCGTTAAATAAGTTGTCATACTTTATAGTTGACGTTGACAAAATGACAAGTTTTTTTTTTCCAGATGTAAGACATTTATATTACTGGACGATTAAAATATTGGTATAAAATAAACTGAGTTAGCATCAGTATCTCGAGAACCGTAAGAGATGCAAAGTCAATTAAATTTGACAAAAGTACGCAAAGTTTGGAAATTTTTTATTTGCAAATGAAAAAACATAGAAAGAAACGGTTTGGGGATTGGAAAAAATGTTATTTTAGTTTTTATTTTCAAAAATTGTCGTTTCATAAAAAACAAAATTGCGCCAGTGATTCACTGTTTTCGTCGGCCATGTCAGCGCGGAATCGGTAAACTGCGTGAATTGCAGCATCTCTGGATTTATCTGTAGCAAGAAATGAACAACAATGCCAAAAAGTAAACTAAATTTACTGGACTATAAACTTAATAACGTGAAAATAACTTAAAATTTAACGATGTGGTACAATATCAAACTTTCAGGTCGACTGTTAGGTCTTTTTTTTCCACTTCAGGGCCTTACAAAAAATAGTTAAAACGCACAATTTAAAAATTATATAGGTCTATACTCCAGTAAATTTAGTTTACTTTTTGGCATTGTTGTTCATTTTTTGTTACGGATAAATCCAGAGACGCTGCAATACACGCAGTTTACCGATTCCGCGCTGACAAGAAAACAGTGAATCACGGCGCCATTTTGTTTTTATGAAACAACAATTTTTGAAAATAAATACCAAAATAACATTTTTTTCGAATCTCCGAACCGTTTCCTTCTATGTTTTTTCATTTGCGAATAAAAAATTTCCAAACTTTAGGTACTTTTTAGTCATTCAGAGAGGAGAACCTCCCCTTAAGGAAGGTATTATAATAATGTCAAATTTGACATATAGAGATTTTTACAGATTAGTACAATTTAAGGTTATTACGAATCAACTAAAGCCTTTTAATTTTAAAAATTATTGATTAAAGGAAAATGGTTTAAATTATAATATAATTTTGAGCATTTTGTTAAATTTAATAAATTTTGACAGCAAAAAACTGTAAATATTTTAATTCAAACTACCTGCATGCACATTTTTAAAGGTACAAAAAAAAAACTCTTTTTCAGCCAAATAAAATTGAGATAATATACGAGAAAATCAACATTCTTAATGACCAAAAAATATAATATAAAAATATAATTCAAGTATACAGGGTGTAACAGAATAACTATTCCTAATTTTAACTGGAGTATCCTGGGCTCAGAATATGAAGATTTAATGCAAATCACTGAGATAAAATGTGGCTCCTTACTGAGCTACAGGGTGTTTTATATAAAAATTTAAAAACGATTTTTGCCCAGTACTTTAAAACTATTTGACGTATCCTTATCATACTTGGCAGGAAATGTAGGTACCGTACACCATGCTAAATTATGTGAAATAAAAGTTTCTGGCTACTGCCAGTGGCGTACAACAGGGGCAAGTGAGAGGTTGATCCTTCCTAAATTCTACGCCACTGGCGGAATTGTCATTTTAGCACAATTTTTCGATTCTCTAATACTTGCTGTGTAAAAAACATACTCTTCCTTTGTAACGATAAAGTCACTGTTTTTCGAGATATTTAAAGTTAAACATAAGCTGCACCCTTGGGATTTTTTCAAAATTTGCTCAAAAAAATCTGAAAAAATTCAATAAAATAGAGAAAAAAATTAGCTACATAATAAATAAGTAACTTTTTTCTCTAACTCATTCTAATTTGGCTGTAAAAATTATTGAAAATAAAAAAAATAAAATGCAAAAAATATGAATTTTCAATAATTTTTCCAGCCAAACCAGAATGAGTTAGAGAAAAAGTTACTTAGATATTATGTAGCTAATTTTGTTCTCTATTTTACTGAATTTTTTCAGATTTTTTTGAGTAAATTTTGAAAAATCCTAAGGGTGCAGCTTATGTTTAACTTTAAATATTTCGAAAAACAGTGACTTTATCGTTACAAAGGAAGAGTACGTTTTTTACACAGCAAGTATTGGAGAATCGAAAAATTGTGCTAAAATGACAATTCCACCAGTGGCGTAGAATTTAGGAAGGACCAACCTCTCACTTGCCCCTGTTGTACGCCACTGGCAGTAGCCAGAAACTTTTATTTAACATAATTTAGTATGGTGTACGGTACCTACATATCCTGCCAAGTATGATAAGGATACGTCAAATAGTTTTAAAGTACTGGGCAAAAATCGTTTTTAAATTTTTATATAAAACACCCTGTAGCTCAGTAAGGAGCCACATTTTATCTCAGTGATTTGCATTAAATCTTCATATTCTGAGCCCAGGATACTCCAGTTAAAATTAGGAATAGTTATTCTGTTACACCCTGTATAGATACATAAATTTGTAAACAAGTTTTAGTAGTGAGAAAGAATATAAGCGTTAGTTGTTAATGAAGTAACAAATCGTCAATTAAGCACACACTATCATCTGAGTAGATCAGATCATTAACTACTGCAAAAACAATTTATCAGTGTCGGAACTTGTATTCTTTACTGACGTATGATAAGTAGATTTGTACAAAGAAGCGTTATATATTGAAGAAACTGTTGTCATTTTTATGATTAAGTTCAAATGTTTATGAAATATTCTATTCATTTTATATCATTAAATTTTCATCAATAAAATATTCATTTATTTAAATATTATTAACACAGCCAACGAAACAATACACATAAAAATATATCTGCATACTTTCCAGAGAAATATTTTTTTAATGCGGAGCTCCGGTAGCAGTGGCAAATATTATGCTGGCATACATTAAACTGTAGCTAAGCGTACCCCCTAACGGGTGAATAAATAGATTTTACTGTGGAAATACTATGTAAGAGGTATTTTCAACATTTTCATTTGATTTTGATATTTTTTCAAAAAAACGAAATTCAATATTTCAGCGATAACAAAATATTTATTTTTTTTAAAGCTATCTACTATTTATATTTATTAGCGCGATATTTTTAGGCATTTTATTTATAAGTAACGTATTTTTTCCTCTCTCATTCTCTGTTTCTTTCTTCAACTAAGCTGTATTATTTGATGGAGATGCAGTGAATGGGGAAGTTTAGCGTGATTGAAGTTGCGTGTAAAATTATTTTTTCTCAAATATATATATATATAAAATAATAACAGAAATGGCCATTAAAATTTTTAATAATTGTTTCATTTATTTGTTATTAACAATTTTTGTAAAGACATTACTGATGTCACAAGCCTATTGTGCGCAAGTGCAGAAGAGTTGGTAAAATATAATTTTGAAAACGTATGTCGTAGTAATGTTGATTTTTGTTAATTCGGTTACGCCCAGCCAATAGCTTGTATCGGTAACCATGGCAATACATGTGCGTCTGATTCAGAAGCCGACATAAGTTTTGCGAAGACATTACTGACGTCATCACTTTGCATTCTTTAAGAAATCTGGGCATCCTTGAGAAAAATGGTAAATTAAACATCACTTTTTAAACCATGCCCAACCAAATAAAGAAATAAAAAATTGTATACCAATCAGACTGTATAATTTCATTTGCACATATAATAATTTATTATCGTACTTAATTTCTTAACTTATTTATTTATTTTTTAGTAATAGTTTAACATTATTATAATTTAATTATTATTTTCAGTTAGTCGAATGTATAGATTATATACATACATACATACACAATTACGCCATGTACCCATAAGGGTGTGGCACAAACTCTTTTCATCATCCCGAAATCACTCACCTGCAAACATTCCTATAAAACAAGCAAAAAACTTTTGATCTAGCTTTGTCACCTAGTAACTTGTTTTATGTTGTTTTGCTTGTTTATTATTTTTGTCATTTGTATATTTTTTCTAATAAACGTAGAGTATATCGAAACGTCGATATTTAAATAGATACAGACAAAACTAAATCATAAATTTTTTTATTTTTAACATAACAGTTATATGGTTTTGTTTCTCAAGTAATACGGAGACCAAAAATTTTCCTGTTTTGTTCTGTAGAGTGTGTAGTAGATTCTTTCTTGAAACAGTAACGAATTTCTCATAAACAAGAGACTACCTATAGCGGTGAATGTCACGGTTAACGTATAGAATCTGTTAGCTGTACGTTACGTTACATTTAAGAACTTATGTTGTTGTACTTATGTTGGAACATACCTTATATGCATGTGCTATGTGAAGGCCGGTAAGTTTTCCTACTTGTCCGTGGTCAGTTATAAACAGTCACATCGTCTATATGTTTGTTTTTTATACAGAGTTGGACTGGCCCGTCGGGGTACCGGACTTTTCCCGGGTGGGCCGTCTTTATTATGAGCCGTAACCGGCGATTGTCAAAAAATTAAAACCGATCTCAATGTTTTACAAAAATTTTGGAAACAGATTATTCCAAAAACATCGATATAACTTTCCCAAAATCAATAGTGGTAATAATGTACCTAAAAGTTTTGAATTAATAACAAATTTAATTAATAGAAAATTGAACATAAATATTCAAAAAAAACACATTTGAAATCTGAGTTATTGGATTTATTCAAGAAAATGGGGCACATTTATTAACACCGTAAATGATAAAAATAAATATTTTATTTATAATAAATCCGATGATTAACAACCTGAAACCGGAGAAGAAAATGAAATCAATGTAACAAACTGTCTGTTGTTTTTCAGTTTTGCAAAAGTTTAATCTCCACATATTGACATACGCTATCATGAGAACATTTACAAAATTAAAGTACATTTTAAACAAAATGCGAAATTGTTTAAGTCAAAATAATTTCGAGGCTTTTATGTTCATGTCATGCGAGAAGAATATTTTGGAATTAAATAATCACAACTGAATGAAATGTATATATTGATGGTGCACGTTTAGAGCAGGTAGATGAATTTGTGTATTTGGGTAGTTTGTTGTCTAGAGATGGCCGTTTTAAACGTGAAATTGAAAGGAGAGTAAATGCTGGTTGTAAGGTTTTGGGTGCTTTGGGAACTTTTACTAGGAATGTAAATGTTTCCAAAGAAGTTACCCGGTTTAAGTATATACAATGCAGTTTTGGTGCCTACGTCGATGTATAGGGTAGTGAATGTTGGGTTTGGTTGCAAAAGCATAAACGGAAAATGACTGCTGTGGAAATGAAATTTTTACGTGGAATATGTGGTGTAAATAGAAAAGATCGGGTACGAAATAGATTAGCGTATGATGAGTGTGAAATTGAAAAAAATGTTGTAGCAAAAGTTGCCGTGTTAGTCAGTTAAGATGGTTCGGACATGTTGAGCGAATGTCTAACATCTAGCTACCGCGTGCAGTTTATATGTACTCGCATAAAGTAATACATTTTTTATTAATGTAAATTTAAACAAATGCAGGATTTTTTTTTAATTTTAATAATTATTAATTAAATTACAACACACGGTTAAAATGCCAAACAGTCTCATAAACATGCCATATATTTCTGCTCTGTAAATTATTTCACATAATATTCTCAGCTATTTCTCATAATTCCGTAGATATTTTAAACCAAGTAAACAACAATAAAATATGAGTTTAAAAATGATATATGCACGAAATAAGTACAATATATCAACAATTGACTATCTAGTTCAGTCGATATACACACACAATATAACTATTGATATATTATAGAAGCGTAGTTCGTGATATTGGCGTTCGTTTCTTAACCTTCCTGTATATATAAATATACAATCTGAACTTACAGATGTGGAAAATCTTGAACACCTGGCCAATATGAAAAAACTTCAATACGTAAATATAACGTAAATTTCTTTATATATGTTAGATATACCTTAAAAGTTACTGGAATAGTTAAATATTATTTAAATTTTAACGAGTAATTTTTTATTTACAAGAAATATTATCTTAAAATAATATTAATTATAAAAATATCTCTCTAAGCTAACAGGCGTCTAATAGTTTTCGTATAAATCTTTAAAAAATGTTACTGACATAATAAATATTTGTATTATTCTTCTTAAAATTAAATTCCTATTAAAAACCAAATGTTTATTTATATCGGAATAATGTAAAAAAAATATAACTGACTGAACTTAATTAATGGTATTTTAATGTAAATAAATAATCACCAAACCTTAATTTTTATGCAAAATGGCTGTAATTGCATATTTGAATATAACTTATAATTCAAAATAACTTTACTTTATAACATTCTTCTGTATTGTAAAAAATAAAGGTACTTTACTCTTTGGTAAAATTTATATTTTTTGACAAACCTCGTATACGGCTTAAAAAAATTGATATCTGATGGTTGTATTTTAAGTTTTGGACCATGCACAACTTTTTATCACGAATAAATTTTTTCACAAAACCAATAATAAAAAAGTTTTCCATATGGTCCCAATTTAAGTAGACACACTATATATTAGGGTGGTTTAAAAAAAAAATTATCTCGCCCCCTAAAACTGTCGTACATATTAAAAAAATGAGATTTGCAAAGTATCAGAATTTTCTGAGGTCCCCAAATGGTACCGAAAACGTGTTTTGTGCAAAAAAATATGCTTTGTGTGTGTAAAATCTTAATTTTATTTTTTTGTATCATGTAAGTGTGTGTGTGTTTCAGCTTATAGATATCAATCATTAATTTATGACTCAAGACTAGTCTGCGGGATTTTTTTCAGATTTTTTAAGAGCTAGCTACTTATTTGTTACCTAGTAACCTGTTTCTATGTTTTGTTATTTACTGTAATGTTATTTGTATCATTTGTCCTGATAAAAACGGACAATTATAAAAAAATTTTAATACAGAACTAGAACCTAAAGCAGTTTTATTTTATATAATAATTTCTGAAAGATTTTTTTATAATGTTAAAAATCATTACAGTTTGTAAAGAAATCAGTCCAGATACTTTTCAAGAAAATTGCGAAGTAAATATGTTTGCCGCTTGTAAAATTATAAGATAGTAAGCTGAGATTTTTAATGTTTTTCTTTTAGTTTCCGTGAAGTTATGGTAGAGTTAAGATATTAATGAGATGGACGTAACTTAACAACTTGTAGTTTAATGATAATGATTATAGGGAGGAAAAGTGTGCCATAGGTTGATTTTTAAACTTGATCTTGATAACCGCAACTTTAATTCATTGGTTAATGCTAACTAAATATAACTGGACTAAACTTAATTAGAAGCTTGTTTGCTGTTTATTGGTTACATTAGATATTTCTGTTGCTTTTTTAGTTTTTGTTTTTGTTTTATAACAAAATATCGCAGGCTTTTTGCTAATAAAATATAACTATTATTTACGTCCCTAAAGCTGGCGGGGCCGTTTTGCCAAATCAACATGGAAACTATTAGAAAATTTAAGGCTAATTAAAGGTTAATTAAATGCCCTATTCCCGAATTTTAGGCTCCTCATTTTTTTAAAAAAATTGAAGGTTCCGCTAGCTTAAGTTTAAGCTAGCGGAACCTTAAATAAACAACACGTTCAAATTGGAATCCAAGTAGTCAATAATTAAAGGCTAATTAAAGGCTAATTAGGTGCCCTATTGCCAAATTTTAGGCTCTTTTAGCTTAAGCTAGCGGAACCTTAAAGAAACGAGACGTTTAAATTGGAATCCAAGTAGTTCATAATTAAAGGCTAATTAAAGGCTAATTAAGTGCCCTATTTCCGAATTTTAGACTCTTCATTTTTTAAAAAAAATTGAAGATTCCGCTAGCTTAAGCTAAAGCTAGCGGAACCTTAAAGAAACGAGACGTTCAAATTGGAATCCAAGTAGTTCATAATTAAAGGCTAATTAAGTGCCCTATTCCCGAATTTTAGGCTCTTTATTTTTTTAAAAAATCGAAGATTCCGCTAGCTTACGACTAAAGCTAGCGGAACCTTAAAGAAACCAGACATTCAAATTGGAATCCAAGTTATTGTTCTTGGTTCAAATATTTATATTAATAAAATATTAAATTTACGTTATTTTAAAATATAAAAAAAAATTTTTTTGTCCAACTTTAATTACTATTCTTAAAAAATTGTATTAAAATAAAACGACTTTAGGTTGTAGTTCTGTATTAATTTTAATTAATAATCGACGTTTTGACTTACTCAATCTATATTTTCATCAGGAAAAATGATGTAAATATTATTTACAGTAAATAAACAGAAAATAGAAACAAGTCACTAGGTAACAAAATAAATAACTAAATTAAAAAATATGTAAATTTTTAATTAAAAGAAACTAAAGGAAGTCTTCAGCCAATTGTAATCAATGGTCGACTGATGTCACAATTAGAACGAGTTTACTTTTTACTTTAATTTACTAATATTATTGATATCAAATATAAACATTTAAAATAATACGTATCATTTTATTTAGCATAAAATTTCGATTTACATTAAAAATACTAATTTTATTTTTTATGAATGACCCTATTATGGTGTTTATTACTACACTGTAAAAAAAATGCAAAATTAAAGAAAAATAATAGTAAAAATTTACTATAAAAAATTTGTTTTTTTATTTTGCTATAATTATTCTGTATTTCTTCCTCAAAATTCGGTAATTTTTAAATAATTCATAATAATCACATAAAGAAAGTAAAAATGACCTAATAAGTATGTAAAATTACATATTTTCTGCAAATTGCATCACATACTTAATATAGAATTATAAATTATTAGTATAAATTTTTTAAATTATAAAAATTTATAATTTGCATATTATCTAATATCTGTAATAATTGTAAAAAAATTTATGTAAATTTTTAAAATATTTTACCTATTTATGGAAAATTTCCGAGAGCAAATTTATTGAAATTCTGTAAATTTACTAAAAGAAACTTTACTAAAAAAAAATTAATATTACAAACATATATACTTTTCCATCCCGTTGGTAATATCGTATTACATAATGTTTGTAATAGTTTCAATATTATGTATTTTTAACAATTATGCAAAATTAAATCAGTTGAGTAATTTTATCTAGAAATACTGGGCATCATAGTGTCATTGTTAGTAAGTAAAAATACATATTTTTTTAGAGTGTAATTTATTAAACATTACTATTTGTGAGCACATGATATTTACTCGTATTAACAAAATAAATCGTTATTGACCGACTGATTAATAATTAAACATTAAAATAAAAACTGCACTAAAATGTATTTTAGTGAAGAAGTAATTAAGTGTAATTTTTTTTTTCATATTAGTTTAAGTGTAATTTATTCATTCAATTAATTCAAATTTGTAAATATATGTAATTATACCAACAATAATATTGCACAACTCAACAAATTTTAGCTATTTATGTAAAATTCCTAATAGCAAAACTGAAGTTCTGTAAATTTACTAAAAGAAACTTTACTAAAAAAACTGTAATGTTATATAGAAATGTACGTTTCCATCCCGTTGGTAATATCATATTACATAATGTTTGTAATAGGTCTGATATTATATATTACCTAGTAATTATATTATATAACACCTAGTAATACGGGGCATTATATGGTGTCTCATGGTTTGTAGGTTTTTTTAGAGTGTACTTCTGTAAAATTTTGTAAGAAAGGTTTTATAACTTTTACATACATACATACATACACAATCACGCCATGTACCCAAAAGGGTGTGGCACAAACTCTTTTCATTATCCCGAAATCAGTCGCCTCCAAACACTCCTATCCAAACAAGTAACCTTCACTTCATCCACATTCATAATTCCTCTCATACATGCTCTTCTATTCCTACTACTTGGAAACTTTTGCTCACGCAAGCCACCCTCTCAATCATACCACTCCAACAACTCATCGGACGTCCACGCAAACGTATACCATCAAAATCATTCAAATAAATCTTTTTAACCAAACGTTCATTAGACATTCGCTCAACATGTCCGAACCATATTAACTGACTAACACCAACTTTTGCTAAAACATTTTTTTCAATGTCACACTCATCATACACTAATTTATTTCTAACTTTTCATAACAATAAATGTTGTATCTAGTGTATCTAGTTCTTGACTATAACTATATTTTCATAGTAATAAACACAATATTATAGTTGTACAGAAAATTTCGTATTTCGTCTAAATCAAAATAGTAACGCACTTTAATTAAACACCTTGTACATTAAATCATTGTTACAATTAAAAAATAAAAAACTAATAAAATTTGAAAGAAATTTAATCAGTTCACTTTTCAATTTCCTCAATTATACATAAATTTTGACCTACACAAAATACCTTGAATGATGTAATAATTTTGCTGATTACGTTTTGTACATTTATGTATTAGTTTGCAATATTTCACAATTTCTTATTTTCCTCGCTGTGATATCTTTAATTAGCACACACGAAAAAACAAAGTGTTCTTTGAAATGATTGAATTTCATCTCGTTACTTGATTACTTGACTTATATTGCGCTTACAAATTAAACAAACCGTTTTTATCGAAGCATATTTGTTTTTGTTGATGTTTTTATTTTAATTTATATTAGTTTCCATTTCTTTAAAGACCATAATTAGTGGCACTAACATATGTAATTAAAACTACACATTTTTTTCTAGTTAAACTAGTTGAGTATTTATACTTGTAATTATATTACTCATAAATAATTAAAATTATGAAGAAAATCAATTTATTTATTTTGTAAATAAAAACATACCACCAACATTCCTTGTAAATTAATTTTAATTTAGAATTTCTTGTTTTCTTCTGTTTAATATTGAATATAAAAATTTAGTTAATTATTTTCATAAAAATGTTTTCTATAAAAGTAGAACTACAATTATTATTAGCTTTGAAACAATGACACAAAAAGCATAAATTCATTACTAGTTAATGTTTTGGAATATTAAACACATACTAAATATAATCAAGTATATCTTGTGGATGAATACATGTATGAGGGTAGTTCCAGAAATACTTGACTTGATGTATAAATGGCAGTTGTTTTTTGAAAAGAATGACTATCGTATAGAAAGTATCAATCTTATGAAGCTTATAAAGAAAAAATAAAGAAACTGCAAATCGGAAAGTCATAAAACAACACTATTAATATAGAACTTTAAACTTAAGCAATTTTGTTTTAATAAAAAATTATCGTAATAAACATAGTGTTAATGACATTCAAATGACTTAAATACAAATAATAAAAATGACACAAATTATATTTGTAATTATTATCTGATTTATGCAAGTGATAGTATTACTATGTTATTTTTTTATAGTTAGTTTTATTTATTAAAGTCATTAATTTATTATTAAGAATTATTATGAGTCATTAACTTTTATCTTGTAAAATTATTTCATGTTTACGTGGGTAGTCCCAGAAGTATCCGACCTAACAAAAAAAAACACAAAAAATTTGGAAAAACATATCTTTATTTCTCTACATAGTCTCCTTTTAGCGCACTTCACTAGCGAAATATTCAATAGTATGTTCAATAACCTTCGTTTATAATGAGAATCATCGAATTCCTCAAAATGGTGTCGTGTCACTTGCGTACGTGTTAGATGCGTACAAACATTATTTAGTATCACTTGAGTACATATAAAAGTCTGCTCAAGCCCAGGTAGTGAAGGTACTTAGGCCGAGTGTCAGTGCGCCACTGTTGGCTTAGGGTAGGGGAGGTTAAGGTTTAAGGTTTAGTTTTGTTATTATTCAATATAAACGCTTATCTCATCAGCGCAAATGACGACTGGCACAAATGATTGGCTAGGTTAGGTTAGGTTACCTTTTAATCTTGGGAGACCATGCGCGAAAGACAACTTGGTCATGACCTTTTTTTGTCTCAGATATAATTTCAAATTTTAGGAGACAACTCGGCTTTGCCCATTAATCTACACAAATTAAATTTAAACCACTAAATATAAATTTGGTCAATATTAAAATTGAATACTAACTTGATTATTTGTAAAATCGCTGTACGCATCTGATACTCGGCCTAAGTACCTTCACTACCTGGGCTTGAACCGACCCTTATTTGTTCGCAAGTGATACTAAATAATGTTGGTACGCATCTGACACGTGACACGTACGCAAGTAAGTCTCTTTCCCTCAAAATAGCCTTCTTTGGAGCCGATTCTCCCCTTTCAATCCATTTTATTTTGAAAGTTCCTTCGTTTCATTTGATAAACCCATGTTTCATTCATGGTTATGAATCAACGAAAGAACTCGGCATTATTGCTCTGCAACTTCGACACCAAACATTGGATTAAAACATTCTCAATCGACGCTGTTTTTATTCCATTGTAAGTAATCGCGGCATCCATCTTGCGCACAGCTTTCTCATGCTTAAATTTTCAGTCAATATGCGCGATGTACAGCATTTTTTGAAATGCCAGCCATGTCTTCTAGCTTGCGCACTTCCAATCGACGCTCATCCAATACCATTTTGTAAATTTTCTTCTGCCTCGTTTAAACTCTGCCACTCAATATTTTACTGTTGTAAACGGAGGAATAGACGTTGACCAATTTTCTTCCATGTTTACAAATTCACTCTGAGAGTGCATTCATTATTTATGGCTGCCAAACAAATACTAAACTACGTAGCGTTGTCAAATTTTAAACTTAAGCTTTATAAGATTAGTACTTTCTATCATAGTAATTCTTTTCAAACAAAAAAAACCATCGAAACGTCAGGTCAGGTACATTTTTTACTACCCTTACTACATAGTAAATCATAAATGGAAATATTTATAATAACAGTTTTTTTTTTCTACTATAAATAGTGGATAGAAAATCTTATTACTGCTTTGCACTTTAAATTAAATTTTATAATAATTTTTTATTTTGTTTTGCCTAAATCTAAAGAGCAACTGAGAAGGATGATTGATAGAATTAATGTTGTTGGTAAAGTTATGAATCTTGTGTTAAATGTTGATAAGTGTAAAGTTTTAGTTTTTAAGAAGGGTGACTTGACAACTGAATGTAATGTATATATTGATGGTGCACGTTTAGAGCAGATAGATGAATTTGTGTATTTGGGTAATTTGTTGTTTAGAGATGGCCGTTTTGATCGTGAAATTGAAAGGAGAATAAATGCTGGTTGTAAGGTTTTGGGTGCTTTGGAAACTTTTGCTAGGAATGTAAATGTTTTCGTAGAGGCCCGTTTGAGTATATAAAATGCAGTTTTGGTGCCTACGTTGATGTATGGTAATAAATGTTGGATTTGGTTGCAAAAGCATAAACGGAAAATGACTGCTGTGGAAATGTGATTTTTACGTGGGGTATGTGGTGTAAATAGGAGAGATCGGGTACAAAATAGATTAGTGTATGATGAGTGTGAAATTGAAAAAAATGTTGTAGTAAAAGTTGCCGTATTAGAGTCAGTTAAGATGGTTCGGACATGTTAAGCGAATGTCTAATGAACGTTTGGTTAAAAAGATTTATTTGAATGATTTTGATGGTATACGTTTGCGTGGACGTCCGATGAGTGGTTGGAGTGGTGTATGATTGAGAGAGTGGCTTGCGTGAGCGAAAGTTTCCAAGTAGTAGAAATAAAAGAGCATGTATGAGAGAGGAATTATGAATGTGGATAAAGCGAAAGTTGCTTGTTTGGATAGGAATGTTTGGAGGCGACTGATTACGTGATGATGAAAAGAGTTTATGCCACACCCTTTTGGGTACATAGCGTGATTGTGTATATATGTATGTATGTCAAAAATGTCAAACTTTAGGAAAGAAACATCAGTTAATAGCAGCACTAGAGTTGCCCAATCCCGGCATATAAAAAAACAACAATCGTATTTAAGATAGTAGAAGAGTTATCACAACTTATACGTTAATTAATATCGTAACGTAAAGCGCACATTTCGAGTACAACCATTATAATAAAGCTAATAAAATCACGCTATTTACCAATAAAGTAAATAAATAAATAACGTACAGATTGCAATAATTTTCTGTTACTATAAAAATGACGATATGTATTTTAAAATAAAATATGGTACACGTATTTGTACATACGTTACTCGGTCAAATAACGCGTCTTAACTTTGAGCGCATAGGTAGAATACAAAAAACGATTTAAAACCGCTACTATAAAAGAAAATCAAATCGTTTATAGACGACTATACATGCATGACAATTTAACACATGACACAAAGATACGAGTAAGTATATCGTTTGTTCACATGCCATTCTTGATTTGGAAATATATATTCGTTAATGTATATTTTTTGTTTTATCATAAAAGTTTTTGTACAATTTATTTGAATTATGCTATGATAATTTTACTGCAAAAATAATATAAATTTTTCAAATAAATAAATAAAAAAGTTTCTCAATAGTAAAGAAAAATTTTTGGAATAAATATTTTGTAATTTGTAATACAATTTTAATTTATACAACAGGAGTTAATGTTGTTACGAGAGTGGACAACAGATGGCGCCAGCAGTCAATACGCGACACAGCCCAGATGACGAGAAATAAGCGCCAAGCTGTCAAATAAGCAACCTCACATAAAGCAATATATTATCTTTGTAATACCAATAGTATTAATACAATATACAATTATTAAGCAAGTAAAGCCTTTTATTTACATATTGTCACATGGTGTCAGGTGTGAAAACTTTGTGAAAGATTGTATATGGAAAAAAAAAAAAAGAAGAAAGATAAGATGACCACGTTACCAGCACCAGAACCTGTCAAAATAAACGACAAAGCAGAGAATAATTGGAAATTATTTAAGCAACAATGGATAAACTACAGCATAGCTACAGAGCTAAGTAAAAAATCACATGAAATACAAGTAGCTACATTTCTTTCTATTATAGGCAAAGAATGTTTAAACGTTTATATACACATTGACAAAGGAAACAACGACCAAACGAAGGTTAAAGGTATAATCGAAACTTTGGATACGTATTTTACACCTACAGTAAATACGATTTATGAAAGATATATATTCAATTCAGCAGCACAAGGAAATGATGAAAGTATATTAGAATATGTAAATGGGTTAAGAAGACTTGCAAATACATGTGATTTTGGCACATTACACGAAGGATTAATAAGAGACAGGCTGGTACTAGGAATATTAAATAATGAAACTAGGAAAAGATTACTGAAAGTTTCAGATCTAACTTTACAAAAAGCAATAAATATGTGTAGAACAGACGAGGTCACCGAAGAAAGATTAAAAACAATGGAAGAAAAAGGAAAAGAAGATGTACACTTTATGAAACAGAAAAATAAGCAAGAAACGAGAAAACAGAATCAGAATATGAAAAAACAGCAAAAAACCTTTTATAATGCAGGAACAAAATGCAAATATTGTGGTTATGTACATATACATGACAGACAAAAATGCCCAGCATTTGGAAAAACCTGTAAAGCATGCGGAAAAGAAAATCACTTCCAATCAGTATGCAAGTCAAAGATATACAAGCAGAAACAGAAACAAAATGTACACCAAGTGGAAACAGATGAAAGCACAGACGAAACAGAATCCATTTACAACATCAACAAGTTGGAGGCGAACAGGAGGACATGGTGTGTCAACGCGACAGTGCAGTACACAAACAACGAAGCACATAAAATGAAATGTCAGATAGATACAGGAGCAAGTTGTGATGTTATGTGCTACGACAACTTTAAAAAATTAGGCACCAAGCAAAGCCTGAAACCAAGCAGTACCAAATTAAAGTTATACGGAGGTGAAATAATAACGCCGATCGGAGAAGCTATAATAACATGCAAGTACAAAAATAAGAAAATTAAAACAATTTTTCAAATTATTAAAACAGAATGCACCTGCAATCCACTACTATCAGCAAAAACAAGTGAGAAGTTAAATCTCATACAAGTAACAGCAGATCTATGCAAGATAGAAGCGGAAAGTACGGATAGACAGAAAGAAAACATAATTAAAGAGTATGAAGACGTATTTCAAGGAATAGGTTGTCTGCCCGGAGAATATCATTTGGAAATAGATGAAACTGTGACACCAGTTCAACAAATTCCACGTAGAGTACCAATAAATTTTAAAAAGGAATTAAAAGAATATTTAGACAAATTAGAAAAAGACAATATCATAAAGAAAGTAACAAGACCTACGAAATGGATAAGTAACATAATTGTAGTCAAAAGGGACAATAAGATTCGCATGTGTCTTGATCCCAAACCACTAAATACAGCTTTGAGAAGATCTCAATACCAGATTCCTACGATAGATGAAATACTTCCGGAACTAGCAAACGCTAAAATTTTTAGTGTGATGGACGCAAAACAAGGATTCTGGCAAATCAAACTAGACAAAGAAAGCAGCTACTATACGACCTTCTGGACGCCGTTTGGTAGATACAGATTTCTAAGATGTCCATTTGGCATATCCACAGCACCAGAAGAATATCAACGAAGGCAATATGAACTACTAGGAGATTTAGAAGGAATAAACGTTATAGCAGATGACATTTTGATCATAGGTAAAGGTAAAACACAAGAAGAAGCTGAAGCAGATCATGATAAGAAGATCAAGAAACTACTGAATAGAGCAAGAGAGGTTAATTTAAAGCTGAATAAAGAAAAATTTAAATACAAATTGAAAGAAGTAACATATATGGGACATACACTGTCAACAGAAGGAGTGAAACCAGATAAAAAGAAGACAGAAGCAGTACGGAATGCACCACAACCGCAAAACATAAAAGAACTTCAAAGTTTTCTTGGTTTTATCACGTATTTAGCAAGATACTTGCCGACTCTGTCAGCAGTATGCACGCCGTTAAGAGAAATAATTAAGCAGAAAGAATGGAACTGGAACAGAGATGCCGAAGAAGCATGGAAAAAGTTAAAGAACATGGTTGAGGAGGCTGCAACTCTAAAATACTATGACATGAATAAGGAAGTAACCATACAATGTGATGCAAGTAGTTTTGCATTAGGAGCAACACTTATGCAAGAAGGAGAGCCAGTTGCATATGCTTCTCGTGTACTAACACAGACAGAAACAAAATATGCGCAAATAGAAAAAGAGACACTAGCATTGTTATTCGCGTGCGAAAGATTCTCTCAATACATATCGGGAAGACAAATAGTACATATCGAAAGTGATCATCAACCTCTTGAAACAATTTTCAAAAAATCTATATTATCGGCACCGTGCAGATTACAAAGAATGATGTTAAGACTGCAACGTTTCAACCTAGACGTAAAATATAAAAAAGGTTCAGCAATGCACGTAGCAGATTATTTATCAAGAGCACCATTAAAAATTAAAACAACAGAAAGCAACAAAGAAGAATACATACATTATATAGGAGGAAACTTGATTGAAGAAATAATGAACATCAATATGGCCGAGCACGTAAATGTGACGGAACAAAGATGGAATCAAATAGCAACAGAAACCAGTAAGGATGACACTTTACAAGAACTAAAATCAATCATATTACAGGGATGGCCAGAAGAAAAAAAATCCATCAAACCAGACATAGTCAAATATTGGAATTTTGAAGAAGAATTATCAATACAGGATGGAGTACTGTACAAAGGCGAAAAAATTATAATACCAAATAGTATGAAGAACGAAATGCTTAAAAGAGTTCATGCAAGTCATGCAGGAATCGAAGCATGTACCAGAAAAGCTCGAGAAACACTATATTGGTACAAAATGGCAGATGATATAAAAGACTATATTTTAAGATGCTCGATATGTCAAGAATTCCAAACCAATCAAAGAAAAGAACCATTGATCTCAGAAGACATTCCAAATTTGCCATGGTCCACAGTAGCAATCGATATTTTCACACTGGATACAAAAAATTATCTAGTTATCACCGATTATTACAGCGACTTTTTCGAATTAGAAAAACTTAAGAATATGACAAGTGAACACGTTATTAAAAATATAAAAAAAAATTTTGCTAGACATGGAATCCCACACATAGTGATATCAGACAATGGACCACAGTTCGACTGTAAACAATTCAGACAGTTTGCAAAAGAATGGGAATTTTTTCACAAAACTAGTTCACCATATCACTCAAAAGGAAACGGAAAAGCAGAATCATCGGTTAAAATAGCTAAAAGAATAGTAAAAAAAGTACAAAGAGAAAAAAGCGATTTATATTTAGCACTTTTAGAACATAGAAATATTCCAACGGAAGAAATACAACTTACACCAGCGCAAAGACTGATGGGACGAAGAACAAGAACACGAGTACCTATCACAAAGCAAAAATTAAGACCAAAAATACACAACGATGTCCAAGAAAGAATAAACCTAAGAAGAAAAAAACAACAATTTTATCATGACAAAGGAGCGAAAGAACTGAGAATTCTTGAGGGAGGCGAAACAGTTAGAGTTAGAAATAAAGAAGGAAAATGGCAAGAAGGTAAAATGAGAGAAGAGATATCGCCAAGATCATATAGGGTACAAGTAGAAGGAACAAATTACCGCAGAAACAGAATAGATATACGATCAAGTCCAACCAATAAAGAAATCGAGAAAGTAGAAGAAAGACGACAAAATCGAATACAAAATGAGGAACCACAGGAAATAAGACAACCAGTAACACCAAAAGCACTAAACAAAGGTAATGTATATGAATCGCATAATGAACAAGAAGAAAGAAGATCGGAAGAACAAAATGGGTCAGCAACATCCGAAGAAGTGAGCAAACCAACTTTTACAAGAAGTACCAGAGAAAGACGACCACCCAAGTATCTTCAGGAATATATAACAAATTCGCCAAAGAAGAGGGGATGTTACGAGAGTGGACAACAGATGGCGCCAGCAGTCAATACGCGACACAGCCCAGATGACGAGAAATAAGCGCCAAGCTGTCAAATAAGCAACCTCACATAAAGCAATATATTATCTTTGTAATACCAATAGTATTAATACAATATACAATTATTAAGCAAGTAAAGCCTTTTATTTACATATTGTCACAAATGTGGTCACCACAAACTAAAAAAACAAAATTAGAAGTATATGAGTAAACCCATATATAGACCACTTCGACATTATCACATAAATGATAAGAAATAGGAATAAAAAATTTTTTCGCCAAAAGTTGGCAACATTGTATTTTGCTAATATATAATATTATAGGCGCTAAGGGTATCTTCTGTAAAAATTTGATTAAAATCGGATAAATAATGCGTGCATAACAAATTTTTAGAAAATTATTAATTTTTTTTCGGAAAATTGGCAACACCTTATTTTAATAAAATTGTAATTTATGTGGGCACTAGGAAAAACTTTTCTGAAAATTTGATCAAAATCGAATAAATAATGTAGCCACAATGAATTTTAAAAAAAAATTGTGATTTTTTTCTCGATAAATTGGCAACACTGTATTTTGTTAAAATTACATAATTTATTTTGGCACTAGGAGAGTCTTTTATGAAAATTTGATTAAAATCGGTTAAATAAAATTATATAATTAATGGGAGCATTAGGGATATCTTTTCTGAAAATTTGATCAAAGTCGGATAAATAATGTAGCCAATTTTTAAAAACTTTAGTAATTTTTTTCTCGTAAAGTTGGCATTACTGGAAAAAACCAAAACCACAGGACCATCTTGGGCACTAGACAAATTTATCCTGAAAATTTCATTAAAATCAGTTGAACAGTCTAGGAGGAGTTGCGGCCACAAAATTTTGACTTACAACCAAGCGAGCGAGCTGACGACGCATATCCATACATCCACATAAACTAAGTTCAGATTCGTCATCTAGAGGCTATATGAAGAATTTCTATACACAATTTTTTTTTTAATGTTACAGACACCGTACCAAACGCTATATCACTTTTTCCTTGCAGTCAAAGTGGTAAAAACGTAGCTTAAGTTTGTTTTTTTTTTCGTATATTTTTATGGAAGTTTGTCACTTTTTTTTGTTCATCATTTGAATGATAATTCATAGTATTAATTCATAATCATAATTGTATTTGTAAAATACGTCAATCACAAAATTAATTTATTAATTATTCAATAATGCATTACGTTGACGTATGGTATATAGTAAACGTTGGATTTGGCTATAAAAGTGTAAAAGAAAAATGAAAATGTGATTTATACACAAGATATGTGAGGTAAGTTGGTGTATAAAAGTGTAAAATTGGAAAAAAGGTTTTTTTGCATAAGTTGGCGTTAGTCAGTTAACATGGTTCGCTAATCTTAAATAATAATCTAAAAAATTTTAAGTTAAAAAAAAATATTTTAGTGATATTTAAGATATATGTGGTAGGAATAGAAGAAAATGTAGATTACTAGTTATTCAAATAATAAATAATAATTGGAAAGCTTTTATCGTGAAATAATTTTTAAATATAAATTAAATTAAAAATAAATTAAATATTTACTATTACTAATAGTGTATATTTTTTTAAGCTAATGCAATTTATATGACGCAGCATCTTATAAATGAATTCTCACATTTTCAAGTTCAAGTTGGTCACCTCAATCAAAGTCAAAGTTCAGCTCACGAGATATGTCTGCCTTTAACTTTAACTAAGTGACTAAATGACATATACCTATTGCATGTGACAAACGTGAGAGGTTAGGTTGACCATAGTCAACTACTTATTTAATATTCATTCGCATTTATACTGTGAGAATATTACAGTTCTCTGTACGTTTTTTAATTATAAATTTTAAAAAAAATTCCGTATAAGCACACAGCTAATTATTGTTAGAGTAAAAAATTTATACAAAGTTTAACGATGCTGTAAGTTTTCAGATAAAGTTTCTGGAATTTTACATATTTTTCTGTCATATCATTTTTTATCTTTAAATTAATTTAAGTACTTAGTTAAAATATGTTCCCGTCTACATGAATATATATATATATATATATATATATATATATATATATATATATTATATATATATATGTACAGAATTATGAAGTTGTAAATAAAATTAAATATTTATGTATGTACGTTTCATTATGTTTAAGTTTATTAACATTAACATTTTAATAAAATTTCTCAAAATTATTTAGTTTTGTAATTCTTAGAATATTTTAGATTTTATATACAATATAATATTCGGATCACAAGTTAGGTAATTTAGTTAATTTAAAAAAAAAATAATAGCTTTATTAGATTTGAAATTATACAGAATGCTAGGAATAAATTGACATTATATTACAAATTACATAGTTTTTTTTCAAATTAAATTTTTACAAACTAGAAGTACTGCTCAGACATGACTAAATACTATAGGTGTAATAAATATTCGGTTACTATTCGGTATTTGGCTAAATATCACAATATATATATATATATATATATATATATATATATATATATACCGGGTGTAGAAATGAAATGTGAACCATAGGGATTTCAATGTTATTTTTTAAATACGGCTGTATCTCTTTCCCTATTGACTTTAGAGCAAATATTTAAATATAAAACTTGTTCAAAATGTGAAAATGCATGGTATAAAGTCATTTTTTTTTTACATAAATATTAATATTTTACGATATACAGGGTTAACCACTAAAAAATGAGCTATAACATTGGAAAACGGGAATGGTATCGAAAAATGCGGAATAATGAGTTCTATAATTCGGTGAAAAAATCATTGTTCTACGATACTTCGTTTAGGAGAAAAAAATTAAAAACTGATTTTTGAAAAATTTTGTAAGGGGGTACCCTTGTGTTTTGTTTAAAAAAAAAAAAGATTTTGGATATTTTAACACTGGCTTTCGTTGTCTACTCTTTTATCCTACTCTTTGTACAAGACACTTTTTTTTCCTGTTTTTCTTTAATTTTTTATTCACCTTTTTCTGATTTTTCGAAAAGTTGATAAGGGGGGACCATTGGCATTTTTTTCGAAAATCAGTTATTAATTTTTTTCTCCTAAACGAAGTATCGTAGAACAATGATTTTTCCACCGAATTATAGAACTCATTATTCCGCATTTTTCGATACCATTCCCGTTTCCCAATGTTATGGCTCATTTTTTAGTGGTTAACCCTGTATATCGTAAAATATTAATATTTATGTAAAAAAATTGACTTTATACCATGCATTTTCACATTTTGAACAAGTTTTGTATTTAAATATTTGCTCTAAAGTCAATAGGGAAAGAGATACAGCCGTATTTAAAAAATAACATTGAAATCCCTATGGTTCACATTTCATTTCTACACCCGGTATATATAAGAGTATTATGGCTGAGAGATAGTTATTAATCAAAAATATAATGGTGTTGCAGCCAGGAGTGAAGAATTAACCCAACAAAAACTCAATTATTATTTTTTATAGGCATGCTTTCGAAAATAGTTTATTTTCTTCTTCGGGTCTTCTACAATTTGAAAACAAAACTAAACAACAATTTAGTAATGAACACAAGAAAAAGTAAAAGTTATAAATGGCGTTAGTATTATTTATTATTACTCTTGCTTATCGTTTGTATTACTTGGTTTAAATAGCCAGCCAGAATTAACATCGGTATCAGTTGCCTTTCAGCAACTGATTAAAGCACCATACTGACAAGGTCCTAAAGACCGGAACACGTGTCTATGGTTAATCTGGCCAGTCATTGATGCATAGCTTAACAGCCGATCCATTGACTGAGTAACTTGTGAAATTCTGGGAAAATGTGTCAACTTTAGAATATTATTATATTAATTTCACCAAGTGACATTCATGATCAATTTTGTTCGATGTTATTTATTTTTAATGAAGAAAATAATTTCTTTAAATTAAAACACTTACAATAATTTAAGAGTTTTAAACTCTTCCATTATTTGTACTTTTTGTTTGTACTTTATTGTACTTTTTAATTTAATAAACTAGATTAATCTATAATTTAACTTAATGAATATTTGTTCATTAAGTAATCTTATATGTAAAGTGACAATTAACATAAAATTGCAATAAATTATTTTCCATCATAGAGGAAGTGATGTGCGTATTTTGTTTTGTAATTATTTAATATCACGTTTCAGGTGTTTGAAAACTCAATTAAGTTGACTTTTGTTTATTACTATAATTATTAAATTAATTTACTCCAAATACATACTGAATGAAACGCATACCATATAGAACAGTTATTATTGAGATTAGATATGATCGATTTAACAAGATAATAAAAGCAAAAGTTGGTGTTACTCAGTTAAGAAGGTTCGGATATCTTGAGCAAATGCCTAATGAACGTTTCGTTAAAAAAATTTATATGAATGATTTTGAAACTATGCGTTTGCAAGTGGACGTCCGATGTTGTAGTTGAAATGGTATGATTAAGAGATTTGCTTGTGTGAGCATGTATGAGAGGAATTATGAATGTGGATAATGCTAAAGTTGCTTGCCTAGATAGAGATGTTAGGAGAAAATAAATTTCGGGATACTGGAAAGAGTTTGTTCCACACCCTACTGGGTATATGGTGTGATTGTGTATGTATGTACATATAATTAAACCAGAATATACAGTGTGTTGACTTGTACCGTCGTACATAGGGATTTAGCATGTAAAATCAGACATGTGCGATTTCCTGCTTCCCAAATTATTTTACAAAAAAACCTTATGATAAATGTTTTAGGGCATACTTTTCTCCATGAAAAGCAATTACTAAAACTTTTTTTGGAACCTTCCTAACGTCAAGAATTAGGTCTAAATTTGTTAAGAAATTGACTGGAAAATGGCAGTAGCCGTGAAATTGGAACAAAAAATCAAACAAATGCAAATCGAATGTTCCAATTTCACGGCTAATGCCATTTTCAGTCAATTTTTTGACAACTTTAGGGCTAATTTCTGATGTTGGGATAGTTCCAAAAAAAAATGTTGTTGATTGATTTACATGTAAAAAAGTGTTTCCTAAAACATTTATCCCAAAGTTTTTTTTGTAAAATAATCTGGGAAGCAGGAAATCGCACATGTCTGATTTTACATGTTAAATCCCTATGTACGACGGTCCAAGTCAACACACGGTATATTTATTCATACGTTGCTATTTTGTTTGTTTTAAAATTATAAAATATTGTTAAAAATGTATTAAAAATATTTGAAAAGGCATTTTTTTTTGCTGGAATAAAACTATATAAAAACTATAATCGGACATACAGAAATAAAAGCAAAACATATGAAAAAGAAATTTAATAAGATAAAGATAATCATAGAAAATTAAATCAAAAACCGCACCTTTTCCTACTCTTTTAACAAACGTCCGCCCATGGATTTTATGTTAATATCTTGCTTGTCAGCAATACACCATAGCCGATTGCTTGCTGACAAGCTTAATAATGAAATCGGTCTGCAATTGGCGATTGTAATACATTTGATGTTTCATTACCATGTACACACTCACTCCAAGCAAATACATTTTTTTAAAAATAATAAACACAGGCATTTTTTCCGTTTTTGTTTTTTATTTTTATTATTATTATTTTACTGTTTTCATGTTATACTTTTCTACACTAGTGAAAAAACTTGATATTTAAATTAATTAATTAGTCTTCGTTCATTGTTGCTTCGCTTCAGTTACCACCAGTGGCGTAACCAGAAATTTGTCATGGGGGGGGGGGGTTACTAATATTAATCAATAAAGATAATACTATAATTTGTATAAAAAATAAAGAGCAGTAAAAATTATTTTTACAAAAATAAAAGTAAAATAACATATTTCATATTTCACCTACCCTAACCTGCCCTAACACCCCTCTGGCTACGCCACTGGTTACCACAAAGACGTGATTTATTTTACTATTTATGCGTTTATTACAATGTAGTTAGCTGTTGATTAGCAACAATGTTTACCTTTTTTAGTTAAAATTTATTCGTTAAATTTATGTTAATTTAGCATAATTAAAGTTTCTTTATATTTATTACTCCTATAAAATATTGTATTCTATTGATATTAAACAAGATAAAATTTTTATTCAAGTTTATTATACAGGGTGTAACAGAATAACTATTCCTAATTTTAACTGGAGTATCCTGGGCTCAGAATATGAAGATTTAATGCAAATCACTGAGATAAAATATGGCTCCTTACTGAGCTACAGGGTGTTTTATATAAAAATTTAAAAACGATTTTTGCCCAGTACTTTAAACCTATTTGACGTATCCTTATCATACTTGGCAGGAAATGTAGGTACCGTACACCATACTAAATTATGTTAAATAAAAGTTTCTGGCTACTGCCAGTGGCGTACAACAGGGGCAAGTGAGAGGTTGATTTTTCCTAAATTCTACGCCACTGGCGGAATTGTCATTTTAGCACAATTTTTCGATTCTCCAATACTTTCTGTGTAAAAAACATACACTTTCTTTGTAACGATACAGTCACTATTTTTCGAGATATTTAAAGTTAAACATTAGCTGCACCCTTGGGATTTTTTCAAAATTTGCTCAAAAAAATCTGAAAAAATTCAGTAAAATAGAGAAAAAAATTAGCTACATAATAACTAAGTAACTTTTTTTTCTAACTCATTTTGATTTGGCTGTAAAAATTATTGAAAATAAAAAAAATAAAATGCAAAAAATATTAATTTTCAATAATTTTTCCTGCCAAATCAGAATAAATTAGAGAAAAAGGTTATTTAGTTATTATGTAGCTAATTTTTTTCTCTATTTTACTGATGTTTTTCAAATTTTTTTGAGCAAATTTTGAAAAAGTCCCAATGGTGCAGCTTATGTTTAACTTTAAATATCTCGAAAAACAGTGACTTTATCGTTACAAAGAAAGAGTATGTTTTTTACACAGCAAATATTGAAGAATCGAAAAATTGTGCTAAAATGACAATTCCGCCAGTGGCGTAGAATTTAGGAAGAATCAACCTCTCACTTGCCCCTGTTGTACGCCACTGGCAGTAGCCAGAAACTTTTATTTAACATAATTTAGTATGGTGTACGGTACCTACATTTCCTGCCAAGTATGATAAGGATACGTCAAATAGGTTTAAAGTACTGGGCAAAAATCGTTTTTAAATTTTTATATAAAACACCCTGTAGCTCAGTAAGGAGCCACATTTTATCTCAGTTATTTGCATTAAATCTTCATATTCTGAGCCCAGGATACTCCAGTTAAAATTAGGAATAGTTATTCTGTTACACCCTGTATAATGAAATCGTATAATATGGTAAAAAAAATCATTCAGAACTCATTATATTAAAAATAAAACTGCTTAAGGTTGTAGTTCTGTATTAATATTTATTAAAAATTTATAAAAAAAGATATCATCAATCATTGGCTTTTTATTTCATTCAGAAAACATTTATTACTTTAACATGGTAAAAAAAATTCAGAACTCATTATATTAAAATAAAATAACTTAAAGTTAAAGTTTTGTATTAATATTTATTTGAAATCGACGTTTCGACGAAACTCAATGTCTGTCTTTATCAAGATAAATGATATAAATAACATTTACATTAAATAAACAGATCCTAGAAACAAGTTAATAGGTAATAAAATAAGTAAATAAATCATACAATTTTACAGATTTTTAATTAATCAAAGCCAAATTTTATTTAAATATTGTAAGATTTTTGTATCATTCTTCTGATGATGGCATAACTGCCGAAATCACGTGATCAAGACTTTTTTAATAAAAAAAATATTTGTGAAATATACCAAGTGTTTTATTAAAATTTAATATTTAAATATGTTTCACCGAGAACCAACAGCTACCTCTGTTAATTTAATTATAACAATTAGTTTAGATTTGTTTTTCTTTAGATTTGTAATTTGTTTTTTTATAGTTTTATTTTAGAATTTGTGTTATTGGCAAATGAAAGTTGTTATTAAGTAAAGCAAAGTGTTATTACAGTGCATATCTATCTGAGGGAAGTTCACTAGATAAACTTAATAATACAAGTAAAGATAATTACTAATTGTACAGCGTCTAGACTTTTTTTAATGTGTTTGACATTTAATTTATATATTAAATGCGTGGAATAAATTGATGTATTATATACAAATATGTTGTTTTATCTCGTTTATGAATCAAAATGAAAATGTTAGACATTTGATTTGTCATAAAAATTGAAATGTGGAATAGTATTGCTGGAAATTAATTTATAATTGCTTTTATTTTGTTCTATAGGAAAAATGAGGTCAGTAACAGATTTATTCTGCTTGACTCACTAAATTCTTTTGTTATAGTTTATGTAAACTAGCGTTTTGCATCAAATTGTAAAAATCAATGTCGTGTACTAAATATTGTTAATTTTTAACATATTGACAGGTGTATTTTGTATCATTTCCGTTAAAAATAACGTTCCGTTAAAGTAAAAATTTTTAGATTCAGTAAAAAAAATCTTGTTGATATATATATATATATATATATATATATATATATATATATATATATATACTGGGTGTCCCATTTTAATCCGCCACCTGCAATAACTTTAAAATCGTGCATCGGACAAAAAAATGTTTCGGATAAAAAGTAAATGGTTTTAAGGGGGACATCTGATGCAGAGACCCTTGTTCCCTCTGGACCCCCTGAGGGGCGGGAAAGGGGGGCAACTTTGAAATCTTAAATGGAACACCCTATTTTTTATTGTAGATTCTGATAGGCCATTAAAAAGTATGTAAATTTTATTTTAAGACTTTTTGTTTATCTTTGATAGATGGCGCTGCAAACAGCATTGTTTTTCTCAGTTTATCAATCTTCAATTTGAAAAAAAAGTGTAACTAAGTTCGATATTCAAGATTTTTTCAGTTCTTTGGGAAGAGGGGGGGGCAAGGATCACTGCATCAAATATCTTCCTCGAAACCATTAACTTTAAGTTAATGGTTTCGAGGGGTATAACTTTAAGTTAATGGCTTCGAGGGGATATCTGATTCAGTGACCCTTGCCCCCCCCCCTCTTCCCAAAGAACAGAAAAGAACTTGAATATCGTACTTAGTTACAGATTTTTTTTCAAATTGAAGATTGATAAACTGAGAAAAAAAATGCTGTTTGCAGCGCCATCTATCAAAGATAAACAAAAAGTCTTAAAATAAAATTTACATACTTTTTAATGGCCTATCAGAATCTACAATAAAAAATAGGGTGTTCCATTTAAGATTTCAAAGTTGCCCCCCTTTCCCGCCCCTCAGGGGGTCCAGAGGGAACAAGGGTCTCTGCATCAGATGTCCCCCTTAAAACCATTTACTTTTTATCCGAAACATTTTTTTGTCCGATGCACGATTTTAAAGTTATTGCAGGTGGCGGATTAAAATGGGACACCCAGTATATATATATATATATATATATATATATATATATATATATATATATATATATATATATATATAGCAAAATTTTGTAACAACCTATATGTTTTACTAAAACGATTTTGGCAAGTCTGAGCGGAAATATAAATTGCAACAAACGTAATTGATTTCTTGAAGTTTTAACAGAGAAGAGAACAAAAACAATTTAAAATATAATAAGTACCTTCACTACCTGGGCTTGAGCCGACCCTTATTTGTACGCAAGTGATACTAAATAATGTTTGTATGCATCTGACACGTACGCAAGTGACACTACACCATATAATTCAATTACAGCAACATTCAGTTTATTAATATTTTCAAAATAAAATGATCAACTCTATTCTAACGAAATAGACATAGATAAGAATCCATTGTCTGCAAACAAACAATTATTAGGTTCCTAATCAAGATTCTAGATAAAATTTATACCTGTAACTGTACCTACTTATAGTTAGTCGTGTACAGCGGATCACGATTTTGTGTGGGTATGTATGTGTCTATATTTATAGTTAGGTCTAGGATCTAGATAAACGCTGTAGACATCTTTCTCGGTTGAAGAAATAAGGTAGGAACACATATTACAGCTACTAGTTTTAAAAGACTTGATATTGCAGAAATAAAAATTTCTGTTTGACTACAAATAGGGAAAATGTTATTAATAAATATATAAAAAATCTTTTTCAGGTAATTGGTGCTTGTTAAAAAATTTATTTTAATATATGTAATAGTACTTTTAGTATAAAAATAATTTAATTGTTAGAATATCAAAAAATGTTATGAATAACAATTGTTTGTAATGTAATTTTTCACCTATATACAAATTTTCAGCGAAAACTTTTTGCCGCGAAAGCAAGAGTTTCCGGGTGGGTTTAAATGGTGTCGTGTCACTTGCGTACGTGTCAAATGCGTACAAACATTATTTAGTATCACTTGCGTACAAATAAGGGTCGGCTCAAGCTCAGGTAGTGAAAATAATTAGGCCGAGTGTCAAATGCGCCACTGTTGGCTTAGGGTAGGTTAGGTTAAGGTTTAAGGTATAGTTACGTTATTATTCAATATAGGCGCTTATCTCATCTACGCAAATGATTGGCTAGGTTAGGTTAGGTTACTTTTTAATCTTGAGAGACCATTTAAACCACTAAATATAAACTTGGTCAATATTAAAATTGAATACTAACTTGATTATTTGTAAAATCGCTGTACGCATCTGACACTCGGCCTAAGTACCTTCACTACCTGGGCTTGAGCCGACCCTTATTTGTACGCAAGTGATACTAAATAATGTTTGTACGCATCTGACACGTACGCAAGTGAGCCTATTTCGGTTTAAATACCGGCGAGGGAAATACATTTTTCCAAATTTAAGAAATTTTCTAATTATATATTAGTTCACTTTGCAATTAAATGGAAATTAAAATATTTGTTAAAACAATAAGTTATGTTAATAAAAATGGCGATAATGAGTACCATTAGTATTACCATTACACTAATTACGTTTACATATTTACAATTTGAATAAATCCGTGATATTTTGAAATTAAAATTAATTATTTATTAAACTTCAGTTTCAGATACTTGTTAGACTAACATAGATTTATAACATGTATAGTATACATAGTAAACCATCTATCGGACATTTGAAAATCTAATATGTATGGCGTCATATTGTTGCGTGACCTACACGGAGGGTCCTGTTTCTTACTTGGGGCACTATCTCTGTCACATTCTAATATTATACATTTTAAATTTTACTGGCGTTTATAACCAAAAAATTTCAATTTTTTTTGAACTAGTTTGCAACTATACTCTGTTTTTTCTAAGAAGACAGGGTGGTGGAAGATAGGCGCTATTTGGCCTTGTTTGTAATTGGTTAAAATTGTGGCCAAGTTTACTCTGTAGAAGAATAAATTTCTATCTCATTTTTTTCTTTTATTTTTTAATTTTATATATATATTTAATTTTAATATATATATATATATATATATATATATATATATATATATATTATATATATTATTTTATATATACTGGGTGTCCCATTTTAATCCGCCACCTGCAATAACTTTAAAATCGTGCATCGGACAAAAAAATGTTTCGGATAAAAAGTAAATGGTTTTAAGGGGGACATCTGATGCAGAGACCCTTGTTCCCTCTGGACCCCCTGAGGGGCGGGAAAGGGGGGCAACTTTGAAATCTTAAATGGAACACCCTATTTTTTATTGTAGATTCTGATAGGCCATTAAAAAGTATGTAAATTTTATTTTAAGACTTTTTGTTTATCTTTGATAGATGGCGCTGCAAACAGCATTTTTTTTCTCAGTTTATCAATCTTCAATTTGAAAAAAAATCTGTAACTAAGTACGATATTCAAGTTCTTTTCTGTTCTTTGGGAAGAGGGGGGGGGCAAGGGTCACTGAATCAGATATCCCCTCGAAGCCATTAACTTAAAGTTATACCCCTCGAAACCATTAACTTAAAGTTAATGGTTTCGAGGAAGATATTTGATGCAGTGATCCTTGCCCCCCCCTCTTCCCAAAGAACTGAAAAAATCTTGAATATCGAACTTAGTTACACTTTTTTTTCAAATTGAAGATTGATAAACTGAGAAAAACAATGCTGTTTGCAGCGCCATCTATCAAAGATAAAAAAAAAGTCTTGAAATAAAATTTACATACTTTTTAATGGCCTATCAGAATCTACAATAAAAAATAGGGTGTTCCATTTAAGATTTCAAAGTTGCCCCCCTTTCCCGCCCCTCAGGGGGTCCAGAGGGGGCAAGGGTCTCTGCATCAGATGTCCCCCTCAAAACCATTTACTTTTTATCCAAAACATTTTTTTGTCCGATGCACGATTTTAAAGTTATTGCAGGTGGCGGATTAAAATGGGACACCCAGTATATATATATATATATATATATATATATATTATATATATATATATATATATATATATATATATATATATATATATTATTATATTATATTATATATATAGTGAAATTTTTATTCAAATAGAATTTCAAAGCTATGAGTCATTTACTACGGTTACATGATACCCTTTGACGTTTAGAAAAATCAAACATTATTTATTTTTTGTTTCGTTGCTAGGATATGAGTTTAGGATTGTCAGATAATATGGGGAAAAAAATAAAAGCACACTTACCATTTATATTGATTGACAGATATAATTTTTTAAACGTTGGAAAACTATGCATAAATGTAGCACGTTGAAAGCAACAAGCTAGTTCGTTTGAATCAAGCCACGAAACACGTAATTTGTTTTCATCGTTCAGCGGAACGGATTAAAAGCATTTAGTATGTAGAGACGTAAGTCAATTATTAAATATTTCTAATTGGCTTTGGAATCCCATTTGAATAAAAATTTCACTATATATATTTTAATTTTCATATAAATAATTTAATTTGGAACAGTGTAAAACTGACCGCGCTTGTAGCGCCAACTACTGCTTTCTTAAAAAAAATAGAGTATAGATCAAGATAAATTATTTAAAACAACATTAAGTATATTATAACTCTATATTTACTAAATTAACTTATAGACAGTAATGTAGGTTTTTTTAATTCATTTTTATTAAGCTTTTGTTGACTTAATATCATGTTTAGCGTTAAATTGACACATATACTATTATAAGTGTATCATTATTATTTTTAAACTGAAGTACTGTAAATTTATTAAAAGAGACTTAACTAAAAAACTGTAATATTAAATACATATACAGGGTGTAACAGAATAACTGTTCCTAATTTTCAGAAATGATAGAGTGCACTTAGAGAATCATTTTTTATTAATAAACTAGTGTCCGGCAATTTCTCGGTGCCAAGTTACACTAGATATCGTTAAAAACAATCTTAATCAAAACATCAAAGAGTAGTTAAGTTAAGGAATATTTTATTAGAAATAATAGCGCATTAAATTTTATAAAAGTTGTTCGAAGTTATGACCACCATTTTTGATACATAAATTGTAACGATGTACAATCGACTGCCGAAAAAAAAGAAAAGAAAAAAAAATTTCCGGACATCAGTTTATTAATAAAAAATGCCCTCTATCATTTCTAAAAATTAGGAATAGTTATTCTGTTACACCCTGTATACGTTTCTATTCCGTTGGTAATAATTATAATTGATAATGTTTGTAATAGTTCTGATATAATGTATTTTAAACAATTTTGTTAAAATCATAGCAGTTGAGTAATTATCTAGAAATACTGGTTTTCATAATGTCTCAAGGTTTGTAGGTAAAATTACATAATTATTTTTTGGAGAGTACGTACGAGAAGTATAAACAGGAACAGTTTCTGTTCTTTATAAGGCAGATAATTCTTTCATTCAAGAAATACTAGAAACGAAATCAATTCTTGCAATTTCATCGACAAATGGGAGCCTACTGACACACTACGTTACCTATACTCTGTTCACAAAAAAGTGTTTAAATTCTATATTATGGATGAACAGTTTTAACATGTAAAATAAAAATAAATAGTTTCATTGTCATTTGATTTAGTAACTTAAAAAATAAATATTTGCACCAAAAATTATTTTTTATTTATTCATTTATTGTCAAAATTATGTTTTTTTTTATGTGATATTAGTAAACGTCTTCCCTCTGAAAGAGGGAAAAATAAAATTAGATATTTTTTAAGATAAAAAATGGCAAATATTATGTTAGTGCACATTAAACTGTAGCTAAGCGTACCCTTTAACCATTGAAAAAAAAAGATTTTATTGCGTAAATATTGTACAAGAGATACTTTAATAATTTTTATTTGATTTTGACATTTTTCAGAAGACGGTATTCAATATTTCAGAGCAAAAAGTTTATTTTTTTCAAAGCTATCTACTATATATATTATATATATATATATATATATATATATATATATATATATACAGTGTGGTGATAAAGTATGGAACAAAATTCATAATTTTGTTATTTAATGTTTTCGAGAAAAACGCTCGGATACGTCGATTTTATTTTTTAATTAGCCACCTTATGGCATAAAAATTTTACTTATGACGTCATGCATTTTTGCACAATGACGTCATTATTGATTTTTTAAATAACAACCCCAATTTTTTTTTGCTGGTTTTTATAGATGGTCCAACTACTTAAATGATGGTATAAAAAAATTAGTAGTAGCATTTAGATAAAAAAAAACAAAGTCATAATAAATTAACAAATAAAATTATATACTTGCAAAACAAACAGAGTTTTTGTACTTTTGTAATTTTATTATGACTTATTTATCTAAATTCGACTGTTCTTACAATTATTTATAGTACACTAACACTATGATATAGACAATTTTCTTTTGTTTTCCATATGTTTTAAAAGCATTTGAAGAAAATTTAAATTAAACGAAAGCTTATCTAAAACTTAAATGAATTTTATTTATTATCTTTTCCAAATTGACTGATACATCTATTATTTACTTACAAAAATATTTTGTCCAGTTATTAGCAAAGTTATATACATATATATATATATATATATATATATATATATATATATATATATATTTTAACTACAATTATAATATAATTAAAATTGCAACGGAACGTAAACAAGAAATATTCATAGAGAACTCAACAGAAATAACTGATAACATTCAGCAAAAGCAAGTAACATTACTTGTAAAGTAAACAAAAGCAATAAAAAAAAGTAAAAATAACCAAATTTACTTTATAGCACTTAACATACTAACAGTATAATAAACTACTGCTAACTCATAGTGCGTTGATTTTGAACAAAATTTTGCTAGTGCCACATTCTACATTTTTATATTAATTTTTCTGAACATTCTTCTAATTGTAAGTCTCATATTGCTGTATGACACATTGCATTTTTGTTAACATAATTCTGTGTATTATTTCATACACACAGGGCCGGATTTACAGCTTGCTGGGCCCCCAAGCACAAGGTAGGGACGGGGCCTCTATCTCTACTTTAAAAAAATGTATCAAGCAAAAAAAAAGGTCTTGCATAGTTTACTATCATGATTATGCAATAATTTCTGTATTAAATAGAAAAAACAATTAAAAAAAGGTTGACCGGGGGCCCCCTTGAGTTGGGGGCCACAAGCAGGTGCTTGTTCCGCTTGCACGTAAATCCGGCCCTGCCATACACAATAATGCATTTGGTTAGATCTATCTCATAACAAGAAGGTAAGGTTATATACATGTACACAGAAATATTTCTGGGATTTTATATTATTAATAAAGTACGGTTATACTGAAACAAAGTCTTCTGTATTTTTGTGCAGTCTATAGCGGATTTTTCCATGAAACATTAATCGAATTTCTCATAAACAGCAGATTAAACGATGTGTATCTTTTAGCGTCGGATGTCACAGTTAACGTGGATTCTGTTAGCTCTAAGTTACGTTGTATTTCGAAAACTTATGATGCTGTAAGCATTGTAGCGTTAGAACGTATGTATGTCTAGCTTACAAATTGTAAGGTTTAGTATGGTGTCGTGTCCGTGGTCAGTTATAAGCAGCTACATTCTCCATACGTTTGTTACCTAGGTATTTGATTACAACGACAAAATTATGTTAAGATATTTATAATTAATTTATTACATATTATGTGGTATTAGTTTTGTAATTTATTTAAGAAAATTGAATTAATTATATTTCATTATTATTAATAAATTGAAAGTAATAAAAAAAATTACCCACAGTTAAGGGGGGAAACTCATCTAGAAGCCGAAAAATTCGAGTAACTTTGGGAGTGGATTGCGGCTAGGAAAATGAATGAAACTAAGTCATTGTTTTTGCAGCTTATTGGGCATGTATTTAAGAGTAAAACCATCTAAAAAAATTTTGGAAAATGTTTTATTTTACATGTTTTATTTACATGCGCAAATATCGGTTTTCGTATGTAGCGGTTTGCGCCGGCCTCTGTAGAATTTCAGGATCGTGACTAAAACAAAAAACAAGAATAGGGCCTTAAAGTTCACATGACAGCGCATTTCAGAGACCTTATTATATGTTGAAAAAAAATTTTTTTCGTAAAAAATTTTCGAGTTGAAAAAAAATCACTTTTTTCGCGTTTTTTTTCAACTTATTTAAAAAAAAAATACTACTTCTGGTTACATTAAACAAAAATAATTAGGTTACCGAAGTAGAGAATTCAATTCTCTATTCAGCCCACAAAATCTCAATGAATTCCGACCAAATCTCTGGTCTCCAAGTGTTCCGGCGATTTAAAAACACAACTTTTCAGGAGAAGCATTTAAAGTCGCCCGTTAGCCAAAGCGGCTACCGAGGCGCAGGTAGAAAAATGCCTTTTTCTCGGTAAATACATTTCTGATCGGTTAGATATTTTGCTGGATAAATCTTCGATGTATAAGCAAATAATTTATTTAAAACAAAAATAAAAAAAAAAATTTTTTTTACATGTATCTCCCCTTTTAAATTCGCCGGTTAGCCAAAGCGGCTACCGAAGCGCAGGTAAAAAAATGCCATTTTCTCGGTAAATACATTTTTGATTGGTTAGATATTTTGCTGGATAAATCTTCGATGTATAAGGAATTATATCAGCAAAATCAAAAAAAAATTTTTTTACATGAGTTTCCCCCCTTAATATCTAATAATAAAAATTACAAATACATTTAATTAATTTTGAAATAAATTGTGAAATAAATTATGAACATACTCTAAAGGAAAATACAAAAAATAAAGGTTAGAATTATTTACAATTTTAAATAGATCAAAATATCTTTTAAAAAATTTAAAATATATTGAACTTAATTATGAAACAATATCTGAAATTAGAATTTTTAAGTTGTATATTTTTGGTACATACCGGGTGTTCGTTCGTTGAGTTCGTATGGGCGTTTAACATGCAATTTCGATAATTTGCGATGTACTACTTTCTCGAGTAAAATTCGTAAAAATACTTTTCATGTGCCGTTCGGGCACTAGATTTTTTTTTTATTTTTTGGTTTTATTTTTTTTTTCTCAAAAACTATGAGGTGTTGGAAAATAAGCATGATATGGAAAAATGCGGAATATTGAGTGCTATAATTGAGTGTAGAAACCATTATTTTAGGATGCATCGTTTAGTAGAAAAAAATTAAAAACTGAATTTTTGAAAATTTGACAAGGGGGACCCTTGCGATTTTTTCAAAATAAGACTTTTTTTAAAATTTGCTCAAAAAAAATCTGAAAATCTTATTTTGAAAAAATCGCAAGGGTTCCCCCCTTGTCAAATTTTCAAAAATTCAGTTTTTAATTTTTTTCTACTAATCGATGCATCCTAGAATAATGGTTTTTACACTCAATTATAGCACTTATTATTCCGCATTTTACCATATCATGCTTATTTTCCTACACCTCATAGTTTTTGAGAAAAAAAATGAAAACCAAAAAATCAAAAAAAAAATTTAGTGCCCGAACGGCACATGCTAGCAAATTAAAACTAAAACTAAATTATAAAACTTTTTATTGTCTATCAAAAAGTATTCTAAGTATTTTTACGAATTTTACTCGAGAAAGTAGTACATCGCAAATTATCGAAATTGCATGTTAAACGCCCATACAAACTTAACGAACAAACACCCGGTATATATTGTTGGTACAACTTCTTAAATTATGTAAAATTACAGCTTGCATATTAATATTTGTAATAATTTATTAAAACAATGATACTTACCAACAACAATATTACAGAACTAAACAAATTTTACCTATTTATGGAAAATTTCTGACATCAAATTTACTGAAGTTCTGTAAATATACTAAAGGAGTCTTTACTAAAAAACTCTAATATTACATACATATCTATTTTTCCATCCTGTTGGTAATATCATATATTACGTAATGCTTGTAATAATTCTGATATTATGTATTTTTAAACAATTATGTTAAAATTACAGCAGTTGAGTAATTATATCTAGAAATGCAACATAGTATCTCATGGTTTGTAGGTAAAATTACATTATTTTTTTTTTTAGAATGTAAATTACAAAATTTATATTCTACATGTATTATTTTATCCAGACCTTACTCGTATCAATAACCAGACACCATTAATTTTAGTACGTCCCTGTTCAAATCTATGATTACGCCCTATTGTCTGTTACATCCTTTTGTGATGCCTTTAAATTGATATAAATAATGATTTACAATCAATCAATGTGTTACTGACGTGAGTTCTAGAATCGATTCATACGATTACAATCGTTCCTGATTATCTTATGTATTTGTATAATTTAGTAAAAATAATAGGTATGTGTAATTACTGTAATAGATATTTCTCATGTACATGTAACACTGTTTGACAATTTGTGTTTTGTTTAACGGATTTTATTTTTATTTACAAATTTTTTTGTCATATTTCACAATATATCTGTACAGTGCGATATTTTTATCTCTAAAAATATGAACTGAATTACATATAAATTTCCTATGTTTAATTTTAAAAATAACACATCAATCGCATGGATACATCCCTGACAGTTATGCAACCAATCTTACGTAATATGATGTTTATTTGAATAAAAAAAGGAATATTTAACAGAATATGGTCATTTATTGTAAATTGCTGAACACTTAAATTTATAAATAATAATTAATAAACAATACTATAAAAATAAAAATAAGACATGTATAAAATGTAATTTTTCATTAATAAATTTATTAATTTATAAAAGGTGTTCAAAATGTCAGGATATTTAGCAGCAAATGAATCTCTCACATTTCTCAAACTATTCTTGTCGAAATACCAATGCAAAATTTCTAATCTTTTTTCTTTTGTATACATTTTTAAACAAATTTCTTGAAATAATGCGAATAGTTTAATGCTTTCTAAATATTTTGTTGAAAGTAGTTCAATTTTTTCAAATAACTGTCACATTATGTAAGATTGGTTGCATAACTATCAGGGATGTATCCATGCCATTGATGTGTTATTTTTAAAATTGAACATAGGAAATTTATATGTAGTTTAATTCATATGTTCAGAGATAAAAATATCGGACTGTATACATACTTATATTAATTAAAATGCATACACAAAGAAGCATGCCATATATCCAAAAGGGTGTGGCACAAATTCTTTCCATTATCACGAAGAAATCAGTTTCCTCCAAACATTTCTATCCAAACAAGCAACTTTAACTTCATCCATATTCATAATTCCTCTCATGCATGCTCTTCTACTACTTGGAAACCGTCGTTCGAGCAAAGCACTCTCAATCTCAATCTCTCAATCATACCATTGCAACTACTCATCGGACGTCCACGTGCACACGTATACCTTTAAAATCATTTATATAAATTCTTTTACCCAAAGGTTAATTAGACATTTGCTCAAGATATCCAAACCATCTCAACTGACTAACATCGCAACTTTTGCTACAACATTTTTTTCAATTTCATACTCATCTATTTCGTACCCCCGATTCCCCCTGGTTACACCATATACCCTCCACGTAAAAGTCTCATTTCCACAGCAGTTATTTAATGTTTCAGGCTTTTGTAGCATATCATCATACATCATACATCATACATCATACATCATATATCATACATCAATGGAAACTCTTTGGAAACATTTACATTTCTAGCAAAAGTACCTAAAGCACCTAAAACCTTATAATTAGCATTAACTTTTTTTTAAATTTCACAATCAATTAGTTAATATGTTATCCAAATAAACAAATTTATCTACCTGTTTCAAAAGAATACTATCAACAAATACATTACATTACAATACAATACATACATACATACACAATTGTACCCAATAGGGTGTGGCACAAACACTTTTTATCATCCCGAAATTAGTCGCCTCCAAACATTCCTATCCCAACAAGCAACTTTCGGTTCATCCACATTCATAATTCCTCTCATACATGCCCTTTTATTTCTACTACTTGCAAATTTTCGCTCACGCAAAACACTCTCAATCATACCACTCCAACTACTGATCGGACGTCCATGCAAACGTATACCATCAAAATCATTCAAATAAATCTTTTTAACCAAACGTTCATAAATAAATTGCGGTAAATAAGGTAAATAAATTAGAAAACAATAATTTGAAACAAAAATATTATAACTGCTATTAATTATATGTTCTTGAATTCCTTGCAACCAGCATTAACTCTGCTTTCAATTTCAAGATCAAAACGACCATCGTTAAATAATAAACTACCCAAACAAACTTTAAACGTGCACCATCAACAGACATATTGTATTACATACATACATACATACATACACAATCACGCCATGTACCCAAAAGGGTGTGGCACAAACTGTTTTCATTATTCCGAAATCAGTCGCCTCCAAACACTCCTATCCAAACAAGCAACTTTCGCTTCATCCACATTCATAATTCCTCTCTCATACATGCTCTTTTATTCCTACTACTTGGAAACTTTCATTCAGGCAAGCCACTTTCTCAATCATACACCACTCCAACTACTCATCGGACGTCCACGCAAACGTATACCATCAAAATCATTCAAATAAATCTTTTTAACCAAACGTTCATTAGACATTCGCTCAACATGTCCAAACCATCTTAACTGACTAACACCAACTTTTGCTACAAAATTTCTTTCAATTTCACACTCATCATACACTAATCTATACAATACTATAAATTGCAGGTAAATGAATTAGAAATCAATGATTTGACAAAAATATTATAATTGCTATTAATTTTACGGTTGTTAAATTAACATTGTGTTACAAAAACTTGTTTACAAAACGTAAATTGTTAAAAAATATTAGTTTTCTTTCTTTGTTTGCATTCTAGGTTTCTTTAATATGTAACTTTTTACATAAAAATTACCAAACATGGCTACCATGACAACGGCTTGCAATGCGACATAAAACGCAGTAGTTCTAGGATAGACACAGTTAGGATGAAAATATGCAGAACCATATATTATGGTCAACAAGATGAATTGGAACTGAAAAAAAAAAAATGTTTATTTTATATTCTTAATTTCATATGGCGTATTGTATTAGGTTTTTATTTTTATTTTTTGCTTAATGGGGAAGTTTAGCGTATTTTTTTATTTCTTTATTTAGTTAGACCTGGCTTAAAAAGTGATGTTTAATTTATCATTTTTATCGAAGATGCCCAGATTTCCTAAAAAATGCAAAAACATGTCGTGATGACGTCAGTAATGCCACCGCAAAACTTATGTCAACATCTGAAACAGACGCACATGTATTGCCATGGTTACCGACACAAGCTATTGGCTGGGCGTAACCGAATCAACAAAAATCAACATTTACTACGACATACGTTTTCAAAATTATGTCTCACCAACTCTTCTGCGCTTGCGCACAATAGGTTTGTGACGTCAGTAATGCTCTTACAAAAATTGTTAATAACAAATAAATGAAACAACTATCAAAAATTTTAATGACAGTTTCTGTTATTATTTTATCATTTTAAATTTCCCCATTCGCCATTAAGGGAAGAGTGCTATACTGATAGACAAAAAAAAAATTTAATTATTAGTGAATAAAATATTGGGTTCAAAAAGATTTTTCGATTTCTGAAGTATATCAGAAGTTTTATCCGGTTAAGTGAAATAATACATCGACTGGAAAGATATATTTTTATTGTAATGATTGCAAAAATTAGTATAGAATAAAGAAAAAATATCTTACCAATTGTATGAGAGTCATACACTTCTTCAAAGTAAGATTTTGTTGATATTTTTTGTCAATTGCCGCCATCAAATAATAGGTATACATAAAAGCATGAACCAAACTATTAAGCATTCCAAGATAGACTGCGTGACCATCGGGATAATATACAAGACCTGACCAAACACTTATTATCATCATGGCATGATGGTAAGTATGTAGTATAGTTATTTGACTGTATTTCTTTCTTAATACAAAGAAAACCTGAAAACCAATTAAACAAGATTACAAGTATATGGGTAAACCCATATATAAACCACTTTAACATTTCTCAAAAAGTTGGCAACACTGTATTTTAATAATATTATAATTTATATAGGCACTAGGAGAAACTTTTCTGAAAATTTGATCAAAATCGAATAAATAATGTAGCTACAATGAATTTTTAAAAAAAATTTGTGATTTTTTCTCGATAAGTTGGCAACACTGTATTTTGTTAAAATTGCATAATTTATTTAGGCACTAGGATAATCTTTTATGAAAATTTGATTAAAATCGGTTAAATAAAGTGATCATAATAAATTTTTAAAAATTTTAGTAAATTTTTTTCTCGGAAAGTTGGCAACACTGTATTTTGTTAAAATTACATAAATTATATGATTACTAGGAGAATCTTTTGTGAAAATTTAAGTAAAATCGGTTAAATAACATAGCCATAATATATTTTTAAAAACTTTAGTAATTTTTTTCTCGGAAAGTTGGCATTACTGGAAAAAACCAAACCCACATGACTATCTTGGGCACTAGACAAATTTATCCTGAAAATTTCATTAAAATTGGTTGAACCGTCTAGGAGGAGTTGCGGCCACAAAATTTTGACTTACGACCGAGCGAGCGAGCGAGCTGACGACGCACATCCATACACCCACATAAACTAAGTTCAGATTCGTCATCTAGAGGCTATATGAAGGATTTCTATACAATTTCTTTTTTTTTGAAAATGTTACAGACACCGTACCAAACGCTATACCATTTTTTTCTTGCAGTCAAAGTGGTAAAAACCGTTATTGTTGCCGGAACGAAAAGTGGAAACCGAACCGTTTCCGATATATATTTTATTATCTGAACCGGAAAACTCTAGCTGGCAAACCTTTTACAGAATACTAGCGAATATTTGAATGGATAGTGTAGTTTTCTTATCACTAATTTTTATACTTACAGTGTCTAGCAGATCCAATATTTTTAAAAGGAAATAATAGTATGCATAAAAGATAGTCTTTGCTGCTCTAGGTGAATCGTGGTCAGTCGGCGTAGCACATCTCCAATCAAAAAATGTAAGTATTGAAAAATTCTAAAAATATCAAATAATCATTAATAATATGATACATGTATTAAGGGGAGGTTGCCGTGCTTTAGACTAAAAATTTTGAAATTGGGAATTTTTTTTCTAGGAAAAGTCCTTTTTTGTATAGAGTTTAATTAGCTTTATTCTTTAGTTAATGTATAATAAATTTCAATTTTTTTGTAAAAAAGATTTATTTGAATGATTTTGATGGTATACGTTTGCGTGGACGTCCGATGAGTAGTTGGAGTGGTGTATGATTGAGAGAGTGGTTTGCGTGAGCGAAAGTTTCCAAGTAGTAGCAATAAAAGAACATGAATGAGAGGAATTATGAATGTGGATGAAGCGAAAGTTGCTTGTTATTTGGAGGCGACTGATTTCAGGATGATGAAAAGAGTTTGTGCCACACCCTTTTGGGTACATGGCGTGATTGTGTGTGTATATGTGTGTGTGTGTATTAAAATAAATTAATGGCAATTTAATCAAAAACAAAATACTATAGCAAGTTACCATTTTTCACCATTTATTGGTTAAGAAATCAATATATTAGATATTGTAATTCTTAACTATTACTTACATCAACAAACAGATAACCACACAGAAATATTTGTGCTAAATTATATACAATCATAAATTTTTTCAATTCATATGGTTTTCTATTTTGCATTAGTCTTGGTCCTAATCGTTTAACAAAATAGAAATATAACACTAATATACCTATTGGATAATATATTGATGACATTAATGGATATTTGGTCATTCTGGGATCTGTAAAATTTCAAACATGTGTAAACAAGTTTATAAGTGTCTTAGTGAAATTAATATAATAATATTTTAAATTAGAGATTTTACTTTCAAAAATTTCACGAGTTGGCCAACTGGGCTATGCATCTATGACCCGACTAGTTAACCATAGACACGTGTTTCGCCCTTTAAGAGTCGTCAGTATGGTGCCATTGATCATTGTCCGAAGAAAACGGATGTAGGTGTTATTGCTTGACTGGCTTTCTATGCAAAGTAAATTAAAAAGGAACATACTAACGAGCTCCTAAAAAGTGAAACACGTGTCTATAGTTAAACTGGTCAGTCATTGATGGATAGCCTAGTAGGCTGATTTAATGACTCGTGAAATTTTTAAAAGTTAAATCTCAAATTTAAAAAAAAACATGTATATTTTTATATTTTTAATTACGCATGGCGTATTATACAGTGTGTCCCGAATTGAGTTCACTATAGATGTTGTATAATTTGTCCCAAATTGTTTTATTTGTTTTAAATTAATTTTACCTTAATTATTTTCCTGTTTAACATGTTTTAATTTTTTTTTCAAAATATAGAAACTACAGAAAATACAGAATCCACACATAAGACTAAAAAATAGAAAATAATTATTTAAATAAAATAAAATTAATATATCACGTTTCTAAAACAGATTTTTAACTCCATACGGATTCCTGACCTCATACGGATTGTCCTGAAAATTTGTGATATTGAATTTTTAATAGCTATAACAATACTTGTAAGATTTAAGACGAAATACATTTTTTTTAAATCTTACTTAAGTTTCGCCATAGCTATTAAAGAATCACAAATTTTCAGGACAATCTGTATGGCGGGTCAGGAATCTGCATGGGGTTATAAATCTGTATAGAGCTAGGAGAAATTATTTGATACATTTTAGTCCATTTTAAAAATATGATAAGTTTTTTTTTTAATTATTTAAATAATTATTATTAATCGTACAAAATCAATCTTTATAAAGGTTAACATAAAATATAATTTTTTTTCGTATTTTCTTTTTTAAATTTCTTTTTGCGTTTTTATTCAGCAATACTTGTCATTGTCAATTATTTGATAACATGTCAATATTATTGAAATAAAATTATTACTATTATCGTATTATTTTAATAATATGAGTTTTGAAAGATGTTTTTTACTATGTTAATATTAATTAAACATATTTTGGCTAGAGCTGCAGTGAATATTTTGGCTGCTTTGGAAGATCATGAGGAAGCCCTCGAAAAACATACATTATCTCTAAGGATCAAAGTATAGAAATATTTGTGTAGGATCCTATATATATTGTGACAATACGCTTTGCGTTCGACACAAATATTTAAGTTTACTTAGATTAACATGTAATTTAGGTTGTATAATTGTACAAAAGTGTAAAACTCACTATGAGATAATAACGGTCAAAATTTCATTTTTCTATATTTTAAGTTCGTCAATCAAACGTTCTTCGATAAATTAAAATTTAAATTATTTTGTTACAATATAACAAAATGAACGGAATTATCTCATAGCGATGTTCAGTCATGTCCGATGTTTTCAATGTTTTTTTTTGGTGCTAAGACCAGCTGTTAGTAAATATTTTTTTAATCATATAGTATGAGTAGAGACATCTGTCTGCGCGTATAGTTACGACCGGCCGAGTTTTGTTTTTAACAATATTAAGAAGAACTGGCGCGCTCTCTCGCAATACGAGCGAGACAGAGCGTATCAAGCAGTTATAACCAGTTTTAACGAATTGTCGCCTATAAAAGAGAAGAGTCGTAGCTTAAAAAGACATTCGGTCTTGTGTCGAGACTGAACAACCTTCTCCTGGTCGACCGGCGTCCGGACCCAGGGGAAGGGGAGTTCGTTTAGCGTCTGAGCGAACTCACTCGTTGGCTGATTGCCGGCCCCAGATTTACGATTTTACGGACTTAGGAAATTCGGCCGTCAGTTTTAAATTTTTTGAAACTTAGAAAAATTTCCGAATTAATTTTGCGGACTTAGAAAAATTCAGCAGTCAGTATAAAATTTAATTTTTCGGACAGTCAGATTGGATTTAGTTTCGTGGACAGATAGAACGGTGGTGATTTATATTTCTGGCTTTAAAAAAAAATATCAGTCGGTCAGCACGGAACTGTATTTTATTAAATCTTTGTTGTTAGAAATTTCTTGATTGTTACTGTTGTAATTAGAGTAATTTATAATTTATAATTAAATAATTTCTTTTGATATAATTTTTTTTAAAATAAAATTTGTGTTGTTAGTATTTCAAACCGTGTTCTTTTAATTACATATACAATTGTGTATCTTCCATTAAACGTGTGTATGAACCCCGGACAAACGCGACTGAGCTATCTGCAATCCGTTCCCTTTTTCCCGTATTACAGGTTGCAGGAAGTACGAGATTGGCGTCCGATATCCGGAAATAAAAAGGAGAACCAAAATAACGCACCGAAACCGACATGGCGTCGCAATATATATATATATATATATATATATATATATATATATATATATATATATATATTCAATAGAAGTAAATAACCAACTGAGTACTTTGTAATAAAGGTAAGTTTTAATAATAATTATAGTATAATAATGTTACAACAGTACAAATAAATAACTAAATAACATAAATTTTGCGCATAAATTATTCAGTCAATTCTATACTCTAAAAAAAATTATTTAATTTTACCTACAAACCATGAGACACTATAATGGCCGTTATTTCTAGGTTATTTGAATGATTTTGATGGTATACGTTTGCGTGGACGTCCGATGAGTAGTTGGAGTGGTATGATTGAGAGTGTTTTGCGTGAGCGAAAGTTTCCAAGTAGTAGGAATAAAAGAGCATGTATGAGAGTGGAATTATGAATGTGGATGAAGCGAAAATTGCTTGTTTGGATAGGAATGTTTGGAGGCGACTGATTTCGGGATGATGAAAAGAGTTTGTGCCACACCCTTTTGGGTACATGGCGTGATTGTGTATGTATGTATGTATAATTACTCAACTGCTGTAATTGTTTAAAAAACCTAATATCAGAACTATTACAAACATTATGTAATATGATATTACCAACGAGATGAAAAATTGCATATGCATGTAATATTATTGTTTTTTAATAAAGTCTCGTTTAGTAAATTTACAGAACGTCAGTAAATTTGCTTTCAGGAATTTTCCGTAAATAAGTAAAATTTGTTTAGTTCTGTAATATTATTGTTGGTATAATTACATACATTTGGAAAGTTACATAAAAGATGTATTTTGCATTTATTACATATTAATATGCAAGCTGTAATTTTACATAATTTAAGAAGTTATACCAACAATATGTAATTCTGCATTAAGTATGTGATGTAATTTGCAGAAAGTAAGCAATTTTATATACTTATTAGGTCATTTTTACTTACATTATGTAATTATTATAAATTATGTAAAAATTACAAAATTTTGAGGTAAAAATACAGATTGCATAATTTATAATTATAACATAAAAATAATCTAATAAATATGTAGAATTGCTTATATTCTGCAAATTACATTACATACTTAATGTAGAATTACGTATTATTGGTATAACTTCTTAAATTAGTTAAAATTACAGCTTGCATATTAATATCTGTAATAATTCATAAAAAATAATAAAACTTAGTATATATTTCGTGTAATAATATTAATAAAATATTTTAAGTGTAATTCATTCATTTCAAAATACATTCTTTATATAAATTTAGAAATGTATGTAATTATACCAATAATAATATTATAGAACTAAAGAAATTTTACTTATTTATGGGGTATTCTTGACAACAAATTTACTAAAGTTCTGTAAATTTACTAAAAGAGACTTTACTAAAAAAAATTGTAATATTACAAACATATCTACTTCCGTTGGTAATATATCATATTACATACAATCACGCCATGTACCCAAAAGGATGTGACACAAACTCTTTTCATCATCCCGAAACCAGTCGCCTCCAAACATTCCTATCCAAACAAGCAACTTTCGCTTTATCCACATTCATAATTTCTCTCATACATGCTCTTTTATTCCTACTACTTGGAAACTTACATAATGTTTGTAATAGTTCTGATATTATGTAATTTGAAACAATTATACAGAAATTGTAGCAGTTAAGTAATTATACTTAGAAATACTTGTAGGTAAAATTACATAATTTTTTTTAGAGTGTATGTAAAATTTGAAGAAAATTGTTTACATAACCGTAAAGTAAATTTTAACCATAATTTTTTACAGTTTTCGCCAATAAAAAAATTTTAAATCCCAATTTTATAATCTAACACCGCCACTAATTTTAATGCGCGTTTTAAACAAAAAAATATGCATTGTGTCTAGTTGATTATTTAAAATTTATTAAACATTTAAATGCGTTAAAATAAATTCATATAAATAAACAGATTAAATTTTAGATGCTTAATTTAAAATATTATTATATTAATTATAGATCTTAATTGAAGTATTATTATAAATATAAATACGCCGGCCGGCATGGCCGAGCGGTTTAGGACGTGTGTTCGACACCGCACGTAACTTTGCGGGTCCGGGTTCAAATCCCGCTTGGACCATGTAATATCATTGTATCGTCCAAATACTCTTTGAAAAGTGATATCTAAGCATTTAATATAAATATAAATACCTGCGTCATATGTAACTGCATTGTAGTACCGTTTTACTAATGAGAAAACCATTTTTTTTTTGCCTAAACTTTACAACTGACAAAACAAAACTAAATACCAAGTACTTATAAAATGCTACTTGGCCTTGTAATGTTAAATATTAATTAAAAAAATAAGCAATAGACAATGATACGTGAAAATATGTGTATATAAATTAGCATTTGATAATTATTATGCATAATTTTTTAATAAACATAAATGTATTTGTATAATTCATTTCAATTTGCTATATAAAATGTATTGTAGTACATTTTTTTAGTAAATATTCGTTTACGTCATTGTTTTCACTGAAACTTGAAATTACTTATTGTCTATATTCTTAATTATACATGGCGTATTATATTAAGTTAAAGTATTTTGTATTTTTTACGATTCATTTTGTTTAACTAATTGGATTGTTAGTTAATTTTTTTAATGAAGAAAAATGCATTGATTGTGCCGGAGTTTGAACGATGTTTCAAATCATTTAGCAATGTAAATGACTGGATTAAATTCATGAGTTTGTCATGATCAGTCAAAAAATATAGAAAATACATTACCCTGTTGTTAAGATCTTGTGCCGCAGTTGGATGGCTTGGGTCGTATTTTTTTAATTAATAATACAAAGTATATTAACCAAAAAATTAACAGTAATAACTATAATATTATTACTTACATGCTCTGTTGGAGAATTAAAAAACAAAACATAAAAAAAATGGTACAGTGTGTCCCCGGATTGAGTTTACAATAGGGTGTAATCGGCAAAAAATTTAAGAATTTCATTTTTAAGGTTTGGGATTCCGCCCTGCTTTGTCTGAAAACAATTTTAAGCATATTTTTAGTTTTTTAAAAATCGAGGTGGCCATGAAAAATGTAAAAAACTTTTTAATATTTAGGTAAAGTGCCTTTTTGGTCAATAATACGGCATAATGTTCTTGAGAAAATTTGTTCAGAATATGAAATTATGGTTCTGTGCAAAATTTTAAAAAGATCAGTTTTAAAAAAAAATTGTCTTGACATAATGCCGAATGGACACAACACCGACCGAAGACACAACGCCGACCTAGAAAACAACGCCAACCGGGGACACAACGCCAACAACCTACCAGGGACACTACGCCGACCGTGGATTGAGAAAAATCTGTCAATACATCAATCTAATGCAAAATATCTATCAGTAACAATGATTAGCTTGCACAAATGCGAATGAACGGTCGGCGTAATGTCCTCGATCGGCGTTGTGTCCAGTCGGCGTTGTGTCCAGTCGGCGTTGTGGCCAGACACATTTTTTTTTAAAAACTGATTTTTTTAAAATTTTGCACAGAGCCATAATTTCATATTCTGAACAACTTTTTTTAAAAACATTATGCCGAATTATTGACCAAAAAGGCACTTTACCGGAATATAAAATAGTTTTTTACATTTCTTATGGCCGTCTTAATTTTTTAAAAAACTAAAAATATGCTTAAAATTGTTTTCAGACAAAGCAGGGCGGAATCCCAAAATATAAAAATAAATTTTTTTAATTTTTTTACCGATTACACCTATAGTGAACTCGATTCGGGGACACATTGAGTGCTCTAGTTTTCCAAATTAATTGAAATTATATTAAAAGATGGAATAATCTCATTTTGTGACAAAAATCAAATATAATCAGTCTGTCAGTTTGGATTCAGAAAAAACAAATCGACAAATGAAGCTTTAGTTAAAGTTACTGATGAAATTTTTAATTCATTAAATATGAGACTATTGCCAAATTTAATGCTGTGTGACTTACCAAAACCCTTTGACTGTATTTGTCATAATATTTTGATAAACAAATCAGATTTTTATGGTATTAGAAATAATTTAAATAAATTACTAGCATCTTATTTAGGTAAAAGACAACAATGTGTAATTGTAAACAATATAAAATTAAATTATAATAAATTAAATATATAAATATATAATAAATCAAATTATATAAAGGTGTAAATCATGGAGTTCCACAAGGACCTGTTATAGCTCCTCTGCTGTACATTATTTACATAAATAATTTACCCAATTATTTAAATAGGTGTAAACCGACAATATTTGCCGATGATAGGACATTATTCATTGCATATTTCAAAAATAAAGACAGCTTAACATTGTGCAAAAATATATTACAGGACGCAAGTAATTGGTTTAACAATAAATTGCTTCATCTCAATAAAGAAAAACCAAAATTATTAGCTTTTCCGAAAAAAAAAAAAAAGAATGAAAATGCCTGTTCAAAATTTTTCGGAATTTAGATTGATTCTAAAGTGAAATGGGATGACCATGATCTTTATACAGGGTGTAACAGAATAATTATTCCAAATTTTCAGAAATGATAGAGGGCACATAAAGAAACATTTTTTATTAATAAACTAGTGTCCGGAAATTTTATTTTTTTTTCGGCAGTCGATTGTAAAAACACAACTTTATGTTATAACCCGAGAATTAACAGAGATTTATAATAACCGTTAAGACCATTTTATTCTACTCAAAAAAGTGTCTTAAGAATGTGAAAATTATTTTCATCTAATTTAAAAAACCATCGAGATATCGCCATTTATCAAAATACGGAAAAAGCGAACTTTTCGCCATAACTCGAAAACAAAAGACGATAGCTAATTTTTGTTTTCATAAATAAGTTTCTCTCAAAAAAAGCGATCGAGGATGCGCGGTCCATTTTTCCATATCTCTTATAGTTTCCGAGTTCCCCTATGAAAACGTCCAAATTTGCCCACCCTGTACATCGTTACAACTTGTGTATCGAAAATGGTGGTCGTAACTTCAAACAATTTTTATAAAGTTTAATGCACTATTATTTCTAATAAAATGTTCCTTAACTTAACTACTCTTTGACGTTGTAATAATTAAAATTGTTTTTAACGAAATCTACTGTATCTTGACACCGAGAAATTTTCGGACACTAGTTTATTAATAAAAAATGTTTCTCTAAGTGCACTCTATCATTTCTGAAAATTAGGAATAGTTATTCTGTTACACCCTGTATACCAAATAAAACTGCTAAATTATTTTTTTTATTTAATAGTTTTTTGAAACAGGTTGAAATTAATATACTACGTATAGCCTACTTCAGTATGTTTCAGTCAATTTTGAATAATGATATCATAATGTGGTACAGGAGCACTGAGAGAAATACATTATTTCTAAATCAAAAAAGAGTTGTAAGGATAATTGCAAAAGCAAATGTTAGGGATCATTGCAATTTAAAAAACTTGGAATTCTAATTTTGGCTTTATTATACTGTGACAATTGATGATAAAGATATTTGATTTTTAGTGTGAAAATTTATCAATATATCAAAATTTTGAAATACTTTATTCAGCAAATTTTTTTTCGATTTTCTGTTTCGATTCGGAGCCAGGGTGACCAGGTCTCAGAGTTTCACCCGGAGTCTTTATAATTTTTATAATAAAAAAAAAACTATATTTCTGATTTTTTCAATCTCCGGCTTTGCTTATCTGTCCTAATAGTAGCACCAGTATGCAACCAATAAAACAGCATTGTAATGTGTGTAGTTGTATATAAAAATTATTGTTGTAATAAGTTTAATTTAAATAAAATAAAATAAAATAGATCTTTTATATATATATATATATATATATATATATATATATATAATGTGTATATATATATATATATATATATATGTATATATATATATATGTAGATATATATATATATATATATATATATATATATATATATATATATATATATATATACAATATGTTCGTTTGACAATATTTAAAATACTTTTTCCTCGAGCTACATTTCGAGAAATTACTATCAGGATTATTGAGATATTAAAAAATAACAATGATTCTATACAATAAAACCATTTTATTATATACCAATTATTTGAAAAATACATTTTAAATGAACTGTTTGACAATATTACAATTAATGACAGATTGTGTGATCGCAGTTGTTCTGCCCTGCTGGTACAGTGGTTAGATTACTCACTTACGAATCTAGCCAAGGAATTTGTAACTTAGGAATTTTTTTTTTTTTTTTATTTAATTTCTTCTCCAACAGGGGTGTAGGTCACGTTTTTTTTAAATAAACCTACTTGGATTTTATTTTACATGCTACTATTTCGGTACTAACGCGTACCTTCTTCAGGCAATGTAAAATGTAGATTAAACAAAAACATTTGACGTTGAATAAGTCGTACCAGAATATATATAAGTAAAAAACAGCACACACAGATTTTAACAATTATTTATATCAATACAATATACGTCAGATTTTTTAGCCTGTAAAATAAAATCTAAGTAGGTTTATTTAAAAAAACGTGACCTACACCCCTGTTGGAGAAGAAATTAAATTCATATTCAAAGGTGGTTCAACTCAATTATTAGGAATTTTTGTTTACACTTAATAGAAATTTTGTAGGAATTGCGGGAAATTTCTTAGGAATTGCGAGAATTGTGGGAATTTTTCGGGAATTGCGGTAATTTTTCAGTAATAACAATTTTTATAATAAAAACGGACAACACAAACAAAATTATTAATAATATAATAAAACTTTGTAGGCATAAAGCATTGAGGCGTGTACAGTATTTTTTTTTGCAAAAAATACGATTTATTTGCATATTGTTTATTCGGCCGCATCCGAGTTGGGCATTGTACCTGAGATAATCTACAGTCGTAAGGGTAGGCATAAGAAGGTCTTTCAGTTGGGCAATTTTTTACCTGTACCTATTATTATTTTCAAAGTTAAATTATCGTACGAGTATCAACGTTGTGACACTATTAAATAATGATTTTTATCTTTTCAACGATATAACACACATGTTCATTCCAATTAAAGTCTTCACCCTTAACATAACTAAACAACCTTAACCTAACCTAACTTATCCTCCCAGAGAGTTAGCTTATGCAACGTTTTTGGTATCAAAAACAAATATGAAATATTTATAGTAAGTGGTATAAATAAGCACTGTTTTAACAACATATATAGGTAATTAACCGCATTTTTTTTATTTGTACACCGCCATCGTATTCCATCATTTGCTGTTGTAGATACACAAATCTTGAAATTGTTAATAACTAGCAATTTACATCCCTTCCCACTGAATATGCGATTTTCTTCCATGATCAGTAAAAGTTAAATAATTGATATTCACCCTTCAGTTATTAAAAGAATACTAATAAAATTTTCGCATAATAGTTCCCACGCTTTTTCTTTTTTGGAATTGGTAACGTGATCGGTCTTTTTGCATTCTGAAAATACCATATTTAGTTAAATATTTGTTATTTATAAATTTATTCGTTATTTTTACTTTTTATTACTTACCAATAACTTTTTCATATTTTTGCACTAATGCAACAAGTGTGTCTACTTCCATGACTGTAAAATTGTTACACCTTTTTCTTTTATCAGCCATGTTTTATTATATACCGGGTGTTCGTTCGTCAAGTTCGTATGAGAGTTTAACATGTAATTTCAATAAACTGGGATATACTACTTTCTCGAGTTAAATTCGAAGAAATATTTAGAATACTTTTAGATAGGGCATAAAAAGTTCTATAATTTGGTTTTAGTCTTAATTTGCTAGCATGTGCCGTTTGGACACTAGAATATTTTTTTTATTTTTTGGTTTTTATTTTTTGTCTCAAAAACTATGAGGTGTTGGAAAATGCTAGCAAATTAAAACTAAAACCAAATTATAAAACTTTTTATTGTCTATCAAAAAGTATTCTGAGTATTTCTTCAAATTTAACTCGAGAAAGTAGTATATCGCAAATTATCGAAATTGCTTGTTAAACGCCCATACGAACTTAACGAACGAACACCCGGTATATATTATAAAAATAAAATAAAAAAATTTCGAACGTCAAATCTAACCGTTTTTCAAACTAAAATCGTAACCAAATAAAACTGACACATAGACAACAGAGACAGAACAAGAAGTAAAAAGAAAGAACTGACCAATGAAATGAATGTATAACTTTAGCCGAGGTTTAAACTGTGCATTTGCAAGGGTATAAGATATACTGGTATTTATACTGGTGTTTATTCTATCTAACCTTTATACTTGACTTGTAAAAGCAGATTTCTGTATTTATACTCCGAATAACGTTATACCTGGTTTATACCAGGGGGCCGTAACTCAGGTAAACCCGATATCTACACTGTAAGGGATTAAAATGCTCAACATATATATATATATATATATATATATATATATATATATATATACTCAAATATATCATAAAGGAATAATCTGAAAATGAAAAAATCATATCGCCTCAACCTGGGATCGAAAATGATTAGGTTTCATTCGCTCGATCTGTAATGTCCTCGATAGCTCAGTGGTAGAACATTCGCCACACAAGCGAAAGGACCCTGGTTCGATCCCAGGTTGAGGCGATATGATTTTTTCATTTTCAGATTATTCCTTTATGATTATATTTGAGTATTAACTGTATTTAAATGATATATCTATCAACTAACCAGATTAATAAATTATATATATATATATATATATATATATATATATATATATATATATATATTGAAACGAGGCAAATATCTGTACCTAATTTTTTAATTTTTTATGTTATTAATTTATCTTACTATTAATATTTTTTTTAAGAATGTGTTTTGATAATAATTATGTCGACTGTACTTGTTTACTTATATTTTAAATGCTACATCTGGTGCGCTGAACATTACTAGTTTTATTGTGTTGTTTTGCTTATTGAGAAAAATACATTTCTTTAAGGGTCGTTTATGGTTTTGTTATGTTTAGGTATAAACACGATCGTACATGAAAGGTTGACCCAATTCTTTTATAGTTTGGGGTTCTTTATTTTGAAAACAATTTTGTTTTTAAGAATTTGTTTTTCTGATTTTGGGCACATCCTACTATTTCCTATCCTAGCCAATGCAAAGCGATTATTTGTAAGATAGGTTTGAAAAGTTAATATTATTGGGTGTAGAAAAGTATGATGTCATTTTCAGCCAGTACTCTTTAACAAGGATGCTAGAAGTTTTATTTGATTGGTAAAATATTATATTTTGTTATTATGTCCTACTCTTACTAATGATTTTGTATATGCGAACTTTGTTGCAAGTCAACGTGGACTAGGAGTATATGAGGGCTGACCGATCTCATGAGCGGGCATTCTGGTCTAGAATCAGAATCAGGGAAGCTTGGCCCATGGTATAGTTCATTATACTAGGTAACCTTGTCATCGCTCAGAAATAAGATACATAAGTGGGAATAGTTTAGCAGTTTGTACATTGCGACTGCCTTTTACAATGTAAGAGGAGCTGACGTTACAGAAATCAAACTGTGAAAACTTAAATTCTGAGAGATTGGCGGGTTGTGCGAACGGTTTAGCAGTTTGTACATTGCGACTGCCTTTTACTATGTAAGGGGAGCTGACGTTACAGATATCAAACTGTAAAAACTTAAAGAGAGAAAATATTGTGCGAACGGTTTAGCAGTTTCTACATTGCGACTGCCTTTTACTATGTAAGGGGAGCTGACGTTACAGATATCAAACTGTGAAAACTTAAAACTCTCAGAAAACATAGTATACTTGTACAAAAGTTTCACGAAGATAAGTTCACGTGTAAACTCAAACCATGGCCAGCACAGCTTACCCAGTCAGCGGGCAATCGTCGCCACCAGTAACCGGTAAGCCAGCACACTCCGCGGCGGGCCATCGCCGCAACGCCCGGTCGACCGCGTCTGATTGAGGTAGCCAGAAGCCGTGAGAGACACCGATTCGACCATGATTTCACTAGACGATCACGCACCAAATACGTAATGTATTCACACTTCTTATTCCCAAATACACTTACACTTACACGTATAAAATTACATATTATTTGGCAAATAACTAATAATTATTGTACATTGGTTTTGGTACCTCGTCGGATTAAAATATAGAATTTTTCGGGCATTTAGATGCGAGTACTTTATACATACTTCTCACATGATTACTAATACACGAGCTCTTGATCGGCAAAGATTCCGATCCTAATGAGTGACAGTATATCTCTTTGAGTATACGTCCGACCCGTTCATTTGAATTGTGGTCACCCACAGAATACACTACACCTTCCGAAGTATAATAAAGGATTCTTTGAGTTACGTTGTTATTAGAGTTTTATATCGAATCTATTATTTGCGCACAAGATGCACTGACGAGCCGCCACTAACCATTTATTCAAAATCTCTCAATGAAATTGTAAACAAAATACAGACAAACACTAAAAATATTGAAATATTTAAATAATTATATAATTTTACAAAGTTCTCACGCACAATAAATCGACATAGTTAAACTAAATGTGACTTTTATTTCAAATCATTTTATGTACTTTCCTGTTTGCAGTTCGGCGACTTTTAAAGTTCACTGGGGTTACTTAAATTTTGTTATTCATTTACATAACGTAGTTGGGTCCTAAAATCACGGAATAATTAAAGTTTTGTAAATTTAAATCGTTAATTGTAGTTTAATTAATTTGATATTTAATTCTAAATTTCGCCGCGTTACAATATATATATATATATATATATATATATATATATATATATATATATGACAATTAATTTTTCATTATGTTTTTTAAAAATACTTCGTACTTTTTGGAATATATGCATAATCTTACTATCAATATAATAATTAATATTTTTCAAAATTATTATACACTTCTTGTTTGACATATTTTTACAATCTATGTGTTTTACCAGACACATTTTTAATTTACTGAAAATAAATGAAAATGTACTTTATTAAAAAAAATAATTTACGTGAGCACGAGGAGAATCCTTTGTGTAAATTTGATTAAAATCGGTTAAAAGCGTGGCCATAATGTATTTTTGAAAAATTTAGTAATTTTTGTTCTGGAAAATGTTAGCAACATTGTATTTTACTAAAATTATGTAATTTAAGTAAAACTTTGATTGAATTCGTATAGACAATGTGGCCATAATGAATTTTGACAAACTTTAGTAAATTTTTCTCGGAAAGTTGGGAGCACTGTATTTTATTAAAATTATATAATTTATTTGGGCACTAGAGGATTTTTTTTGTTGAAAATCTGAATTTTTGTGCTTATAAAATAGTTTATATCAACGTTTAATTTTAATAAATAATCATTTTCGTAAAATAATTAAACAATAATAACTTCTATTCGGTAATGAACGTAAATATTTGAACAATTTTTGTAGTTATATCATAAAATAGTCATTTTTGCGTTATCTCATATTTTGAATATTATATTTTTATGCTTTCCATAAACATGTAACTTACCAGATTTCTTTATATTTTATTTTAAACTAATAACAAAAGATTCTGTAATTATAAAATTACATTAATATAATTAAGCAGAGCTTTATTAAATTATTTAAATTGATATTTTGTAGTTATAAATTTTTTTACTGTAATTATTTTTTGTTATAACTGTATTATTATGTACAAGAAATTTACAATGTATCAAATTTTTTAAAAGTCCTACAAAACAACTTTTTTTTTAGATATTTTCTTTCCATATAGTCGCTCTGATTAATTGTAAGTTAATAGCGTTGATCTACCCTAGTAGAACAATAATTAAATAAATAATTGCCACCACTTAATATATTTAAATTTATTACTATTTTAAATTTTATTAGTTTATATTTCATTTAATCAAGGTTAAATATTTTATGCATGTAAATCGTATCATAATTTTTGCACTTTTTCTACTTGCTTGAATATTATTAAATTTTAAACAGATATTAGATGGTTCGGACATGTTGAGCGAATGCGTCTAATGAACGTTTGGTTAAAAAGATTTATTTGAATGATTTTGATGGTATACGTTTGCAGGTGGACGTCCGTGGAGTAGTTGCAATGGTATGATTGAGAGGGTGGCTTGCGTGAGCGAATGTTTCCAAGTAGTATGAATAAAAGGGCATGTATGAGAGGAATTATGAATGTGGATGAAGCGAAAGTTGCTTGTTGGGATAGGAATGTTTGAAGGCGACTGATTTCGGAATGATGAAAAGAGTTTGTGCCACACGCTTTCGGGTACATGGCGTGATTGTGTATGTATGTATGTATAAAAATTAATATTTCTAATATTATTAATTAGTTAAGTAATTAATTAATTAATTAAAATTGCATTTCAAATCTCTACCTAATCGGGAAGTTAGTTTAAAATCAATTGCAAAATTTATACCAAACGGACAAACAAACAAACAAACAGACAAACGTGTTAAAAAACAAATATATATTTTTTGCATATGATGCGTTATTATTTAATAGTCACATTATACATTATAATAAAATTATTATTTCTAATTACCATAAGCATAATTTTAATTATAACAATATAATAAAACAAATAAACGTAAGTTCTTCAACATGAAGGTAATTGACTTAGTATCGATACATTTCAAACGCAACTGTCGTTTACTTGCAATTTTTTAAAACCAATACTATAAAAGTAAGTTTCTTAGTTCTGTTTCACATCACTTTCAAGACATACGTCTGCGACATTAGACGCAAACGGTAAAACCGCCAAGTATTACAATTATATTTTGCTATTTGAAATTAGTGAATTTCGATTAAATATGGAAAGATGGACTGGAAAAATTGCTGTAGTAACTGGTGCGAGTGCAGGAATTGGTGAAGCTATTGTTATTCGTCTTGTTGAAGCAGGAATGAAAGTAAGTTCTGATTTATTTATATTATTTTTACTACTTTGACTGCAAGGAAAAGTAGTATAGCGTTTGGTACGGTGTCTGTAACATTTTCAAAAAAAAATAAAATTGTATAGAAATCCTTCATATAGCCTGTAGATGACGAATCTGAAATTTGTTTATGTGGGTGTATGTGTGTGCGTCGTCAGCTCGCTCGCTCGCTCGGTCGTAAGTCAAAATTTTGTGGCCGCAACTCCTCCTAGACGGTTCAACCAATTTTAATGAAATTTTCAGGATAAATTTGTCTAGTACCCAAGATGGTCATGTGATTTTGTTTTTTTCTAGTGATGCCAACTTTCCGAGAAAAAAATTACTAAAGTTTTTAAAAATTCATATTGGCTACGTTATTTATCCGATTTTGATCAAATTTTCAGAAAAGATTTCCCTAATGCTTTCATTAATTACATAATTTTATTAATATCCAGTATTGCCAACTCTCCGAGAAAAAAATTACTTAATTTTTAAAAAATTTATTATGACCACTGTTTAACCGATTTTAATCAAATTTGTATGAACAATTCTCCTAGTTCCTAAATAAATTACGCAATTTTAATAAAATACAGTGTTGCCAATTTATCGAGAAAAAAATCACAAATTTTTTAAAAAATTCATTGCGGCTACATTATTTATTCGATGTTGATCAAATTTTCAGGAAAGTTTCTCTTAGTGCCCACATAAATTATAATTTTATTAAAAGATATTGCGTTGCTAACTTTCCGAGAAATGTCAAAATGGTCTATATATGGGTTTACCCATATACTTTTAATCTTGTTCTTAAGTTATTTTGTTGTATATACTTTTCATTAATTGGAGTAGAAAAAGTGCATCGGGATTTGATTCAAACGCATGCAAAAGTGTAATGATCTTTATGGAGAATATTTTGAAAAACAATAAAGACATTGTCCCGAAATATAAAAAACAAATTTCATATATATATATATATATATATATATATATTTTGTAAAATTTCTTAACGGGATTACGGTATGTCAGAAAAATTTAAGAATTAGCGAACATTACAATTAATTCTATTTATTATTAGACCAATATTTCGCCACTAGATTGTTGACTTCACCAGGATGAACAATGTAAGAATTAAAGCCAACAATCTAGTGGCGAAATATTGGTCTAATAATAAATAGAATTAATTGTAATGTTCGCTAATTCTTAAATTTTCCTGACATACCGTAATCCCGTTAATAAATTTTACAACATACTATCACGGTAGCAACACATATTTTACTATATATATATATATATACTTACAAAAAATAATGAAAAAAATAGAAAAAATAGTAGAAAATATTACTATTAAAAATCGGAAATTTTATTTTATCATAAATATTCTGTATTTCTACCTCAAATTTCTGTAATTTTTACAAAATTCATAATAATCATATAAAATAAGTGAAAATGACCTAATAAGTATATGAGATTGCTTACTTTCTGCAAATTGCATTACATACCTAAAGTAAAATTATATATTTTTGGTATAACTTTTTAAATTATGTAAAATCACAGCATTCATAACATAATTCATCAAAATAATGAGACTTAGTACATATTTTGTGTAATAATATTAATAAAATAATTTAAATGTAATTCATTCAAATTTATGTAAAATTATACCAACACTAATATTGCAGAACTAAACAAATTTTACTTATTTATGAAAAATTCCCGACAGCAATTTTGCTAAAGTTCTGTAAATTTACTAAATAAGGCTTTAATAAAAAACTGTAATATTATATACATATGTAATTTTCGATCCCGTTGATAATATCATATTACATAATTTTGTTAATAGTTCTAATATTATCTATTTTTAAATAATTATGTAAAATTACAGCAATTGAGTAATTATATAATCAGAAATACTGGGCATCATAGTGCCTCATGGTTTATAGGTAAATAATTTTTTATAGCGTGTACATATATTAAAATATTATTATATCGTTGATTTCAGAACAGAATTACTCTTTTAAATATACAAATAATATATATATATATATATATATACATAGATATATATATATATATATATATATATATATATATACATAGATATATATATATATATATATATATATATACATAGATATATATATATATATATATATATATATATACATAGATATATATATATATATATATATATATATATATATATATATACATAGATATATATATATATATATATATATATATATATATATATACATAGATATATATATATATATATATATATATATATACATAGATATATATATATATATATATATATATATATATTTCCATTTAAAATAAGAGAACGCATCTCACATTTTGAGAAATCCTGCTTTAAAAATATTCTTTTGTTATTTATTAAAATTGCTGTAACTCATAGTTTTCAAAATAATGATGCATTTAAATTGAACACTTTGTACAATTATTATGCCATTTTATTAAAAAAAAAAAAAAAACAACATGTTATTAATACACAGTATTGTTGTTTATTAATACTAACTAATCAAAATTAATTTTAAATTTTTTGGAAAATAGCTTTTTACTTAAAATAATATCCACTATTCATTACATTAATTTGTAAGACTATTATAGCAATTCTCATATCTATGCCTGTATGTAAAATGTTGACAATACAATAATGATTAATTTGGATGACATGATAATAGAAAATATTTGTTTGCATGACAAACGCGATGTTATTGGTAGTATGTCAATAAACTCAAAGAAAAAGAACATAAATTTACCGGATCAATATTGAAGTAATATTTCTTGTTTTCTAGTAAATTTGTACAAAAATTCTTTAAAATTCATGTTTTGTGTTACTTAATTTATAGTAGAAATATGACCTATTTACCTATATACAGTTTTTGTCAAAATTTACTGTCATAGCGAGAAGCTCTGATATCACTTCCGATATTTGTCAAGTTAAGACATAATGAAAAAATTTCTAGATTAATTTATTTTATTTGTCAAAATTTTTAAACAAAATATTTAAAAAAAAATTTTTTAGAGTATCACACTCATACACAAAAATTTTGGCCCGTATTCCAACCTATTTTGTTTATAAACAAGATTAGAAGTATATGAATAAACCCATATATAAACCACTTTGACATTATCACATAAATGATAAGAAATAGGAATAAAAAATTTTTTTACCGAAAGTTGACAACATTGTATTTTGCTAATATATAATATTATAGGCGCTAAGGGTATCTTCTGTAAAAATTTCATTAAAATCGGATAAATAATGCGGGCATAACAAATTTTTAGAAAATTATTAATTTTTTTTCGGAAAGTTGGCAACACCGTATTTTAATAAAACTATAATTTATGTGGGCACTAGGAGAAACTTTTCTGAAAATTTGATCAAAATCCGATAAATAATATAGCCACAATGAATTTTTTTAAATATTAGTATTTTTTTTCGATAAGTTGGCAACAGTGTATTTTGTTAAAATTGCATAATTTATGCGGGCACCAAGAGAATCTTTAGTGAATTTACTTAAAATCAGTTAAATAACGTAATTTTAGTAATTTTTTTCTCACAAAATTGGCAACATTGTTCTTTGTTGAAATTATCTAATTTATATGGATACTAGGAGAATCTTTTGTGAAAATTTGAACAAAATCGGTTAAACAACATGGCCATAATAAATCTTAATTTTTTTTTTTGAAAATGTTACAGACACGGTACCAAACGCTACACCACTTTTTTCTTGCAGTCAAAGTGGTAAAAAGTGTTTTATTTTTTGCTTTAAAATAAATTTTTATTTCTACCTTTTATCAAATATAATTAGTATTTCTAGTTTTGATAAATTTTTTTATATTTAATATTATAACATTCAAATAAACTAATTAAAATTATTTCTTAAGTTATTTTAAGTAAACGTCAAAAGTTCTTTTGACAAAAATCACTTTTAAAAGTAAGGTGAGAATAAGGGCCTTTATTTTTATAGCCGATTTATAGAATTTTTTATAATTTAATTTAATTTAATTTAATATTTTTATAAATATTAATTTAACATAGTAAATATCTTTCAGAATTCATCATATTAAAATAAAACTGCTTCAGGTTAAAATTCTGTATTAATATTTATTTAAAATCGACGTTTTGACAAAACTCAACGTTTGTCTTCATCAGGATAAATGATATAATAGTAAATAAGAGAACAAAGAAACAAGTTGCTAGGTAACAAATAAATAAATGGATCATATAATTCATAGATTTTTTAATTAATAGAAACCATTGAGTTAAATAAAATTTGACTTCCATTTATTAAAAATCTATTAATTGTATGATCTAGTTTCTTATTTGTTACATAGTAACTTGTTTCTATGTTCTGTTATTTACTGTAATGTCATTTATATTATTTATCCTGATGAAGACGGATGTTTAGTTTCGTCAAAACGTCCGTCGATTCTAAATAAATATTAATACAGAATTTTAACCTAAAGCAGTTTTATTTTAATATTAATTTAATTTATAAATTTTTTCATTTAATATTATAAAATAATGATGCAAATTTTATGATCTATTAATAATTCAAATATTACCTATGAAATTTTATATTTTTACCTATAGTAAAATCAATCATTTACCTATTAATAATTAAAAAATGATCTACAGTAAAAAAAAACCTAAACCAACTTACTAACCTAATCTACCCTAAATAGCCAATTACGTAAAATTTATAGATCAAATTTTATAGATCGATAATTATATCAGTAGGTATTTGATTATTTCCATAGGTCGATAATTATTTTCATAGAACGATAAATATTTTAATAGATCAATAATTAATTCTATAGGTCAAAAATTAAAACCATAGATTAATTATTTAATACATAGGTAAACTATTATTTTCATAGGTACTACTCGGTAGATCATATGTTTTTTTTATAGGTCAAATATTTCTATCCTAAAAAAATTAATAAATTTCTAATATATACTAAACAAAATTGCGTTCGGAAATAATTTTATTAAGTATAATTATTTTCTACAAATACTTAAAAAGTTGTTTATTCAATTATATTTCTATAATTTACGCTGTATGTATATGTCTGGTTTGAATATCTTTCTATTTTATTAGAAAACATAAAAATGCATTAATTCTACAACATTATTAACAAGTTGTAGAGTATTTAACAATCAACAATATTATATGCATAATTTACAGAAAATATATAAATTTCTCTTTTCACTTTCACTTTCACTTGCAGGTAGTTGGTTTTGCACGTCGTGTAGAGAAAGTTCAAGAAATGATAAAAAAATTGTCTAACAAGAAGGGAAAATTGTTCGCTATTAGATGTGATATCACAAAAGAAGATGACATTTTGAAAGCGTTCAAATGGATAGATGAACATCTTGGTGTTGTACATGTACTTGTTAATAATGCGGGTGTTGCTAGACCCACCACATTAATTGGTAAGTAATGTCATCGATTTCTCACTTAGCATCATTGAAATTTCCGAAACTATAATAAATAGAATTTAATTAATTAGAACTACTTTTCGAACACTAAAACTTTTAGAAAAACTAAATTTTAACAAATTTTTATTTTTTACATACATACATACATAATCATGCCATGTACCCATATGGGTATGGCACAAACTCTTTTTATCATCTCGAAATCAGTCGTCTCCAAACATTTCTATCCAAACAAGCAACTTTCGCTTCATTCACATTCATAATTCTTCCCATACATGCTCTTTTATTCTTACTACTTGGAAACTTTTGCTCACGCAAATTACTTTGAATCATACCACTCCAACTACTCGTCGGACGTCCACGCAAACGTATACCATCTAAATCATTCAAATAAATCTTTTTAACCAAACGTTTATTAGACATTTGATCAACATGTCCGAACCATCTTAACTGACTAACACAAACTTTTGCTACAACATTTTTATTCAATTTCACACTCATCATACACTAATTTATTTCCTACTTGATTTCTCTTATTTACACCACATACCCCACGTAAAAATCTCATTTCCACAGCAGTCATTTTCCGTTTATGCTTTTGCAACCAAACCCAACATTCACTACCATACATTAACGTAGGCACCAACTAATAAATCCGATAACGAACAAACTGAAACCGGAGAAAAAGATGAAATCAATATAACAAACTGTAGTAATACATATAGAAATTGCATTGTTTTTATTTTTCAGTTTTACAAAAATTTAATCTACACACATTGACATACGTTAATTTATTCATTACTTATAAATTAATGCTAACATTTACTTCCACTCAAGTATTATGTGAACGAACATTTTCAAAATTTAAATACATTTTAAACAGAATGCGAAATTATTTAAGTCAGGATAATTTCGAGTCTTTCATGCTCATGTCATGCACGAAGGATATTTTGGAAAAATTAGTTAAAAAAGAAATCAGTAAAAAAATTCTAAAAAGAGTCATTTATTAAATCGTCTTTTAACTCAGATTTAAACAAATAATTATATTTAATTTTATATGTGTCATTTTTACGATTCAAGGAGCTATTCTACAACATTTCAAGTGTTTAATTTTTTATCCAATCCAACCCTGACTAAAAATAATGAATAATCGAATATATTGTTCGATATAATTTACAGATGGAAATATCTCAGACTGGCGTAGAATAATTGATACGAATATAATGGGCCTGTGTGTTTGTACTCGAGAAGCAATCAAATCAATGCGATCTAAAGGTCAAGAAATGCCGGGACATATTATTCACATTAATAGCATAGCGGGACATTACGTACCATCCAATCTTCCCCAATCAAATGTTTATCCAGCTAGTAAACATAGCGTCACTGCTCTAGCACAAACACTACGTCATGAACTAAATGAACTTGCTAGCCGAATTAAAATTACAGTAAGTTGCAATTTTTTAAAAGTTTAAAATGTTATATGTATAATAATATTATATAATTAGCTGCATGAATAATAATTTAATAAAATAAAATCTGTAGCAAAATTAAATTTTTTAAATTCATAACTATATAAAGATTGTACTCCATTATTTCCACCAATACTTGTCTTCCACCAATTCTTTTTTCCACTATACACTTTTTCCATTAATTCTTTTTTCCACTAATTCTTTTTCCACTCTATATTTTTTCCACCAATTCTTTTTTTCACTAATTTTCTTACCAAACTTAACCTAACTCTAACCTAATCTAACCTAACTTAACCAAACCAAAAAATTTCGTAGAAAAAAGTATTGGCGGAAGAAAAGTACGGAGGAAGAAATGGAGTGGAAAAAAAAGTGGAAAAAATGCCTTCTTATCTTATATAAGTAATAATATATTTAAATACAAATAACAAATTTTTTATTTAAATCTGTGAAAACAGAAAAAAATCAATTTCTTATCATTTAAGTGCAATAATTAAATTTTTAATTAATATTTGACTAAAAAATTCAGATTTAAAGTAAATAAATATATGTAACAAAAGTAACATTGAGAGCAATTTTAATTTATTTTTAAAAGTGTAGTTGGCTTCTCTGTAAGTTACATTAAAACCATAGTAAAAACTTACTAATAAATAACTATATTTTTAACATATTAATATATAATTTAATATAAATATAATTAAGGAAGTAATCCAGTTCTCTGGATCGAAAACGTCGATTTTTTTTTTCATAAAATTAATGCTATAAGTGTATAGACTCCGCTAATTCGAAAAAATTACGAAGTTATTTTAAACTTTCAAGCCCGTTTTCTCGAAACGTACTTTTTCGTCATGACTCCGGTGATTCTAGCGCCCAAACGGCACATGCTATATATATTATTATAATTATTATAATTATGTTTATTTCAGAGCGTAAGTCCTGGTTTAGTCCGTACAGAAATTATAACAGCAAATGGTTTCGTATTAGACCAAGAACTAGAGAAGAGATTAAAAGAAACTCCAATTCTTGAAACTGAGGATGTAGCTGATGCAGTTTTGTACGCTCTCGGTACAAAACCAAATGTTATGGTAAATAAAATACAAAATACATTTAAATTAATCATTAATTAATATTTGTTATACAGAACTAAAAAACTTTAATTTTTTCTTTTTAATATAAGAACTTCTGAAAGATTTGAATTATATTAATATTTTTTTAAAAAAAACTTAAAAATTTGTATAAAAAAAAATAAAAACAATTTTATTATTGTATATCCCTACAAATTATAAAAAAATTGGTCGAAACAACTTTGCCAAGTCATGCTGAAGAAAACGCAAGCCGCCATGTTATCAACTATATCTTGGATACTACATACATTCATATACATACACAATCACGCCATATACCCAAAAAGAAGTGGCACAAACTCTTTCCACTATCCCAAAATCAGCTTCCTCCAAATATCATTATTCAGACAAGCAACTTTAGCTTTATCTACATTCATAATTCTTCTTCTATTTCTACTACTTGGAAACTTCCGCTGACGCAAAACACATTCAATCATACCACTCCAAATACTCATCCACGAAAACGTATACCTTTACAATCATTCATAAGAATTTTTTTAACCAAACATTTATTAGACATTTGCTCAAGATATCTAAACCATCTTAACTGGCTGACATAAACTTTTGTTACAACAATTTATTCAATTTCACATTCATCATACACTAATCTACTTCGTATCTCCTAGTTACACTACATACTTCACGTGAAAATCTCATTTCTACAGCAGTCAATTTTCTTTTATATTTGTGCAGCCAAACACAACATTTACTACCACACATCAATGTAGGCACTAAAACAGCATTGTATATAATCAAACGGAAGGGGTTCTTTGGAAACATTTACATTCTTAGCAAAAGTACCCACAACATTGCAACTAACATAAATTCTTCTATCAATTTCACGATCAAAACGACTACCGTCAATAGACACATTATATTCAGTCGTCAAGTCACTCTTCTCAAAAACTAAAACTGTGCCATTATTAATATTCAACACAAGATTCATTATACTCCGATATATTAAAAATGTCATTAAAAAAAGAAAATAATTATTGCATTATTTCAGCTTTTTAAATAGTTTGCTTACTTACTGTTTAGCAGTATCAATAACTGCTAAATAAAATTTTATTAAATTTTTTTTTTAATTTAAACATATATCGTCATATAAAGAAACGAATTTTTTTTCTGCGTTCATCTATACTTGTAAATTCTGGTTATTGATTAATTTCATTTTCTATAAATTGCTCAAAACTTATATCTGATATTACATTTATCAAGAAAATTATTTAAAAATTCAGCTGATTCAGTAATACTCACATTGCTATTCTGGAACATTTTACTTACAACGTCTATTTTACTAAATAATAGTAGAACAAATAAAATTATTGGCTGATATTACGAACTTGATGTTTTAATTGTTTTAGTTCATTTCCAGCTCTATGATAGTTTCGTTGTCTTAAAACCGATATTAATTAAAATTAATTTTAAAACAGAGTTAGTAATACGGGCCAATATGTTCATTTATATTTTCTAATAATATGTGTGCCGTAAGTTTTATATATATATATATATATATATATATATATACATACATACACAATCACGCCATGTACCCATGCACATGTACATACATGCACAAAATCTTTTCATCATCCCGAAATCAGTCGCCTCCAAACATTCCTATTCAAACAAACAACTTTTGCTTCATCCACATTCGTAATTCCTCTCTCATACATCCTCTTTTATTCCTACTACTTGAAAACTTTCGCTCACACAAAACATTCTTAATCATACTACTCCAACTACTCATCGGACGTCCACGCAAACGTATACCATAGAAATCATTCAAATAAATCTTTAAATCTTTTATTAATATATATATATATATATATATATATATATATATATATATATGTTAATATAATTTAATTTAATTATCAATTAATCATTGATATTTATTAAATCTATAGGTATATATAATACATTAATTTTTATTTATTAATAAACTATATTCTAAACAGAAATTTTATATAAAATATAAAACAGCCTCATCTTCTTTTGTCTGCCTGCCTCATTTATGATTTTTATTAAATTTTAATAGTTATAAATATAAATTTTTAATAATATTATTTATTAATAAAACATATGCTTGCAAAAATGATGCAAAAATATAAAATTATTACAAGCAATGTTAATAATAATGCGTTTTTTTTTAATAAAATATTATTCTTGTTGCAGATAGAAGAAATAACTCTTCGTCCAGTTGGTGAAAGATTTTAATGAAAAATATAAACTATATCTTATTTTAAAATAATAATCACATATTACGTTGACATTGACCACAATGTGAAATATATATACATATATAAAATAATAATATTATAACTGTTGTTAATAATAGAATTTAATTAGAATAATAAAATGATATAAATAACTTGATATGTTTAAAACACCTTGCAACCTGTATAGTTATTACGTTTATGTATATATATATATATATATATATATATATATATATATATATATATATATATAAATAGTAATATAAAGTAATAAATACTGTCAGTTAACTTCTGTGCATGTGTGTTAACTATATCAGTGATTCGTACAATTAAAATATATTATTTTTCTTAAATAAAAATTATTTTTTCTATTTTTACATAAATCTTTCATGTTACATAACTCAAATGGTATAATTATTAAATAATAAACATTTGTAAAAATGAACGTTTCAATTGTAAACATACAAAATTCTTTTGTTTCAAGTTCGTATGATTTGATGATTTCGACACACCCTCTGTATTTATCCTATATATAGTGTTCCAGTAATATTATTAGTACTGTTCTTGTAATAAAAAATAATTAAAAAATACGATACAAGAACGGCAGACTGATATTGAGCAATTAAATTTTTCTTGAAAATTATAAATTTATAATGATTATAATGATATTTGTAATATCATTTCTGATATTACAATTTTAATCTGAAATAATTTTTGATAAGATAACTAAACTTTTTTCGTCGATCCAGATTTTCAATATAGCTTTTTTGGTAAAAAATGGCTGCCATTTAACCAAAAAAGTCCAATTTTAATCTTTTTTTTTAACTTTAACAATAAAAAAATTATGTTAAATTTAAAAAAAAATAGAAGAACTGAATCGTCACAAAAAGGATAACACATTAAGGAAAATGGATACAAGATTTGAAATAAATCGGTTTACAAATAAGTATGATATGGTGTCCAACAACTTTGTAAACATGTTTTTTTAAAATAATGATAATTATTATTAAAAATTATTTAAATTAATTAAGCATTGGAATTAAAATATAGCCAAAACATAGACCTTTTCAATACTCGGATGATCCACTTTAAGACATAATTATAGAAAATTAAATTCTTTAAAATGATACTATTGATCTCTCTTTTTCTACGATATTTTATGTGTTTAAAAGTTGATTATAAAAGAAACACTTCTTCTCATACATCCCAAAAAATCGTATGCATCATAGTAGATTTTTTATTTTAGTTTTAAGATATATCAGGCTTTCTTTTGACAGGGGTTGACGTAGCCACGCGGGCCGCCACAATTTGAAAACATTTTTTTAACATAAAAATTTGAAAAAGTAGATTAAATATACCGTAATAACATGTACAACTATATGAGAAAATTCCAAAACTTTTCATGTTTTCAGAGTGTTGAGTGTGGTGTAGTACCTTAAATAAAACAAGATTAGAAGTATATGGGTAAACCCATATATAGACTACTTTGACATTTCTCGGAAAATTGGCAACACTGTATTTTAATAATATTATAATTTATGTGGGCACTAGGAGATACTTTTCTGAAAATTTGATCAAAATCCAATAAATAATGTAGCCCCAAGGAATTTTTAAAAAATTTTGTGATTTTTTTCTTGATAAGTTGGCAACACTGTATTTTGTTAAAATTACATAAATTATATGAATACTAGGAAAATATTTGTGAAAATTTGAGTAAAATCGGTTGAATAACATGGCCATAATAAAATTTTTAAAATTTTAGTAATTTTTTTCTCGGAAAGTTGGAAACACTGAATATTAATAAAATTATGTAATTAATGGGAGCATTAGGGAAATCTTTTCTGAAAATTTGATCATAGTGGTCATAATGAATTTTTTAAAAATTTAGTAATTTTTGTTTCGGAAAGTTGGCAACACTGGATATTAATAAAATTATATAATTAATGGGAGCATTAGGGAGATCTTTTCTGAAAGTATGATCAAAATCGGATAAATAATGTAGCCAATATGAATTTTTAAAAACTTTAGTAATTTTTTTCTCGGAAAGTTGGCATCGCTGGAAAAAAATAAAACCACATGATCATCTTGGGTATTAGACAAATTTATCCTGGAAATTTCATTAATATAGGTTGAACCGTCTAGGAGGAGTTGCGGCCACAAAATTTTGACTTAGGACCGAGCGAACTGACGACGCACACACATACACCCACATAAACTAAATTCAGAATCGCACGCGTTTTAACCAATTTTGAAGCACTTTTTCCACTCCGATTGAGGTACCTCTAAAACAATGTATTTTGTCACATGACGATCTTACAGTATCGGTTCAAGCACAGCATCAATGGCCGTATTCTCACCTCATGCATAAAAGTGATTTTTTCTAAAAGTACTTTTAACGTTTACTTAAAATTATTTATTAAGCACTTTATAATAGTTTATTTAAATTTTATAATACCAAATATAATAAAAATGATTAAAAATAGAAAATCTATATATATATATATATATATATATATATATATATATATATATATATATATTTGATGAAAAACAAAAGTTAAAAAATATTTTGAAATTAATGATAAAAGCACTTTTTCACGAAAAAGTGAGGTGAGAATACGAGCCAATGTTTTCCGAAACAACAACCGATTTTGGCCAATTACGTTTCACGATTGAATTCGTTAAAGCATCGATATACACTGGTCTCTGATGAGGCTTTATCACACAAGAGTTGAATTAAGTTTATCGATACACTGTTGCTTGAGTTAATCCACGTGGAAAGTTGTAAAAAATAATCGCACTGATATGTATACGATTTAATTTCTGTTTTTTGTCGAGATAAATTTTTTAGGTTACTGTAAACAATAACACAAATAGTGCTCGTACGTCAAAACGTTGTCAGTACGTACATATACCGTCAAAAATGTTAAACTTCACGATTGAGATGTCAGTTGTCATATGGCAGAATTAGGGTTACCCAATCCCAAAATATAAAAGGCAACCCTTGTTTAGTTAGTTTTAGAATTTATGTAGATAATTCATCTAAATGAAACAACATTACCGTTTATTACCACTTTGACTGCAAGGAAAAAGTGGTATAGCGTTTGGTACGGTGTCTGTATCATTTAAAAAAAAAAAATGTATAGAAATCCTTCATATAGCCTCTAGATGACGAATCTGAACTTAGTTTATGTGGGTGTATGGATGTGCGTCGTCAGCTCGCTCGGTCCTCAGACAAAATTTTGTGGCCGCAACTCCTTCTAGATGATTTAACCGATTTTAATGAAATTTTCAGGATAACCGATTTTAATCAAATTTTCATAAAAAAATTTCCGATTGCCTAAATAAATTATGCAATTTTAACAAAGTACAATGTTGCCAACTTATCGAGAAAAAATCACAATTTTTTTTTAATTTATTGTGGCTACACCATTTATTCGATTTTGATAAAATTTTCAGGAAAGTTTCTCCTAGTGCTCACATAAATTATAATATTATTATAGTACAGTGTTGCCAACTTTCCGAGAAATGTCAAAGTGGTCTATATATGCGTTTACTCATATACTTCTAATCTTGTTGTACTCTAATCTGAAAATATAAAAGGCATTCCTCGTAGAGTAACTTGTAATTTAAATTTTGATGATAATTGTTTTTTCCTTGCGAACGTCACTGATAATGTTAATTATGAAAAAGAATAAATAGTTTAACTGTAACGATGTTTACCTTCTTAATGTGGATCACATCGTGTATTTTCAATTAATGAATACACTGAAGATGTAAATATTCGAAAATTAACATCATCATTATCTAGACCATTTATTAGGTAGTTACTAAGACGATCTGACATAACCCAGATATTTCTATATCTATCAACTTTAACATCATTGGGAAAAATTAATTTTTCATTGTCTGTGGCAAGTATCTCTAAATTTTTACTATCGTATTCATTTTCCGAATTCCAACAACCAACTCCATTAACATCCAGTAAATTAAAGAACATTACGCCATCTTCGTCCATAAACTTGGTAGTAACATGTCCATGTGGTCCTCTATCTTCTAAAGCATGGAACTGATGAAAACTGTTACCTACATTTGAGCTATTTCGTAAAATTCTGGTTGATACAGCAAATTCTCTAGTACTTGCTAAAGGACTAAAGTAAAGTGTACGACAGCCATCTGATTCTAATGGTGACAGTGTGATACCAAATATTCCTTCATCGCCCCATTGAAAATTTATTCCACCAACGTTAAAATCTCCTGCTAGAGGATCCGGCAGAAAGAAGTTGTGTTCAAATCGCCAAGATGTATTTTGCTTCCATGAATAGACGATTAAACCTGTTTAATGAAATTTTATTTTTAATTTTTAAATATTACTAATAATGATAATAGAATTAATGTTGTTGGTAAAGTTATGAATCTTGTGTTAAATATTGATAAGTGCAAAGTTTTAGTTTTTGAGAAGAGTGACTTGACGACTGAATGTAATGTATATATTGATGGTGCACGTTTAGAGCAGGTAAATGAATTTGTGTATTTGGGTAGTTTGTTGTCTAGAAATGGCCGTTTTGATCGTGAAATTGAAAGGAGAATAAATGCTGGTTGTAAGGTTTTGGGTGCTCTGGGAACATTTTATAGAAATGTAAAATATTAATTATTTTTAATAAAAAATTTATTTTCTTGATTTATTAATATCTCGTTTATTAAATAATTTCTTTTATGTCTTGCAATAGAGATTTATGCAAATTATTTAAGTTATTGAAACTTTTGTTTGTAATTACTCTACACAGATTTTTTAATGTTAAAAAGTAAGTAACAATACAGTACAATACTCTACCGCATAGCAAAGTATGTTTCATTGACTAGGTATAGAGCAGAGACGGGTTATGTTTATACTAAAATTTTAAAAGAAATTGTCGGAAGATCTATAACAGTTAAGGTTTAAAATTGTTTGTCTCGGTCAGCTGTTTTTGGAATAGTTACAGTTACTCACATCAATGGAATAGCTAGAGTGGGGGCGGGGGTGGCAGTCCGCCTCGGGTGACACCATTTTAGGGGTGACACCATTCTCGGGATGACAAATTGCACCAACTGAATTATTTTAGTGAATTTGTGATTTAAATCATAGTCAGTCATTTTTGTTCTTATTCAATGTTTTAATCTTTCGGGCAATAAATAAAATAGTACATTTGTCAATAATTTTATTGTTTTATGATTATATAACTTGATTTAATTTATTGTATTATTGTTTTTGTTTTCATGCGTTATTGTAAAACTTTTTAAATTTTCCTTAATTTATAGAATTTTATAGCATGTGAAGTTCCTGTGCACACCATCACACTGTCACTGTCACTGTCACTGTCACTGTCACGTCACTGTCACTGTGTGAATTTATGTAATTTTACTGTGAACACTAACCAAACAGCGTCCAGAGTGGAACATTTGGCATATTCGCAGTTCTTACTAATTTAACCACCAAGAGTGAAGCAACAGTATTATTTTTTCCCCTAAACACGCTATAATTTCTATTTCTTTTTACATACATCTGAGTATAAGGGTTACACCATTATCTCTCATTTTGTATGTAGAAAGTTGAGTTTCTAATATCATCTAGCGGTTTAAATATAACGTGACAGATAGATAGAATTATTGTTCTACTTGCACAATATACATTCGAATAATATCATTCAATTAATTATTCGATTATAATATTCAATCGAGTACCAATCATTCGTTTATTCAAATCATTAGATTACGCTCCCGTCGCTACTACTTACCATATCCTAATCCATCGCTTAAATAAGCATACGCATCATCACAATTTTTTCCCAGATCAACGGCAATATTAGCAATGAATGTGTTTGGATTCGTATCTTCCGAACGAAATTCATATCTACGTAGTCGTTTATCAGTTCGTAAATTAAATACGTTTATAGCATATGGACAAACAACAGTTGATGTGTTGGCAACTCCGAATGTACCAGCATCATAGACCCATAACCTATCGCAACTGTCAGCTCTAATTCGATATACCGACGATAAAGCATTGGAGCAATCACCAAATCTGTTAAATTCGATATTCGGATATGGAATTAACAATGGAGATTTAGATTTCGAATTCAATGGTACGTAATTTAAAGTTGATGGTATTCCTGTAACAAAATATATTTATAATAAAAAAAATTTTGTAACTCATCATACAGGGTGTTTCCAACTACTCATCGGACGTCCACGCAAACGTATACCATCAAAATCATTCAAATAAATCTTTTTAACCAAACGTTCATTAGACATTCGCTCAACATGTCCGAACTATCTTAAGTGACTAACATCAACTTTTGCTACAACATTTTTTTAAATTTCACACTCATCATAAGATAACAAATTACATATTAGAGTACATATTGCTTTTTCGTTGGATTATATTTTATAAATATAAATTTAATAATAATAATAATATATAGATACCATTTCTCCATCTTGGTACTGTTATAAATAATTTATCATTCCAAATTTCCATTCCAACCGGCAAATTATTTTCTGGAATTAATTCGCCAGTTTCGATTGCTTCATCATGTAGCGTTTCATTGGGATATTTAAAATCCATTAAATTCCAATAGTAATATTCTTTTAATTTTGAGCTACAGATACTTCTATCTAATAATATGGTTATTATCGCACACAATATTTGATATTTCATATCTGAAACATAATTTTTATATATATATATATATATATATATATATATATATATAACATTTATTAGTGACGGGATAATTCGAATAAAAACGAATCGATCATTCGAATCAAATTGAAATCATTCGGGTGATGAACAAACACAAAGTGTAAAATTTCCATAAAAATATAAAAAAATTGATTATAAAATTAAAAAAAAACCTTAGGGCTAATATTTTTTTTAATTATTCAAAATCAGAGCCAGTCAATCTAAACAAATAGCAAATAACCATGAAACAATAAATACTAAAGATGCTAGTTTGACTGATAAAGGCACTTAAAGTGGGGAGAAAAAAAAAAGGTGCCAACATATAACTTATAAATAATTATATTTAATTTTATTTTTTTATATAAATAAAAAGTTATAATGAAAGTTTATATTTAGTTAAATACTGGAATTTTAGTAAGGTTATTTTGTTGTACCAGTTACACTAAAACTTTTTACTACACTTCTATAATTGTTAATTTTACTGATTAAGTTTTACAATGTATTTTAATTGACATGATATATTATATTTTCACTATTCATCGACAATATGTACAATATTTTAAATATTTAACTTAACATGTGACTTACTGAATTCAAAAAAAATTTAAAACATATTGAAGATGGCTAGGATTTCTAGTCGAAACGTTCAATAAAATTTGTTAACATTTAATGTTCAAATTATTTCATCCGATCCATATCGCCAATTAATTCATTAAACTATATATAAAAGGATCATCATACAATTTGTTTATCATTTTGAGTTTATGTTATAGCTTAAATAAATTAATATTTTAATTATTTATTAAATAAATTAGAAAAGTATATGTAACTGGTTACTAAAATTACAGTATTTAACTAAACACATAATTTATTATTACTTTTTAATTAAATACGAAATTTAAATTAAATATAATAATATATGTTATATGTTAAGATCTCTTTTTTCTCTCCCACACTTCAGTCAAACTAGCTTCGTTAGTATTCAGTTAGTATTCATAGTTTCATGGTTATGTAGTTATGTTATTTGTTGCTTGGTCAGTTTGATAATTAAAAAAAACTCTTAAGGTGTCTTTCAATGTTATAATCTATGTTGTATATTTTTATAGATATCTGCTAGTTTTTGGTTAAATATTTAACCAGAATAATAATAACAATTTTTACAGAAAAATGTGATCATTTCAATTTAATTACATATTTGTGTTTAACAAATTTATTACTTAAAAACAGAAATAGATTGCTCTTTTTGTGTATCCACAAATAATCTAAGGTAAATATCTATAAATTATTTTTAATTGTATTCTGTATTATATTACGTTTGCGTGGACGTCCGATGAGTAATTGGAGTGGTATGATTGAGAGTGTTTTGCATGAGTAAAAGTTTCCAAGTAGTAGGTATAAAAGAGCATATATGAGAGAGGAATTATGAATGTGGATGAAGCAAAAATTGCTTGTTTGGATAGGAATGTTTGGAGGTGACTGATTTCGGGATGATGAAAAGAGTTTGTGCCACAGCCTTTTGGGTACATAGCGTGATTATGTATGTATGTATTACATATAAAATTGTAAACATATTATCATCCGAATGATTTCAATTTAATTCGAATGATTAATTATTTTTCATTCGAATTGTTTCATCAATAATATTAACTTAGTCGTGTACATGACATTAATATATGGAACATATTTTAGTAATGTTACATAAATAAATATATACACAATCACGCCATGCACCTAAAAGAGTGCGGCATAAAAACTTTCCATTATCTAGAAATCAGTTACCTCCAAATATTCCTATCTAGATAAGTAACTTCAGCTTCATCCACATTCATAACTCCTCTCATACATGCTCTTCTATTCTTACTACTTGGAAACTTTTTCTCACTCAAAATATTCTCAATTAAACCACTCCACCTACTCATCGGACGTTCACGCAAACATATACCTTCAAAATTATTCATATAAATCTTGTTAACCAAACGTTCATTAGACATTTGCTCAAGATGTCTGAATCATCTCAACTTTTGCTACAGCATTTTTTTCAATTCCACACTCTCATACACTAATCTATTTCGTACCCGTTTCCTTCTAGTTACACCACATACTTCACGTAAAAATATTATTTGCACAGTTGTTATTTTCCGTTTTATGCTTTTTTAGCCAAACCCGACATTCACTACCGTACATCAACAAAGGCACCCAAAACAGCATTGTATATACTCAAACGGGCTTCTTTGGAAACGTTTACATTCCTAACAAAAGTACCCAAAGCACCCAAAACTTTACAACCGGCATTAACTTTTCTATCAATTTCACGATCAAAATAACTATCTATAGATAATAAACTACCCAAATAATGTAATGTTAGTAAAGTTAATATTTATATATACTTATATTTATTTAATATTTATTTTCTGAAATTGCCATTAATAAACTAATTAAATCATTAGTTAATTAATTCTATAATGACGATTTTAGTTTTTAAATATTAAACTAAATTATTACATTAATTTCACAGATATACTTAAGAACTTTAATTCAATATTATTTTAATAAATTTTTCATATATTTTATTTTTTACTATAACTATAATATTAAGAATAGATAAACAACAGTTATTTCTTACCCATAATGTTTAAAGTACAACACCTACACGCAAACTAATTAATAATTTTTATAATTAAATATATTTAAAGAAAGCCGAGTTCGGGTCTAGCGACCACAACCTTCTATTGTGATTTTCAACATTGTCAACGTACATAATTCATAATTATGCAACTATTTCTTCCGTATTTGTATTGTTTAATTGAAAATTTCTTGCCGAATGACGTACAATTATCAAAAAAATATGGAACATAGTAAAATTTTTTTTTCAGAACTCATTGTATTAAAATAAAACTAATGTAAAAAAGTTTTAGGTTTAAATTCTGTTAATTATTTTTATTGTCATTGATAAGTTTTTGACTTGATGAAGATGAGCGTTTAGCTTTCGTCGAAATGTCATTTAATAAAAATAAATAACAGAATTTATACCTAAAACTGTTTTTATATGAATATTATGAGTTCTAAAAAATATTTTACTATGTTAAAATAAAACTATTTCAGGTTAAAGTTCTGTTAAATTATTTATTTGAAGACAACGCTTATCTCAACGCTCGTCTTAATCAGGATAAAAAATACTAATGACATTACAGTAAATAACAGTACATAGAAACAAGTTACTAGGTAACAAATAAGTAACTAGATAATAAATATTATTCATTTTTAATTAATGGACGCCGAATTTTATTTAACTCACAGTAATTCATGTTATAATAATACTCAAAAATATTGAGATTTTATATTTTTCCTAAAATTTTACAAGTTACTCAGTCATTAAATCGGCTTGTTAGGCTATGCATCAATGACTGGTCAGTTTAACCGTAGACACGTGTTTCGACCTATAGGGTCTTATCAGAACGCGATTGATGTTACATGTAATAAACTTCTAACGGCTACAGTTCCGTTAGAAAGCATTTTTGGACATATGTTTATTTGAAGTTTTTATTTAGATTACTCATAGAAATCATCCGGTGTACTTTTTCCCCAATGTCATAAATCACCCTGTATAATAGTAAAGAATGTAGAGAGTAGCTGTCGATACGCCCCACGTTTTTTGTTTTAAATCTTACAAGTATTATCATAGCTATTAAAAATTCACAATCACAAATTTTCTGTACAATCTCTATGGGATCAGAAATCTCTATAGGTTTATAAATCTGTATGGAGCTAGGATGCCCAGTATTTCTAAGTATAATTACTCAACTTCTGTAATTTTACATAATGGGGTCGTTGCGCTCATTTTTTTAATTTTTTTAATGAAAAATATATATTTAGACAAATACATATACAGGATATCCCATTTTAATCCGCCACTTGCAATAACTTTAAAACCGTGCATCGGACAAAAAAATGTTTCGAATGAAAAGTAAATGGTTTTGAGGAGGACATCTGATGCAGGGACTCTTGCCCACCTCGGACCCCCTGGGGGGCGGGAACTGGGGGCAACTTTGAAATCTTAAATGGAATCCCCTATTTTTTATTGCAGATTCGGATAGACCATTAAAAAGTATGTAAATTTTATTTTGTCCTTGTCTAATCTGAAAAAGTTTGACATAATAAGCGATGTGGAGATTCTGTGGCGCGTCAAAAACGCTATTTTTCCTATTTTTTTTAAAAAAATACTGTAATCGTTTTTGAATTAAAAAAATGTGTTTTGGCCTTGTTTTTATAATAATCTTTTAATATTTATTATTGAAAATAGTAAATTTGATTGAGCGCAACGACCCCATTGTTTAAAAACATATAATATCAAAACTATTACAAACATTATGTAATATGATATTACAAACAAGATCTAAAAGTACATATGTATGTAATATTACAATCTCTTTTAGTAAATTTACAGAACTTCAGTAAATTTGTAGTCAGGAATTTTCCATAAATAGGTAAAATTTGTTTAGTACTGTAATATTGTTGTTGGTATAATTAAAAGCATTTCTAAATTTATATAAAGGATGTATTTAATATATACTTAAAATATTTTATTAGTATGTGCTGTAACTAGAAGAGATCGGGTACGAAATAGATTGGTGTATGATGAGTGTGAAATTGAAAAAATGTTGTAGCAAAAGTTGGTGTTAGTCAGTTAAGATGGTTCGGACATGTTGAGCGAATGTCTAATGAACGTTTGGTGAAAAAGATTTATTTGAATGATTTTGATGGTATACGTTTGCGTGGACGTCCGATGAGTAGTTGGAGTGGTATGATTTAGAGAGAGGCTTGCGTGAGCGAAAGTTTCCAAGTAGTAGGAATAGAAAAGCATGTATGAGAAGAATTATAAATGTAGATTAAGCGAAAGTTGCTTGTTTGGATAGGAATGTTTGGAGGCGACTGATTTCGGAATGATGAAAAGAGTTTGTGCCACACCCTTTTGGGTACATGGCGTGATTGTGTATGTATGTATGTATGTATGTATGTATGTATGTATGTTACACAAAATATGTTATAAGTCTCATTATTTTGATGAATTATTATAGATATTAATATGCAAGCTATAATTTTACATAATTTAAGAAGTTATATCAACAATATGTAATTATACATCAAATATGTGATTTAATTTCCAGAAAGTAAACAATTTTATATACTATTAGATTATTTTTACTTACATTATATATGATTGTTATGAAATATGTAAAAATTACAGAATTTTGAAGTAGTAATACAGAATGTTTATAGTAAAATAAAATTACAGATTTTTATAGTACAATTTTATTACTATATTTCTGTGATTTCGACATTTTAAATTTTTTTATAGTTGGATGGTCTAGTGTGAAATAGTGAACGTAGCATATACACACATATGTGTATACTAACACAATCTAAATTCAGATTTATAATTTGAAAAATGTATCAAGAATTTTTTACAATTTTAATTAATTTTTAACCATATTACAAACACTACTTCTTTTAGTCAAAATAATAAAAAGGCGAAAGAGTCAATATTTGATAAGAGAAAAAATAACATTTTCGACAAAAACAAAAAAATTTACAAAATTTGTAATTAACTATTTAAATTTAAAAAAAAAAAAAAATGTTTTTTGTTATAAAAAAAAAATAATTAGAAAATTAATCATAAGACCAAATTTTGCTGATTAAACGTTATGTAATTAAAAAAAATCAATTAAATAATTATTTATAAATGTTAATGTTGTACCAAATCAAAAGTAATAAATCATGTAAAAACTACGCGGATTAAATTGACTCGTCAACTTTTATCAACAAGTATTAATAAAGTCATTTTTAAACACAATAATAATGATAACAAACTTTGGTACATCATCAGTTGAAAATGCTGTATAATAATATAATTTTACTAAAAATATATTTTGTATGTAAGAATAAGAAATTTTTAAAAATTTTAATAATTTTTTCCCGGAAAGTTAGCAACGCTGTATTTTACTAGAATATAGACACTAGGAGAATCTTTTGTAAAAATTTAATTCTTTGCAGTTAAAGTGGTAATATAAAAACTAATAAATTTAGTAAAACCACTTTTTTCATTTTATATAAAATACGAGATTCGAAAATTGTTCATTCTTAATCTGTCTCAAAAATTTGTTAAAATTGGATAAAGACTGTAGTAAAAATATATTTGTAAAAATTTAAATATATTTTTGTGCAGAAATAAAATTTTACAATTTTTTTAAATATTAAGTTTTTCCGTAAATTTTTATGTAGTCAAACAAAATTAAATTTTAATATTTTTTTCTTTAAAATTGGCAACGTTGTGAAAAACTATAATGAGACTGCTATGCAGAAAATGACATGCACGTTAGATTTTTCCATTTCTAAACAAATTTCTATATCTCGCCACTAAAAAGCTATATAAAAATGTTTTTAGCTGAGTAACTGAGACTTTTAACAAGTTGAAAAATATACCCACTTTTATAATCATACGACGTATGTCTTTCTAAAGCTAATTTTATATATAAATTAAAATTAATTGTGTACTAGTAATTGTGTATAAGTATTACCAAAGCAATATGAAGACAATACTCATGCAAAGATTAATTTCAATTGTACTTTTGCTAAATTCAGGTAAATATTATTTTACTTATAGTATTTTATTAACTATTAAGAATAAAAAAAAACACTCATTTAAAATTTTATAACTAATATAGTTACTTAAATTAAAAAAAAAAATAATCTACTTAATAATTATAGAAAATATAATAAATAATAATATGTGTAATATAAGATGCTTATAATTAATTAACTTAATTAATTATAATTATAATTAATAAAATTTTAATTATTAAATTATAATATTAATGTCAAAAGATAAACTTTTGTTCTTAGATCCTGAACACGGGCTAAAAGCATGAAATAGTTTATCTTAGCCCCATACAGATTTATAACAATCCATACAGAAAAATGAAAATGTGGAGCGCATGCATTAGATAACAGTAAAGAGTGTAGGGAGTAGCTGTCATTGCCGTACATTTTCTGTATGGGATTATAACGCTTTATGGCTTTAGGAGAAATTATTTTATATTTTTTAGTCCTTGTTAAAAACGTGATAAGTATATTATTCTTTTTTATTTAAATAATGATTTACTAATTATTTTTATATTGTGCAAAAATTTATTAAATACTGGTCATTAACAATTTTTTACTAAACAAGACTGAATGGGGAAGTTTAGCGTGATTGAAGTTGTGTGTAAAATTATTTTTTCTCAAATATATATATATATATATATAAAATAATAAGAGAAACTGCCATTAAAATTTTTAAACTCTTTTCATCATCCCGAAATCAGTCGCCTCCAAACATTCCTATCCAAACAAGCAACTTTCGCTTCATCCACATTCATAATTTCTCTCATACATGCTCTTTTATTCCTACTACTTGGAAACTTTCGCTCACGCAAGCCACTCTCTCAATCATACCACTCCAACTACTCATCGGACGTCCACGGGGCAAACGTATATCATCAAAATTATTCAAATAAATCTTTTTAACAGCAAACGTTTATTAGACGCATTCGCTCAACATGTCCGAACCATCTTAACTGACTAACACTGCAACTTTTGCTACACCATTAGTTTTTCAATTTCACACTCATCATACACTAATCTATTTCGTACCCGATCTCTCCTATTTAGACCACATACCCCACGTAAGAATCTCATTTCCACAGCAGTCATTTTCCGTTTATGTTTATGTAATTACTAATATTATTAAATAAAATTATACGTAATTCGCAGTTGAATCAGCAAATATTAATTGCAAGAGGAAACATCTGTCTCAGTTTTCCCATCATCTAGAACGGTCACATAGTCAAAATAGTACGTTTGCATCACTGGGTCAATTTCCTTTTTACGCTGTTTTACTAAATACTAAACAGCATGTATTCTGCGGCGGAAGTATCATTACTGACACGCATATTTTAACTGCAGCTCATTGTTTTTTTGACGAGTAAGTAAATTTTTGTCTATATTGTAATTAGAAATAATAATGAAATATTAATATAAAATTGGTTTAGGTTAAAGTTCTGCATTAATATTTATTTAAAATCAACGCTTCTACATATTTCAACGTCCGTCTTCATCAAGATAAATGATATAAATGACATTTCAGTAAATAACAGAACATAGTAGTAGAAATAAAAGAGCATGTATGAGAGGAATTATGAATGTGGATTTAGCGAAAGTTGCTTGTTTGGATAGGAATGTTTGGAGGCGACTGATTTCTCGGGATGATAAAAAGAGTTTGTGCCACACCCATATGGGTACATGGCGTGATTGTGTATGTACATATGTATGTATGTATGTATAAAAACAAATTACTAAATAACAAATAAGTAAATAAATCATGCAATTTATAGATCTTTAATTAAAGCCAAATTTTATTTAACTCAGTGTTTTCATAGTGATTAATATTATCGTTTTTTTATAAATTTCTATTATTTCTTGTACCAATTTGCTTCTTATATTAATTGGTCTAGCAATTATTTCAATATTCTCAAATTTAACATCATGCAGATATTTTAACGCATGTTTAGCAATAGCAGAATTATCTGGATGACTTAGACGAATTTACCACATATATTCTGTAAATCTAGTAGAAACAGTTCTACCTACTTTCTAACATAAACCTTACTGCATTTACAAGTTGTTCTATAATTACCCGAAGATTGGAAAGAAGTGATATTTTTCACGCTTTTCAACATGCGTTGTAGTCTTATGTGTGGAAAATAGGAAACATTAATAAAGTTTCTTGATAAAATTTTGCCTTTTTTATTGGTAACATTTCTCGCAAAAGGCAAAAATGCGTAGATTAAGTTTGCAAATCTTCAACAACTTTAGATCTTTTCGGTTGTATTGTTATGATAAAATTTTTATCATAACCATTTATTAAAAATATGTCTTTAAGCATTTTTTTTTACTTAGGTAACTTGTTTCTATGTTGTTATTTACTGTAATGTCATTTATATCATTTATCTTGATGAAGACAGACGTTGAGTTTTGCCGAAACGTCGATTTTAAATTATTATTAATACAGAACTTTAACCTAAAGCAGTTTTATTTTAATATAATAAGTTCTGAAAGATTTTTATACAAATTCTGGATTCAAACAGAAACATTATCCAAAGGCCAAAATGTATAAAACTTTTTTACGAGTAAATAACCAATTTTTGCAAAGAACAAATTGACAATTTCTTTACGTAAAAAAATTCATAATATGTAGAAAAAGGTTATTCATGTTTGAATCATATGTATCTCCATTGAATTATTTAAATTTATACACAAATTTTTCAAAATTTATAAAATAAATAAATATCATAATACTCCTACAATCTAAAGCAGTATGTTATCAAATTTCTACGTACATCGTCTGCGTAACAAAAATAAAAAATAAATTTAATAAAAATGAAATAAGATTTTTAGGTGGGGTATGTAGTGTAACTAGAAGGAATCCGGTACGATATAGATTAGTGTATGATGAGTGTAAAATTAATAAAAATATTGTAGCAAAGTAGCAAAAGTTAAGATGTTTAATGAAGAAGTAGGAATAGAAAAACATGTATGAAAACAATTATAAATGTGGATGAAGCTAAAGTTGTTTGTCTGGATAGGGATGTTTGGAGAAAACTAATTTTGAGTTAGTGAAAAGAGTTTGTACCACACTCTTTTGGATATATGGCATAATTGTGTATGTATGTAAATTTACTAAAAAATATTATTATAAAAATTAAAAAAAATCCTTGTGCTTTTGATCGAGGGACTCAAGCGCATTTTTGGCAGGCGGATCAGTATTTTTATGAGCATTAATTAACTTATTTAGCATTGGCTGAGCGCTTTTAAACTATTCGATGCGCCAATAACTCGACAACACTGAACTAATGCAAAAAACTAGAACTCTCTACGACGTCTAGTTTATAAGTTTTTCTGGAGCCGAACGAACGAACGACCGACCGACCGAACGGACAAACCGTATTATTGAGCTTCCTTTTTGAAAACAAAAATGCGCTAAAAAAATAGCATAACATCAGATACTTTTATTGAATAAAAGAAACTTATTTCTGAAAAAACAAAAGAAAAGAAAAATATATAATTAGTAAATTTTTACTATTTATTATAATAACCTGAACAAAGCGAAACACTTTTTATCACTTATCACAACAAATTTGACAAATACTTTTTTTACGTATTTTACATTATTTTACACCTCAACGTTAATGGTTTTCATATGTTATTTAATCACTTCCTAAACGCGGATAAAACGCGTTTAAGATCGACTAAAATTTTAATGTTAATGTTAATCGCAGACTTAAATAAGCTTCGGTATTCAAGTAAAATACTAAACACTAAAGGATCCGTATTTTTTGACAGCAGCCGTCCAGGTTTAGGGGGTGAAAATCATTCCCAAAGTTTACAGTAAAATTGGTTTTTTTTTTCTCGGAAATTATCCATCCTAGAACAAGAGTTCTTTTGCATCATATATTAAATTAAATTAAAAATAAAATTGACGTGTTTTTGCTTGCTTTAATTATTTATTGTTTTAAGGGGTTATCTTCCCCTTATATAAGGTGAATTATGACGTCCGTCGGGGAAAAACTACACCGGATGATTCCTTTGAGTAACCTTAATGAAAAACTTCAAATAAACATATGTCGAAAATGCTTTCTAACGGAACTGTAGCAGTTCAATCGCGTTAGCCTTCTTTATTATATCAAAAAAAAAAACTAGTTATAAACTTCTGAATAATTGTAAAATTACTGATTGATTTTCTAACATTTTGTTTAAGCACTAGTAAACCAATTTACTAGTTTATAAATTTTTGTACACATAAATAAATATTTAATAAACAAATTTCAATAATTAAAAATCGAAGACAAATTTTGTCGGGACGCAGTAAGTCATAACTAGTAAATTGGTTTACTAGTGTTTAAGCAAAATGTTAGAAAATCAATCAGTAATTTTACAATTATTCAGAAATTTATGACTTTTTTTTCCTGATATAATAAATAAGGCTAACGCGATTGATGTAATAAACTTCTAACGGCTACAGTTCCTTTAGAAAGCATTTTCGGGCATATGTTTATTTTAATTTTTTTATTTAGATTACTCATAGGAATCATCCGGTGTAGTTTTTCCCCGACGTCATAAATCACTCGTAATTTTTTCGAAATTTTCGAATTCGGGAAAACCGTGTCAGCCACACATTCTATAACATTTACCTATATCATTAATTTTATTCAAAAAACAAAAAGCTATTTGTTTTAATTTATAGAACTAGGTTATCACATTAATTTTAATATATTTTTAAGATTACATAATTATATTATTCATTATTTATAATAATGGAGAATAAAAAATAAAAAACTTGTTTAAATGTTGTATTTACAATTGGAATGTTCTCATTTTAATATACAATAGTATATATTTTTAAACAAAATATATAGGGTATTAATTTTAATATGAAAAAAAAAATTCAATTTACGCAGATTTATGTGGCAGTATTTTGAAAATGTTCACATCATCTTTAAACTAACCGCATCAGAGAATGGTAAGATGGTTATTAGCGTTAGAGTGTGACGTCATCAATTTGCTTGCAAAAGCACAAAAAAAATTATATGTAACGACAATAACCGTATGCTTTTTTAAAAATGTTAAATTTAGAGTTGGTAGCTAGTCCATAAAATCAAATTGAAAGAGTGATTAACCTTTATTTTTTATATTTCAGTTAAATTTCAGTGTGTGATTTGACAAAGGGCATATTCTTCAATATGATATTAAGAAACATAACTATTAAGAATTAATTTATTTAAATATAGAACTTGTTAATTTTAATATGAAAATAATGAAATTCTAGGTCTAATTATCTTCAATTGCAGAAATCCTTTTTATATTTTTAAGCAATTTTTGTATATTTTATTGTGTTTATGTGCATTTTTATGTAATTTTTAAAATATTTTTCAAATCGATATTATTGCGTATCACAGTAAAAATCATTCATGTAAATTTCATAATTATTTTCAGTAATTATAAACCGATTTTATTGGCTTTTGCAATATTGTATATATTAAATTAATTAATTAATTAATTAATTAATTTAATTATATTAATTCATAAAGTTAGAGCACTAACTATTTCAAAAATTAGTGACGTTCAGGGTGGCTTTTTGCCAAAGGGAGGATGTGTGGATCAATTGTTTGCTGTTCGTATGATTGTCGAAAAGTCACTTGACAAAAATAAAAAAGTGTTCTGTGGCTTTCTCGATTTAAGGAAAGCTTATGACATTTTTTTCCGGAAATCTTGTGGGATATACTTCGAGAGTACGGTGTTAATAGTAATCTTTTAGGGGCAATTCAAGCTTTGTATGATGGAAGTGAAGCTGCTGTACGAGTTGGCTATTGGTTATTTAATTTATATATGGGTGTTATTCTTCGGAAAGCTTTCTGTGGTAATGATGGTATACAAATAGGTGATTGTGTTGTACCTGCTTTAGCGTATGCTGATGACGTGGTTGTTTTGGCTGGATCTGAAGAGCAACTGAGAAGGATAATATTGACAGAATTAATGTTGTTGGTAAAGTTATGAATCTTGTGTTGAATGTTGATAAGTGCAAAGTTTCAGTTTTTGAGAAGAACTTGACGACTAAATGTAATGTATATATTGATGGTGCACGTTTAGAGCAGGTAAATGAATTTGCGTATTTGGGTAGTTTGTTGTCTAGAGATGGCCGTTTTGATCGTGAAATTGAAAGGAGAGTAAATGCTGCTTATAAAATTTTAGATGCTTTGGGAACTTTTGCTAGGAATGTAAATGTTTCCAAAGAAGTCCGTTTGAGTATATATAATGCAGTTTTGGTGTCTACGTTGATGTATGGCACGAAATAGATTAGTGTACGATAAGTGTGAAATTAAAAAAAATGTTGTGGCAAAAATTGGTGTTAGTCAGTTAAGATGGTTCGGACATGTTGAGCGAATGCCTAATAAACGTTTGGTTAAAAAGATTTATTTGAATGATTTTGATGGTATACGTTTGCGTGGACGTCCGATGAGTATTTGGAGTGGTATGATTGAGAGTGTTTTGAGTGAGGAAAAGTTTCCAAGTAGTAAAAATTAAAGAGCATGTATGAGAGAAATTATACATGTAGATGAAACGAAAATTGGATAAGAATGTTTGGAGAAGACTGATTTCGGGATGAAAAAAGTTTGTGCCACACTCTTTTGGGTACATGGCGTGATTGTGTATATATGTATTTTATGACAAAATAATTTTTTAAAATTAATTTACATTTTTATTATATATAGGGCATCAAATATTTTATTGATTCTGTATAATTATTTAATATATTTATGTTACATTTTGTCGCCCACCTTATAATATGAAATGAAGAAAATATAACAGTTAACTGTTGAATGTTACAATTCACCAGTAGATGTGCTTTTTCCAACCTAATGCTTAATTATAAATAATAAGAAAATGATGAAAATACCTGTCGTACAATATTTCCGCAGTAAAATTTATTTCTTCAGCGATTAGGGGGGTATGTTTAGCTACAGTTTAATGTGCGTCAACATAATATTTGCCACTTTCCACCTTAAGAAATATCTAATTCAATAAATAGATTTTACTTCGAGAATACTGTGCGAGAGCTATTTTCGTCATTATTATTTGATTTTGCCTTTTTTCAGATGACCAAATTCAATATTTTAGCGAGAAAAAAAGTTTCATTTTTTTCAAAGGTGTTTACTACTTATATTTATTAATGTGATATTTTTTCGCAATTTATATAAAAGTAACGCATTTTTCTCTTCTCTATCTCTTTCACCCCCTAAGTTGTATTATTTCACTTAGATGCAGTGAATTATATACAACGTATCTAAGAAAATTATATAAGATCTTAATCAGTAATCAATTTTATAAGAAATTTTATCAATATACTAAAAACACTCATTTTGTGTTAATATCATTATTTTTTTTCAGAATAAATGGAGAAAAATTGGAAAGTGAAAATATGATAGTATTGCTAGGAACTACAGATATATCTACATACGAACTAATTGAAGACAAATATTTCGTAAATAATGCATTTGAACATCCAGATTATAATCCTGATTACGGAAATAACGATATAGGAATTGTAGAACTACTGGAACCCATTAAATTTACTGGAAACATACAACCAATTCCTTTATCAACTGTACTTGTTAAGGATGCTCCTCTTATTGCTGTTGGATTTGGGAAAATGGGCAATAATATTTTGAATATTCAGTATAGGGAGTTGCCATCAATACAGCCATTTGAATGTTCTCCTATAGAAGAAGATGCAATTTGCATCTATACGACATTAACTAATCCATGTGATGGCGTTGCTGGAGGACCTGTTGTTTTTGTCAGTAAAATGCAGCAATTCATTCAGATTGGAATTACTTCGAATATTGGTAATAATCAAGATTGTCCAAACTCACATCATTTCAGTTTTCGTCCTGTTGCCAATTATGGACCTTGGATAAAAAATATAATTGGAAAATAATAATATTTTTACTGGAAATATAATTCAAAAAAAATATATAAATATAGGATATTCTGAAATTTAACCAGTTCTGTTTTATTTCTACTTTTACAAATCCTTTTTGCACATCGAAAAATGTAAATCAATTATATTTTTTTATTCATATATTTTAAAAATATATAAATAAAAAATAATGATAAATAAATTTATTTTCAAAATTACAGTACAAGATTATTAAGTGCATGTAAATTGAAAACAGGTTTGAAAGAGCAAGTTAAAATTCTTTTTTTTTAATTTTTCACAAATTTTTTTGTCAATTCTATTAAAATAAAATAATTTTTTTATATCATACATACATACATACATACACAATCACGCCATGTACCCAAAAGGGTGTGGCACAAACTCTTTTCATCATTCCGAAATCAGTCGCCTCCAAACATTCTTATCCAAACAAGCAACTTTTGCTTCATCTACATTCATAATTCCTCTCATACATGCTACTACTACTACTACTACTTGGAAACTTTCGCTCATGCAAAACACTCTCAATCATACCACTACAAATACTACTACTACTTTTGGTGACAATAGGTTTAATTTAGTGATTAGATTTATCGTACGAACATTTAAAATAGAAGTCGTGGTTCTTGAGTGCAATTATTGGCGTTTATTTGCGAATTTGGTGAATTTTGTGTGCACTCAGACCTGTTTTACTCTGTGTGGAGAATTTTGTAAGAGCACGTGTACCGCATAGATTGTGAAAAGCCTTTATCGAGTTGTTATAAATTGCATAGTGTCGTGAGTTCGTCCAATTTAATGTCGTTGTGTGTGTTTATTTTGTGTATATTTTGCTTAATTGTATTTGTAAACAATATATTATTGAAAATGTCAATAAACATTTGACATTTTATGTTAATTTGTTTGATATTAGCTTTACAAGAAGAAATAAAATTTTAAATATTTACCATGTGATTGTTATTTTATAAAATATATTTTTAATTTTATAAAACGGAGATTTAAATTACATGAAAAACAACTGATTGATAGAATTAATGTTGTTGGTAAAGATATGAATCTTGTGTTGAATGTTGATAAGTGCAAAGTTTTAGTTTTTGAGAAGGGTGACTTGATGACTGTATGTAATGCATATATTGAGGGAGCACGTTTAAAGCAGGTAGATGAATTTGTGTATTTGGCTAGTTTGCTGTCTAGAGATAGCCGTTTTGATCGTGAAATTGAAAGGAGAGTAAATGCTGGTTGTAAGATTTTGGGTGTTTTGGAAACTTTTGCTAGGAATATAAATGTTTCCAATTGTTGTTGTTTGAGTATATACAATTCAGTTTTGGTGCCTACGTTGATGTATGGTAGTGAATGTTGGGTTTGGTTTGCAAAAGCATAAACGGAAAATGACTGCTGTGGAAATGAGATTTTTACATGGGGTAGCTGGGTGTAAATAGGAGAGATCGGGTACGAAATAGATTAGTGTATGATGAGTGTGAAATTGAAAAAAATGTTGTAGCAAAAATTGGTGTTAGTCAGTTAAGATGTTAAGAGTTAATTTAACATAAAAATACAATTTTTTTTCTAGAAACCAACCGTACCGTTGAAGATTTGTTATTTCAAAATCAACATTAAAAATTTAAGTTTATTGAATTTGATATTTGTTCTATAGATAGCAATAATTTAACATTTCCCAGTCCAAGAGATGACAATGCTGTCATCGGTAATTTCTCTTATGAATAATGAATTATATTGCAATTAAATGTAAGTGTATTAATTTAATATTTTATATTTTTCGTTCTATAAACAAAATTAAAATTTACAGGTCAATTAATTAATTACGAAAAATGTTTTTTTTCATATATCAATATGTCACCAAATGAAGTAAACGTGTTTTGGGCATTACAGCCTATGAATTATTATATAAAAATTATTTCAGTTTATCCAAATATATATTTGCAAAAACAAATACTTTTAAAGCCAAATGTATTCGTATTTGCAGCAAAATTAATAATATTTTCACTTCTATATATGTATGGTTATTCCAAAATTATCAAATTTTTTAGTAATAAAAATGACTTTGAATTGTTTATAATAATATGCTCTAATAGTACGTATTTCTTATGCACAGAATTAAATTTTATAAATTGTTTCATCGTTTCAAAATGTATGAAGAGAACAATAGTTTCTATTTATTCTATTGACGGATACATATCTAAATCATTTACTGATATTCATTATAAATTTATTCGAAAAATTGTTATTTGTTTGCAATGTCTTAAAATATTTTATTGTTTCTGCGTAATTATATCATCGTTACTGACAATAAAAGATGCAAAGTTTGGTATTATACCATTATTATTAATGTATCTAACTGATTCAGTATTGGAACATCAATTTATTTTTATTTTGTGCTGTTTAATAAGCAAAATTATTTATATTAATCAAATGCGAGAAGTTTTAATACAGAATAAGAAAGTATTATATGATGTATATGATAAATGCTACAATATATTTTGCGATGCAAATAGATCTTTTGCATTATATTTTATTGCAAAATTTTTGATTGTATTTACTAATGGGGTATTTACAACATACTATACTATAAATGTGCAAAAAATGGGAAACGTAGATTTCCTAAATAATATTTTACTTGCTAGCTGGATATGGGTATTAATAACTGGATTAATTATTATTATATATCTTTGCGAATATATTTATTATCAGGTATTAACTTAATTTTTTATAGTTTGATAGTGTTAGTTAGTAGTTCTTTTTAATAGACTGCGTAAATTAGAGAGAGCAGGTAGATGAATTTGTGTATTTGGGTAGTTTGCTGTCTAGTGATGGCCGTTTTGATCGTGAAATTGAAAGGAGAGTAAATGTTGGTTGTAAGGTTTTGGGTGCTTTGGGAACTTTTGCTAGGACTGTAAATGTTTCTAGAGAAGCCGGTTTGAGTATATACAATGCAGTTTTGGTGCCTACGTTGATGTATGGTAGTGAATGTTGGGTTTGGTTGCACAAGCATAAACGGAAAATGACTGCTGTAGAAATGAGATTTTTACGTGGGGTAAGTGGTGTAAATAGGAGAGATCGGGTACGAAATACGATTAGTGTATGATGAGTGTGAAATTGAAAAATATGTTGTAGCAAAAGTTGGTGTTAGTCAGTTAAGATGGTTCGGACATGTTGAGCGAATGTCTAATGAAAGTTTGGTTAAAAAGATTTATTTGAATGATTTTGATGGTATACGTTTGCGTGGACGTCCGATGAGTAGTTGGAGTGGTATGTTTGAGAGTGTTTTGCGTGAGCGAAAGTTTCCAAGTAGTAGGAAAAGAAGAGCTTGTTTGAATAAAAATGTTTGGAGGCGATTGATTTCGGAATGATGAAAAGAGTTTGTGCCACATTCTTTTGGGTACATTGCGTGATTGTGTATGTATGTATGTAATTTAATTTACTATATTTCTACAAAATCTCATTGCTATTAAAGTTAAAAATCTAATTAGTGTTATAAGAAAAAAAAAACGCAGTTTTTTCTTATCTTTAATTTATATTTGAAAGGTTTCTAAGCCTTTTTTTCTGTTTTGGAATTGTTGTTAATTTTGTTGTAAAAAATTACATTTCTATAGAAACGCCAGCATGTAACTAGATAATATTTAATATTATAATTGATTGAAATTTACAAAAATAAAGCTAATAACCAAATCTCGAAATACGTATTACATTTAAAATCATAATTATTATATAAAATTATTGATTTGTATATTTCTATTTTGTAGATAAATATAATTTATAATTCTTTCAACAAACGGCGTCATTTTCATAATGAAATATGTAATTATGTAAGTGCAATTAATCAATAATTATTGTTAATATACAGATACGAGTAATATGACCTCCATCGCTTTTTCTTAAAATTAAAGAAAAGTTAAATAGTATATTCACGAAAAAATTCTTTTCTTTATCATATTAATTTATTTAATTTATTAATTTATTATTACAATTATTATAACTTATTAATTTATTTCTAAGAAAATATGTTAATGGTGGCCATATGGTTCGTATCGTGGTTCAGATAAAACTTAGTAAACAATATTTAATTAAAAATAAAAACATTTTTAATATACCACGTTTTTAATACGGACTAATAAGTTTAAAATAATTTCTCCTAGCCCTATACAGATTTATCAAACAATTCAGAAAAAGGTGTAGCAACGACAGCTATTCCCTACACTATTATTGCTATTATCTATTGCCCGTTCCCCACGTTTTTCTTTATGGGGTTACAAATCTGTATGGGGCTAGGAGAAATTATTTTATACTTTTTAGTCAATGTTAAAAACGTGGTATAAAATGTTTTTTTCTGTTTTTAGTCTTGTTTAACTTTAACTTTAACCTAATTAATAATTAATTTAATATAATTTAATAATTATAATTAATTAACTTTAACTAAACAAAAAATTAGTTAATATTGCATTATAATCCAGTTCTGAGCCATTTTTAAAATTTCAAGTCTATTGTGATCTAAAATGGGGCCGTAACCTATTCAATATGGCGGACCTAAGCGTGCACTTGTCAAAACTCAATCAAAGTGTATGGTTTCTTTTTAATTATTAAAATATTATTAACTCTTAAAGAAATTTGCAAATGGGCCGGCTTAAACCCTTGTCAGAACAGTTCTACACAAGCTGAGCGTATTTTGAACGCTGGACATATTATACAATGTGGAAAATCATTAGAAAAGTGATGTGATGGCAAGATGACAGTCACATCTCTGTGTTTGATATCGTCAAGTTTAAAAGATGTTCCACATGAAATCTCAATGACAATTGACAGAAACGGTGTAGTGTGTTCCTACAAAGCTGGTTTAGGTGAAAAGTGTAAACACTGCATCGCAACCTTATTATATTGTTATAAGTTAGTTGACACTTTGCACAACAGAACTTTAAATCAAACGCATATTCAAATCAGTAACATCTAGAATTTAAATATTTATTATATAATACAGTAATGTTGCAAATATTTACACTTCTCAACCTTTCCGCAAGCTGTCACTTTTGATCGTTGACACAAGTGCACGCAGTGTTTTAGTTCCTTATTTCGCCACCAGATGCCATTCAGAACATTTTAGATCCCAATATCACATTGGGAAGTTAGTTTAAAATCGTATACAAAATTTGTACCGAACAGACATATAAACTAAACGAATAGAAAGACAAGAAATCGTGTTTATAAAAATGTGTTAAAATCTCACTGGACAAAATCCCAAATCCAAAAGGGTAATTAATAAAACTAAAAATATTAGTAATTAATCTTTTATAGAAAATATACATATAAATAATCAGGTACTAGGTACTTAAATTAAGTTAGATAAAAAAGTTACTAAACAATCGTTATGGTATTTGAATGTGTGCTTTTTTCAGTAAGATTTTGTTCACTGAATTTTAATTTTGAAATCCGTCTGTACATTTTCTATTTCAGGTGGAACCATTTGCACTGAACTTATATCATAAGAGAATTAATTTTACAGTGGTTGATATGTTTGATATAAATTTCAAATGTTTATATTCTGTAAGTTACTTTAAAAATATGAAAATTATTTATAAAATATAATATTATTTTTCTTTCAGCTGATTGCAGCTTGTTCAACGTACTACGTTATTTTGTTGCAATTTCAACAATTTGAATATATTTGTGTTTGAAAAATTATCACGTGATTGCTGCACAGTAAACTTGAATATTAGGAGTTTCTAGTTAAGTGAATAATGCCGTAAATTCTGTGTTTTAAAGTTATAATCAAGCCATTTACGTTTTATCTGCTAAATTCCTGATTTGAGGTTTACCGCAATCTGTGCGAAAGTGTAGGATATTATTCTTATAAATTTTCCAATGGCGTATTTTGAAATGGAGTTAAAGTTCGGGTTGAATATTATGGTCATGATCTATTGTAATGAATTTTATGCCCAAGGGTGAATAAAAAAATATTTATAATAAATGTGCAATACAATATATATATTATTATTTATGTTTAATGACATGTACCTTTGTTATTAATAAACATTTTTACCTATTCTTTTATTTTAAAATATATTTTTATTTTGATATTAATTTGTTTATTATTTTTCACATTTAATAATTAATAATTTAATTATTTAACTCTCTAAAATATAAATTTTTTTTTTTTATTGTTATTATTTATTTTTAAATATTAGTACGTTATAATTTAGTATAGCTTTTTATTTTGATGTTAATTTGTTTATAATTTTTCACCTTTAATAATTAATAATTTAATTATATAACACTCTAAAATATAAATTTAAATTATTTATTATTATTATTATCTATTTTTAAATATTATTACATTATAATTCAATATAGATATTAAAATAATTTTTAGAAAAAAATTATACATTGAACTATACTTCGCGCGTATTCCGCTTCCTCTTTTGCTCCGAATGCGTTCTCTTCCTGCGCGGGACAGATGCTGTTGCTGTCAGTTAGAATAGATGGACTATATATATATATATATATATATATATATATATATATATATATATATATATATGTATATATATATATATATATATATATATATATATACGTATATATATATATATATACTTATATATATATATATATATATAAATATATATATATATATATATATATATATATATATATATATGTATATATATATATATATATATATGTATATATATATATATAATCGATTTCCTATTTGTACCCTGAAAGTGTTGATGTTAAATATCTTTTTTTTTCTTATTGTTGTTACACAAGATTTTACCATTCTATCATATTTTCTAATTTAATCAATTTTTGATAAAGATTTTCCAACCGGAGGTGCTAATTTACTGTGGTCACTTTTATGTGTTTTATGAATATTTTGCAATGGAGATATATTTCGAAAAGAAAATATTTAAGGAGTAGCCCAGTTTTCTGAATCGAAAAAAAAATTCATTTTTTTCTCATAAAATTAATGCTATAAGTATGAGTTCGAAACGGTTTCCTCGTATTCGAAAAAATTTTGAAGTTATAGCCAAGAACGTGTAAGCAAGTGCACAGCCACCGTCAAATAGGAATTTCAAATTACTTTAAAGTTCGTTTTCTCGAAACATACTTTTTCGTTATGGCTCCGGTGATAACTCGAAGAATTTTAATTTTTTTAAAACAATGGGCGTTTCTGCCGACAGAAAATATGACGGCCAAATTTTCGATATATTTATTTTAAAAAAATTATAATATTTTTATAGGAAAAATTTGGGTGAATTTTTTTTTTAAAACGCCATAATTTTGTTAATTTTTAAAAAAAATCGGTCGAGGGTTGATAGCCACACTCCAAATATTCATGGAAGTTTAGTGGAAACATTTTTTCTTTTTTATTTTATGGGCGGCAAATTCCGAATCAGTCCAAACACCTTTGTTTGGAAGACCTTTGGGCGACGCTATTTTGTGGACATGCAGTAACGAAAAAAAAAATTAATGACGTATAATATTGTGCTTTTTATTCCATTCCAAAATGTTAATTTTACTTTGAGCTTTGCGCGTTTAAAAATACCAGTTTTTTAACTCTGGAAAACTGGGCTGCGTCCTTAACAACAGTTATTGAACAAATAACAACTAATAACTATTATTTCATGATATATACAGGCTGTTTACGGCAGTGGCGTAGCCAGAAACTTGTTATGGGGGGTTACTAATATTAATCAATAAAGATAATACTATATTTTGTATAAAAAATAAAAAGCAATAAAAGATATTTTTATAAAAATGAAAGTAAAATAACATATTTCATATTTCACATACGTATGTTTTTGGTCGTTCAGGTTCTTGGGGGGGGGTTTAACCCCCCTAACACCCCCCTGGCTACGCCACTGGGTTTACGGTCTTCCTTGTATAGTTTTTTGAAGGGCGATAGTACACCTCAAAAGGTGCCGATAAACCTTAAGACGTCTTAGTAAAATTTGTTTTATTAAGCAAGATAATAATTCTTTCAGTTTTTACATTAAACGAATAGTTTGTTGTAAATTCTAGTGATCTACTACTTAATCAGTATTGTCCACTACAGAAAATGTTCGAAGTTATCACTATGTTTTTGTATACAAAGTCAGCCTCGGCGTAACTACGACTCCACATTTAGTGCAAAGCTCAAATCTGGTTGACGAATAAAATTTTTAATCAAACGAAGGTAAAAATAAAAGAAATTACTGATAACAATTTCACCTATCAAATAACAAACGTAATAACAATTAAATAATATGATTGAGTATATATTGCGTGAGTAGGTGGTAGGAATAGAAGAGCATGTATGAGAAGTATAATGAATGTGTATGAAGCAAAAGTTATTTAGGTTATAGTATTTTGTTTTTGCTAAAATCGCCATTAATTTTTTGAAGAAGTAATTAGTATATCAAAATAAATTAGTGGCGATTTAAGCAAAAAATAATACTATAACATAACTTATAATACGCCATGTGTAATTAAAAATATATTACAAAAGTTACTTGTTTGGAGAGAAATGTTTGGCGGATAATATATTTGGTATAGTGGAAAAAGTTTGTACAATACTCGTTTGGGTACATGGTGTGAATATGTATCAATTTTGTTTTACGAAAAAATACCACCTAATTTATTAGAAATAATACAAATAACCTAGTCACCAACAGATGTCTCCACTTTTCACCGTCCATTATCGATTACACCAACAAATTTACTTTCTAGATTTCATATATAGATGGAGTCACCAGGATTTTATTTTAGATTTTATATGGTGTGATTTTTGTAAAATTTTGAATTTTTTTTCTATTGATATTTGTTTTTATTTTGACCATGTAAGCATAGTCAAAAAATTTTCAAAACTCATTATATTAAAATAAAACTATTTTAGGTTAAAGTTCTGTATTACTATTTATTTATAATCAACGTTTCGACGATCTCAATGTACATCTTCATTAAGAAAACTGGTACAGAAAATTCTGCTAATAAGGGAAGGGGCAAACCCATCGGTAAGCCATTGTTTAGTTTATGAAAAGAACATGGTTAAAACAGAAATAATTTTGATCTAAGCAAAGTTCGAACAATAATAAAAATTCTCTGACTATTTGTGGATCTACTTTTTTTTAATTATACGTTCTTCACAATCTCTAATAGTTTACAGATAGGAATAGACGTGAATAAACTTTTAACGTCAAATAAAGAGCAGTTTTTTTATTCGAGGGGGGGAGAGGGTATGTCTGTATTTTTTATACGTTCAACTAACTCCAATGTATTTTTTGTACTATATTTAGGTGTAAAATTAAGTAATTTTGCATAATTTGTACGTGGGCGTGTTCGGACAAGCAACTCTAGCTTCATCCCAATTTATGATACCTCTCATACATGCTTTTCTATTCCTACTATTTGAAAATATTCGTTCAAACAACACACTCAATCATATCATTTCATCTACTCATCGGACGTCCACGTGCAAACATATACCTTCAAAATCATTCACATATATTCTTTTAATCAAACGTTCATTAGACATTTGCTCAAGATGATCGAACAATCTCAACTGACTGACACCAACTATGAAATATCATTTTTTTTTCCAATTTCCCACTCATTATACACATACCTATTTCGTAATTTAGATATGTAAATCCAAAGCTTAAATATGAAATGTTATAAAAATCCGTTTAGCCGAATTTGCTTTACACGTGTACAGAGACCTACAGACAGACAAACATTATGCTAAAAACAATTGATTCGTGTTACTATAATCTTAATTCGTGCTTATCTTTTAAAATTTTGATATGTTAAATTTGGTATGATTACAATATCTCCCTCATCATATGTGATATACGGGTCGATAAATATTGAGTTTTTCATATATCAGAAGAACTATTACTTGGACTGTATAATACCTGCTTCTACGAATGAGATGATGAGCTTCGCTAAAAATCGAAAAACAATTATACGGCAAGAATATTTTTTAAAGTTATTAAAATTATTTATTAAGCACTTTTAATCAATTTATTTCACTTTTATAATATTAGATATAAAAAAATATAACAAAAATAGAAATATTATTTATATTTAATAAGAGATAAACATAAAAATTTATTTTAATGCAAAAAATTAAAGCACTTTTTCATAAACTAAAGAGATGGGAATACGGGCCATTGTTTTTCGCTATGTTCGATTTTCAGCCTGATTTGAAAATTGATATATCCTATATGTAATTTGTGAAATACTGTAAAATAGAATGGGTACGTATTTATTTGTAATAATAGATAGTATCAGATAGTATGAAATACGAGCGATAATTGTTTTCATAGACAATTGTGTTATCGCAAAAACGATTAATTTCACCAAATCGAATCCTATAATATGCAAATCGTACGAGTGAAGTTATAAGCTTCGTTATCGTTTATTTTCATAGAAAAACAATTATACGGCAAAAATAATTATAATATTATTTTTTGGTATATTGGACAATTTTTAATATGATTCCAAAACTGATATATCTGTTTGAATATTGTGAAACAGGGCTGTGCAATGGTCTTTTTGGCTATTCAATTTATATATGAATATTCTTCTTCGGAAAGCTTTGTGTGATGATGGTGTTATACATATAGGCGATTGATTGTGTTGTATCTGCTTTAGCGTATGCTGATGACGCGTAGTTGTACCTAGCTGAATCTGAAGAGCAACTGAGAGAAAGATGATTGATAGAATTAATGTTACATGGAAGGATATGAATCTTGTGTTGAATGTAGATAAGTGTCAAAGTATTAGTACAGGAGAAAGATGACGTGACGACTGAATGTAATGTATTTGTTGATGGTGCGCGTTTAGGGCAGCTAAATGAATTTGTGTATTTGGGTAGTTTATTGTCTAAGGATGGTTGCTTTGATTGTGAGATTGAAAGAAGAATTAATGCTGTTGTTGTAAGGTTTTAGGTAAATTGGGTATTTTTGCTAGAAAAATAAATATTTCCAAAGAAGCACTTTTGAGTATAAACAACGCTGTTTTCATGCCTATATTTATGTACGATATTGAATGTGGCTGCAAAAATATAAAAGAAAAATGTGTAGAAATGAGATTGTAAATAGATGAAATCTGTTACGAAGTAGGCAAGTGTATGATGAGTGTCAAATTGAAAATAGTTGGTTTTAGTCATAAAATGGTTCGGTTATCTTGTGCGAATGTATAATGAACGTTTGGTTAAAAGAATATATGTGAATGATATTAAAGATATACTTGTGCTCGGACGTACGGTGAATAGATGGAGTTATATGATTTAAAAATATTACAATGTAGTTACCGGTCTGTTTGTTAGTATACCGTGTGTTGACTTGGACCGTCGTACATAGGGATTTAGCATGTAAAATCAGACATGTGCGATTTCCTGCTTCCCAAATTATTTTACAAGAAAAACCTTATGATAAATGTTTTAGGGCATACTTTTCTGCATGTAAATCAATTACTAAATTTTTTTTTGGAACCTTCTTAACGTCAAGAATTAGGTCTAAAGTTGTTCAGAAATTGACTGGAAAATGGCAGTAGCCGTGAAATTGTTGGGATAGAAAACGTTGGGATAGTTCCCAAAAAATTTTGTTGATTGATTTACATGTAAAAAAGTGTTTCCTAAAACATTTATCCCAAAGTTTTTTTTGTAAAATAATTAGGGAAGCAGGAAATCGCACATGTCTGATTTTACATGCTAAATCCCTATGTACGACGGTCCAAGTCAACACACGGTATGTATCAGGAATGTAATATTTAAATTAGTGGACAGAAATTTTTTTAAATTTTAAAATATTTGATTTGATGTCACTTTTCAAAATTTGTTCTTGAAAAAGATATTACTAAAACTATTTTGTATTTATTTAAAAAAAAAAACATTATAATCTATAACTCTAACTCTGCCACGCACTACATAGTAACCTGAAAAATTTTATGATTTAAAATGTCAATTTAAAGGATAAAAAGTTAATGTTAATTATAAGTGATTATAAGTGTAAAACACGAGGAACAATTTTCGGAATTTTTAAAAATATGTCAGTTTATTTTTTGCCATTCCAACGCATAATGTTGTTGTGGAAGAGAATTTTTAATTTAATGAAAGCACAATGGTTAGACGAGCGAAATCAAATATTAAGAGGATGTGCAACATATATACCAAATTTTTGAGGGACGGGTCGGGTGTGCGAGGGGTAACACAGAGGGTGGATCTGAATGTGTGACGTATATGAGTTAGATATGTCTAATTGGGTACAAGCTGGTGAAAAAATCATTTTACAGATTTAAATTGCTTGCCTTATAGAAATATTCTTACATAAAATTTTATTAGAGAATGTATATGGCCGGTCCAAAGTTGTAGTATTGACAGTGTCCGCTAGGATCGCTCTGTTTTAATAAAATAGTGTTTCAGGACATAGCGTAAAAATTTTCTCTATTTTTTAAGATTTTTTTTTTCAAACAAAAAATAAATGAAAGATGAAGAATTAAAATAGGACTGCAAATTGTTGGAATTTTAAAATTTTATTTAGAAATATTAAAAAAATGTACTTAAATATTGACAATATTTAACATAATAAAAACAGAATAAAAATTTTAAATTTGTAAAAAAATTTAATTTGCAGCCCTAGAATAAGCTTTTCACTATACGATCGTTTTTGAAATTTAAAAATACCATAAATATTAAAAAAGTTATTGCGTATTTCCCAAACCATGTTTTAGCTTATATTTTACACCTATAGTACATCCTCTTAATTGATATACAGTAAAAAATTTAGTGTTGGTGAAATTTAATTATGAAAACAAAACATGTTTAGAATTTTTAGAAAAAAGCAGGATATTAAATATACGATATTTCGTAACATAATAAAAATAAAAAAAAAATGACTTACTATGTCCAACTAAACTAATATTTTTAGTTCAAATATCTTGCTCTGTTACTAGAGACATTTGATATCCCTAAATTTTACGAAAATTCTCGTTATTTTTACGGATAAAATTATTGGATCGTGTAAGCTAATCCTGTATATTTCTATTACGATTGTTCGGAAACACCGGACGATTGGTTTGGAAGGTTGCGTTAGATAACAGTGCGTTTATACTGCGGCGAAATATCGCAACTAAATTATATTTTGATGCAGGATTGTACCAACAATATATCACGAACATACGACAGTTTATGTACTACGATAGTGCTCAATCAAAAATACATGTTTTAAAAAACATATTGTAAATAATTTTCTTAGACATATCGTATATAATTGCACTGCATCTTCGTAAAATAATACAGGTTATATATAGAGAGCAGTGAGAAATATACGTAAATTGTATATAAAATGCGTAAAAATATCGCATTAGAAAATATATATTAGCAGTAGATACCTTTGAATATTGAATTTTGTTTTCTGGAAAATGACAGAATGATATATATATATATATATATATATATATATATATATATATATATATATATACAGGATGTTCGTTCGCTTGGTTGATATAGGGCAATAACATGGGATTTCGATAATATGCAGAATACTACTTTCTGAAGTAAAATTCGGAGAAATACTTAGAAAACTTTTCGATAGGGTATAAAAAGTTCTATAATTTGGTTTTAGTTTTAATTTGCTAGCATGTGCCGTTTGGTCGCTAGAATTTTTTTAAAAATGTTTTTGAGAATTTTCAAAAATTTTTCTTGCTAAATCAGTATGAATTAGAGAAAAAAGTTACTTAGATTTTTTTGAGCAAATTTTGAAAAAAGTTATATTTTAAAAAAATTTGAAATATAATTTTTTTTAAAATTTGCTCAAAAAAATCTGCGAAAATTCAGTAAAATAGAAAAAAAAATTAGCTACATAATAGCTAAGTAATTTTTTTTTCTAATTTATATTAATTTAGCAGGAAAAATTTTTGAAAATTCTCAAAAACATTTAAAAAAAAATTCTAGCGCCCAAACGGCACATGCTAGCAAATTAAAACTAAAACCAAATTATAGAATTTTTTATAGCCTATCGAAAAGTGTTCTAAGTATTTCTCCGAATTTTACTTCAGAAAGTAGTATTCTGCATATTATCGAAATCCCATGTTATTGCCCTATATCAACCAAGCGAACGAACACCCTGTATATATATATATATATATATATATATATATATATATATATATATAACTATAAGTATAACATAAGTATATCTTCTAACTACAACAGTGCACTTTATTTATTTATTTAGAGGAATTACGGTTAATGTTATCATTTGAGTGTTATTTGGTAATTGTTAATTTTAATTTTGTACAGTTAAGATGGTTCGGACACATTGAGCGAATGCCTAATGAACGTTTGGTGAAAAAAAATTTAATAAATTATTTTGAAGCAAGTGGACGTTTGGTGAGTAGTTGGAGTGATATGATTGAGAGTGTTTTGCTTGAGAGTACGTTTCCAAGTAGTAGGAATAGAAGAGCATGTATGAGAGGAATTATAAATGTGGATGAAGCTAAAGTTACTTGTTGGAAGAGTTTGTGCCATACTCTTTTGTGTACATAGCGTGATTGTATATATATATATATATATATATATATATATATATATATATATTATGTACGTAATATTTATTTAATATACATACAGAAAATATAAATAAATTTTTTGTAAACACATTTTTCGTAAATATAGATTATAAAACACATATTTACATTTACAATAAATTCTAGTTAAAAACATTGTATTACACTGACAATATAAATATTTGAACTATTAATAATTATTTGATTATTTATTATTTCAATGATAAACATGATTGCATTGTTAATAATAATGTAATTGTACAAGACAAATATTTACTACTCTATATTTAAATATATTATTTAAAAATTTACAAAATAAAACACCTACGTTATTGCAATAATATATCTATATATATATATATATATATATATAATATATATATATATATATATATAAATATATATATATATATATATAAAATGTTTGTTAAAAATTTTTTTTGTAATATTACGTTTGAAACAAACATTTTATTTATTAGTACAATGGTTTTTCTTAAATCAGACAAGTTTTATACATTAACATATTAAGGTGTTTGATTATTTATAACTTATTTCATTTTTAAGCTGTAACAATCAAAAATAATTTTAATCTCTAACACCTAATGCAAATTTCATGAATTCTATACAAAGATATGTGTTTGTTTTCTCGAGCTTTAACCATTAACATTGATCTCTTCGAACTGTGAGTAAATAAATAAATATTTTGTTTTGTTTGTATTATACATAGTTTTTTATTGTAAAATGTTTATTACAACAAAATAAAAATTTTCCAGTTTCCTTGATGATGGCCTAAAATAAGGTCGAAAGCTCGGAATAAAATTCAAATAGAGGTTTGAATTATTTAACCCTAACATTTATGACCGACACCCCAATATCTCCTTTTTTTTGATATATATATATATATATATATATATATATATATATAATTTCAAATTTAAATTAAATCAGTGCCATTTCACAGTGATTGATGTTATCATTTTTATAAATTTTTATTACTTCTCTTATCAACCTGCTGCTAATAAAGATTAATATAGCAATTATTACAGTATCTTCGAATTTTACATCATGATGATATTCTAAAGCATGTTCAGCAATAGCAGATAAATATGAATAATTTAGAAAAATTAACCTCTTATGTTCTGTCAATCTAGTAAAACATTTCATTTCAATCTTTTTTTCCTGCTGAAGACGTATGTTGAGTAAGGTCGAAATTTATTAATAAATTTTTACCGAACTAGAACCTTAAGCCGTTTTATTCTAAAAATTAACATTATATCTAACATACTTACAATTAGCAAAGAATTTATTTGAAATCTCCAGTGCAATGACTTTTTTTAGACAAATAAAAAATTTTAATTTGTCATTCGATATAGTCACTTTTTCGATAAATTTACTTAAATTAACCATTTATGCATTCTCTTTCGGACGTTAACTCAAATAAATACATTAAAATTTTTCATACGTATTGATCCAGTATTCGGTCTACAAGCATGGTTGTCGAGGTAAATAATAAAATTTCAGTGTGTTTTGAGTAGAATTTAAATACAAAAAATACACAAAAAGTGGCAAAATTAAATTCGATCATATAAAATTTGTAAAGACAATAAAAATACAAGCGGCAGAGTGCCAATACGATTTCAATTTTTTTGATTTGATGGACTAAATTTTAGGCGAAAAGCCAAATTTTTCGAGTCCTTATTTCATCGATGTGAGTAGCATTTCTAAAACAACGAAACCGATAAATGAAGAAGAAACTTACATACATACATACATACATACACAATCACGCCATGTACCCAAAAGGGTGTGGCACAAACTCTTTTTATCATCCCGATATCAGTCGCCTCCAAACATTCCTATCCAAACAAGCAACTTTCGCTTCATCCACATTCATAATGCCACTCTCGTACATGCTCTTTTATTCCTACTACTTGGAAACTTTCGGTCACGCAAAGCACTCTCAATCATACCACTCCAACTACTCATCGGACGTCCACGCAATCGTATAGCATCAAAATCATTCAAATAAATCTTCTTAACCAAACGTTTATTAGACGCATTCGCTCAACATGTCCGAACCATCTTAACTGACTATCAAGGGGCAACTTTTGCTACAACATTTTTTTCGTAGTTTCACACTCATCATACACTAACCTATTTCATACCCGATCTCTCCTATTTATTTAAGAAGAAACTTCTGTACAAGATATTCAAAATATTTCATCACCAGAAGAAAGTACAGGGGAAACTGCTTCACAGGACGAATAATCGAATGGAATATCTAAGAAAAAAAGAAAAAGGAGTAATTCTAATTTATTAAAAATATTAGTTAAAAACAAAAAAGCTAAGTAAAAGATACGGCGAGAGGAAAACAAGCAGCGACATGAAGAGAACTGTGAATTGAAGAGAAAAAAACTGGAACTAGAGAAAAGAAAAATTAAAGTTCTGGAAGAGATATTAAAAATAAATAAATAATTACAAATTAAATTAAATATTACGTTTTTTAATTATAAAATAATAACTGTTATTTTTCTTTTATCTTTTTAGAGCATTTTTGTTTTCAAAAATAAAGCTTAATAATACACTTTGTCCGTTCGGTCGGTTGGTCGTTCGTTCGGCTGCAGAAAAACTTTTAAACTAGATATCTTAGAGAGTTCTAGTTTTTTGCATTAGTTCAGTGCCGTCGAGTTATTGGCGCATCAAATAGTTTAAAAGCGCTCAGCCAATGCTAAATAAGTTAATTAATGATATTTTGAAAATACCAATCCGCCTGCCAAATATGCGGACTAAGTCCCTCGATCGAAAGCACGAGTACTTTTTAATTTATATATATATATATATATATATATATATATATATATATAAGAATATATATTTTAGTTTTTTAATTAAGAAATAATAAGTTATTTTTCATTTATTTTTTTTATATGTATATAATGTTTTTGTAAGAATATATATTTTATTTTTTGATTAAGTAATAATAAGTTATTTTTCATTTATCTTTTATATATATATTGTTTTTGTAAGAATATATATTTAATTTTTTTAATTAAGAAATAATAAGTTATTTTTCATTTATCTTTTTTGTTATATATATATATATATATATATATATATATATATATATATATAATGTTTTTGTAAGAATATATATTTTAGTTTTTTAATTAAGAAATAATAAGTTATTTTTCATTTAGTTTTTTTTTTTATATAATATATTTGTAATACGAAAGAATATATATTGTGCTATATAACATATTTTCGTATCATTTATAATAAAATCTGTATTTTCATAAATTCTATCCATATTTAAGCAAATAATTATGAAGTGTGCACGCAGCAACTATATAATTAACAACAAAATGTTTGTTTTTGTTCTAGAAATGCCTTAGTCGTCGAAAACAACCTTTTAATAACTATGAACGGGTTTTTCTCGAACAAGCATTTTTCAGCTCGCGGGGCGCTCTAGCGCTTCAACGGATGCACGGATTTCTTGATTCTTTATGCACTATACAGAAAATTTTATTTTGTGGAGCTATACTGAGGCTTTTCTTTTATAAGTAGATATTTTTGCTTGTCCGTTAAAAAAAAAACATCAAAAAAGTTGGACATTTTTTCAAATAACTGCCATTTTGTTATCAAAAGCTTTTTTTAAAAATGGTAAATGGTATGGCCCCCAAATTTAATTTAAATTATTAATTTTTAATGCTTCTCTTATTTAAACACACACACACACACACACACACACAAAGCTGTGAAATGCCTCGCTCACAAACAAACGCATCGCGAATGGACATGGTTGGTGAGGGCTGGAACCGCCATTTTGTTATTTTTTTTATGAAAAATTTGGATTTTATTTTACATTAACCAAAAAATAAAAATAATTAAACCACATTCTAAAGGAGCATTTTTTCTATGAGAAAAACATTCCCAAAGTTCACCCAATTTTCGGACTAAAGTACAGCAATCTCCCCTTAACCCTTACCTTGACTAGTGGCATAGTGGCAATATGACCGCCCAAGATACCAGATTAAATACACTAGAATCACTAGATGTAGTAGTTATAATCTGGTGCTGCCACCACAGGTATATAGTAGTAACTAACTATTTTATAATAATATCCTTTTTGTACTAGCACATAAGCAATATGATAACATAATATTAATTTTTTTTATTTATATTTATTTATAATTTACATAATTAAAGAATTAATTTTATATAATACAGATATGTTTTAATAAAAGTATTTGTATTTAGTATTTATAAAATCATTAAGAAAAATATAAATTATATTTTTTAAACTCGAAAATTTATTAAAAATAAATTTTATTTTTGTCAAGCAATTACATGTTACAAGTTGAATAGTTACAGTTAGAATGGTTAGACAAATTAAATTTTCTAAGCATGAGAACACAGTTGCAGTGATTATCTATTTCTTAGAAAAGGATTGAATTTCGCTTAGTAGCGTCTAGCAAGATGATGCAATGAATTTAATTATTGTGAAATATAGGGCGGTGTCCTTGCATTACATATATTTTGGTTTTTTAATTAAGAAATAATAAGTTATTTTTCGTTTATCTTTTTATATATATATATATATATATATATATATATATATATATATATATATATAATGTTTTTGTAAGAATATATATTTTATTTTTTTTATTAAGAAATAATAAGTTATTTTTCATTTATCTTTTTTTATATATAATGTTTTTGTAAGAATATATATTTAATTTGTTTAATTAAGACATAATAAGTTATTTTTCATTTATCTCTTTTAATATATATATAATGTTTTTGTAAGAATATATATTTTAGTTTTTTAATTAAGAAATAACAAGTTATTTTTCTTTTTTTTTTTATATTTTTGTAATACGAAAGAATATATATTTCACTATATAACATATTTACAATAGCATTTATAATAAAATCTGTATTTTCATGAATAGCAAAAGCAAATATTTTAAAGTGTACACGCAGCAACTATGTAATTAACAACAAAATGGTTGTTTTTGTTCTCGAAATGCCTTAGTCGTCGAAATCGACCTTTTAATAACTTTGAACGGGTTTTTCTCGGACAAGCATTTTTCAGCTCGCGGGGCGCTCTAGCGCTCTAACGGATGCACGGATTTCTTGATTCTTTATATGGAGCTATACTGAGGCGTTTCTTTTATAAGTAGATATTTTTTCTTGTCCGTTAAAAAGAAAACATCAAAAAAGTGACACATTTTTTCAAATGACTGCTATTTTGTTATCTAGGGCTTTTTTAAAAAAGGTAAATGATATGGCTTCCAAATTTAATTTAAATTATTAATTTTTAATGCTTTTCTTATTTAGACACACACACACACACACACACACACACACACACACACACACACATTTTTTTTTTACGAAAAAATTGGATTTTATTGTACATTAACCAAAAAATAAAAATAACACCATTCTAAAAAAGCATATCCTCTATGAGAAAAACATTCCCACAGTTCACCCAATTTTCAGAGGTGCTGCTACCACAGGTATATAGTAGTATATGGCTTTATAATAATATCCTTTTTGTACTAGTACATAAGCAATTTGACAACCTAATATTAATTTTTTTTATTTATATTTATTTATAATTTATATAACTGAAGAATTAATTTTATATAATACAGATATGTTTTAATAAAAGTATTTGTATTTAGTATTTATAAAATCATTAGGAAAAATATATAAAAATAAATAATATACAAACTAAAAAAATACATAACAAGTTACTAGATAATAAAATAAAAGTAATTAGATTACAAAATTTACAAATAAATAATTTTTTTTAATATATTTTGTATTTGGTATTTTGTATTTTACACACACATACACAAACATGGATATATATATATATATATATATATATATATATATATATATATGTATATATATATACTCAAAAATCTGCATAATATTGTAAATTATTCTTTACTGTAAATATCATATAATCATTACAAACAGTGGCGTAACCAGAAACTTGTCATGGGGAAGTTAATAAAAAAAATGATATAATATTAATCAATAATGATTATACTATAATTTGTATAAAAAATAAAGAGTAATAAAAAGTATTTTTATAAAAATGAAAGTAAAATAACATATTTCATATTTCACATACGTATGTTTTCCAGGTTCTTGGGGGAGGGGTTTTTAACCCCCTTCCTCTAACTACCCCTCCCTGGCTATGCCACTGATTACAAATATTTCATTTCATTTACCAAGTAAGTTTTTTTCATTATTTTTCCTATATTTAATAAAATACCTTTTTTATATAAATAAATCTGTACCTTAAATATTACAAATAACTAGAAACTAAGTTTAATTATAATACAGTTTATAATTCAGTTTTATATCTTTATAAATTAATAAACGGCCTTGTAGATGACTCACTCAGCCTCAGTTACCTACACTTCCACGTTCCTGCTACAAATTCCCGTAAAATAAGAACTTTTTATTTACCAATTGCCCATACTGACACACTCCGAAAATCTCCAATATACAGCATGTGTCAACTGTATGAATCCCAATTTTCAGATGTTGATGTTTTTCAACATCCTCAGTCAAAATTTTATAATTACGTCACCAACACAGCTAATTTCTTGTAATGCTCATTTTCCATTTTTTACTAACTTGTATTATTAAACTTGTAATATTAAACTTGTAATATCAAAATAACTAACTTGTAATATTAAATTTTAATGTATTATTTTATGACGATTATTTTTAAAATGTACTTTATAGTTTTTCCAGTTCTGTAATTGGGTGCGAACCTGTAGAACTGAGTAAATTTAAATAAATAAATAAATAAATAAATACAGTAAAAATCTTTCAGAATTCATTATATTAAAATAAAACTGATTCAGGTTAAAGTTCTGTATTAATATTTATTAATACTCAACGTTCTCCAAGAAATCAACGTCCGTGTTTATTAGGAAAAATAATACATTGTTGTACCATTTTTCCTGATGAAAACAAACACTGATTTGGTCAAAACATTGATTTTTAATAAATGTTAATAGAAAGCTTTAACCTAAATCAGTTTTAGCTTATAGTATTTTGTTTTTGTTTAAATCGTCATTCAGGAAAAAAAAGTATTTTGTGATTAAATATTTTTTAAAAATATTTTACCCAGCAATGTCTGATAGAGAAGATAGATAGAAAAGAAACCGTAAAATCATAAATAATAATCTTAGTAAACGCCACATTTATTTTGTTATTTATTCTTTGACGTTGTTTTCCGTTGTGAGAGAAAAATTCTTTTATCTGTAGCTACCATAATTTGTAGTTTATATTTTAATGGAAAACTAAAATTTATCTCATGATCAAAAAAATCTATTTCGTGCAACTTATAATTTATTGTAATAAAAAAAATTTGTAATATTTTTTGTACATTCTATTATAGTGTACGTTATACTGTATTATAATATGTTTTATTCTAGCGAAAACATTTTCTGAAACTAAAAACTAAAAAATGTGTACAAGGAATGAATTTTATTTGTGAATATTATTGTTTTTTAAATGCATATGCAACTTATTTTAGCAAATTAATACATAACAAATATAATTGATATTTTTTTCATAATGCGTTATCATATTGTCTATATAAAAAAGAGATCATTATATTACTAGTACAATAATAATATTATTATACAGGGTGTAACAGAATAACTATTCCTAATTTTCAGAAATGATAGAGTGCACTTAGAGAAACATTTTTTATTAATAAACTAGTGTCCGGAAATGTTTCTGTGCCAAGATACACTAAAAATACTACTAAATAATAATAATAATACTAAAACTAAAAAGATACGTTAAAAACAATCTTAATCAAAACATCAAAGAGTAGTTAAGTCAAGGAACATTTTATTAGAAATAATAGCGCATTAAACTTTATAAAAATTGTTCGAAGTTACGACCACCATTTTCGATACACAAGTTGTAACAATGTACAATCGACTGCCGAAAAAAAAAGAAAAAAGAATATCCGGACCCTAGTTTATTAATAAAAAATGTTTCTTTATGTGCCCTCTATCATTTCTGAAAATTAGGAATAGTTATTCTGTTACATCCTGTATACTCGTATACACCAGTGGTGGCAGTACCAAACAAAACTACAACGTCAAGTGTATGTAATCTAACAACTTTGTCGGCAATATAACTATTACGTCAAGTTAAGTTAATTGATAATTGTATTGTTTTTTCTTTTCGCTTGAGTGTGCAAAAAATGTAATGTGCACTGTCCATAGTGGTCAGAAACTTCATATTTGATCAAAGAAACATGGTCAAATGTATTTAAATGATTAAGTTAAGTTAATTGACAATTGACTAGGCCACAAATAACTGAGTTTAACAAAATAATCATCACTTTTTACTCCTCGTAAAATAACGTACTATTATTTAATAGATGAGCATATATTTCTAGGTATTATAAATATGGATGAAGCTAGAGTTAGCTAGTTAGCTAGTATCATAATATTAATATTACCATATTGCCCAAGTAGAAAGAGATCGTTATGTTACTAATACAATAAGGACATTATTATACTGTAATTAGTAACACCAAAAATATAACTATAGAGTCAAGTGTAATTAATCTGAAATTTTCGGCGGCCATATTCATAAAAACTATTAAGTCAAGTAGTTTGTGAAGAAGTACAAGAAATTTGCAATGTATATTGCCAAATTAGTCAGAAATTAAATATGCAATATGCACAGCCTACACTGAGAAAAATAGATATTTAACAAATTGGATAATAATAAGAAGATATTTATTTGAAATATACGAGTATGTTTACTGTATTCACAAATTTATACATTTTTAAAATCTACTCACATATATATTTTAATACTATATTAAGAATTAAGACTGTAATACTATATACAAATTGATGGTATTAAATTTCTGTTTTTATTATATTTATAGTTAATTTTTAAATATACTTATTTTGTTATTTTTAATATCTTGTGTTTGTGTCACCTTTTTAAATATAAATAGTGTTACGGTAACTATCCATTTTTCTCAGTGTAGGGTGGTCACAAACTGTATATTCAACTTAAGAAAAACGGCAAGTGTATTTAGTTTGACATCTCCGACAACTATATTAAAAATTATTAAGTCAGGTTAAATAAAAATAATATTATAAAAAATCATGAAACCACACTTAAGTATTTAAATGTGGTTTTGGGATTTTTTGTAATATTATTTTTATTTCAATTTCGCCACAGTAAATCATTTTCTAATCTTATATCAAGATGACTTCCCGGTCAACCAATCTTAACCTTTACCATAAGTTAGTATGTAAAATTAAATGTATTACTGCAGAACTCATTTTTCTTTTAAGTGTAGTTTTGGGATTTTTTATATTATTTTTATTTAAATTTTGCCACATACATACATATACAATTACGCCATGTACCCAAAAGGGTGTGGCACAAACTCTTTTCATCATTCCGAAATCAGTCGCCTCCAAACATTCCTATCCAAACAAGCAAACTTTGCTTCATCCACATTCATAATTCCTCTCATACATGCTCTTTTATTCCTACTACCTGGAAAGTTTTGCTCACGCAAAATACTCTCAATCATACCACTCCAACTACTCATCGGACGTCCACGCAAACGTATACCATCAAAATCATTCAAATAAATCTTTTTAACCAGACGTTCATTAGACATTCGCTCAACATGTTCGAACCATCTTAACTGACTAACACCAAGTTTTGCTACAACATTTTTTTCAATTTCACACTCATCATGCACTAATCTATTTCGTACCCGATCTCTCCTATTTACACCACATACCCCACGTAAAAATCTCATTTCGCACAGCAGTCATTTTCCGTTTATGCTTTTGCAACCAAACCCAACATTCACTACCCTATACATCAACGTAGGCACCAAAACTGCATTGTATATACTCAAACGGGGTGGCTTCTTTGGAAACATTTACATCTCTTATAGCAAAAGTTCCCAAAGCACCCAAAGTACCTTACAACCAGCATTTACTCTCCTTTCAATTCCACGATCAAAATGGCCATCTCTAGACAGCAAACTACCCAAATACACAAATTCATCTACCTGCTCTAAACGTGCACCATCAATATAAACATTACATTCAGTCATCAAGTAACAGTAGATCATTTTCTAATTTTAAGTCAGGTTAAGTTATATGTAATTATTTAAGTAAAATTGCAACTTTTTTCAGTGCATTACATATCCATTTTAACTATAACATATTTTATTATTTTTTTGCAATACCTATATCTAGTAGTGTAATAAATAACTAAAATTATATATAATTTACTTTTTTTGCATATTTAACAATTTTTACACATTTGTTTTAGACATTAACGTTAAAAAATACTTTTTAACATGAAAATGCCCGTCTCTGGTTTTGTTATAACGAAAAAACAAATTAAACATTTTAAGTAGTTTGAGTTTACTAAACTACCCTAATAAAATCTTAAGCTATTACAAAATTATATTGTTTTCACAGAAAATTTATGTAAATCATCGGTTTTACTGAAATAATATGTAAATTTTTTACTACGGTTTTTATGTAAAACGGCAACTTTTTACAGTGTATTACCCATCCCCTTTAACTATAAATTATTATTTTATTTTTCTACATTATACCTAGTGGTGTAATAAATAACTGATATTATACATTATTTATGTTTTTCGCATATTTACCATTTTTTGAGCAAAAACAAAAACAAAAATGAAATATTTCGACTAATTTGGTTTTAGCTATCCTAAAAAAATCTTGAGCTATTACAAAATTATATTATTTTACAGAAAATTTATGTAAGCATTAATTTATTAGAATATACAGTGATTATCTGTATTATTATGCACAAATGGAATATTATTAACACAAAATACAGTAAACAAATATCTAATATGACACTTCAGAAAAATATATTTTATTTTTTTTATTATGACAACAGACAAAAGACTAACAATTTATTATTACATATTATTAATTTCAGTTAGCTATGCAAGTCAATTGCAGTATGCTCTGCTTTTAAACAAATAATCTAATATAATTTTGCTAAAATAATAAGTAATTTTTTACTATGGTTTTTATGTAAAATGGCAACATTTCTTTACAGTGTATAACACATCCCCTTTAACTATAACTTATTGGTGGCAAAGATCATAAAATCGCTTCTGCGTAAATGGTACAGTGCTATGTACTTACGCTTTAGCATTTATAATGTTTATTTGAAGCTAAACTAATTGTTTGGCAGGAAACAATAGCATTTGCCTGTTGCAACTACTTACATTACAATACTGTAATTTCCTCTATACGAATGGATAATGCTTGCATTTGTAAATTTGACTGCTATAAAGTACATTTTCAATTCTCTTGAGAATTTTCTAATTTAAACATTTTAAGCAGACATCGGTATAAATTGATCTAAAAGGAAATTATTTGAAAAATTTGTGAATCTATCATATTTTTGCGGATATATAACACTATATTTCTTATAATGGGATACTTAAAAAGCGGCTATTTTTGCATGCAACCAAAATTTAATTTTCATTCATTTTAATTTTTTTATACATAATGGAGTCGTTGCACATTTTTTTTCATTACTTTAATCAAAAATATACATTAAAACAAGATTAGAAGTATATGGGTAAACCCATATAAAGACCACTTTGACATTTCTCGGAAAGTTGGCAACACTGTATTTTAATAATATTATAATTTATGTGGGCACTAGGAGAAACTTTTCGGAAAATTTGATCAAAATCGAATAAATGATGTAGCCACAATGAATTTTGGTAATTTTTTTCTTGGAAAGTTGGCAACACTGTATTTTGTTAAAATTACATAAATTATATGAATACTAGGAGAATCTTTTGTGAAAATTTGAGTAAAATCGGTTAAATAACATGGCCATAATATTTTTTTTAAAACTTTAGTAATTTTTTTCTTGGAAAGTTGGCAATCATATAATTAATGGGAGTATTAGCGAAATTTTTTCTGAAAATTTGATCAAAATCGAATAAATAACGTAGCCAATATAAATTTTAAAACTTTAGTAATTTTTTTCTCGGAAAGTTGGCATCACTGGAAAAAAATAAAACCACATGACCATCTTGGGTACTAGACAAACTTATCCTGAAAATTTCATTAAAATCGGTTGAACCGTCTAGGAGGAGTTGCGGCCACAAAATTTTGACTTACGACCGAACGAGCGAGTGAGCGAGCGAGTGAGCGAGCGAGCTGACGACGCACATCCATATACCCTCATAAACTAAGTTCAGATTCGTCATCTAGAGGCTATATGAAGGATTTCTATACAATTTTTTTTTTTTTTGAAAATGTTACAGACACCGTACCAAACGCTATACCACTTTTTCCTTGCAGTCAAAGTGGTAATAACTACGTAAATATAAGTTTTCAAGCAAAATTATTCAAAACAAATAAAAAAATAAATTTTAAAATTGACTGTCAAATTTGAATTAGCTCGTCATGACGTATTAGTGTATCAGAAAGCGTTCATCACCTCTTGCGGTAAAAACAAAATACTGTTGCCCGTATCTGTTGTCAAAATCAAAACCACATTTTCCATTTGCATATTTATATCTTCACAACGCGTAATTATAATATATGATAATCATTGATATAAAACAATATTTTACAACAATAATATATATTTTGATTTAATATTTAAATTTCAAAATGTAAACAGCAAAGTTGCATAATAAACTGACAGATGCATTAACACAAATATTGCACTGCTCAAATAACACTATTACGTCATTCATAGAAAACAAAAAGCATGGTCTGAAAAAACCTTTATTTTTCCGAATTATATTTATAAAACTTCCATAAAATATAATGTAATGTATTGTATCTGTTGATGGTGCACGTTTAGAGCAGGTAGATGAATTTATATATTTGGGTATTATATTGTATAAGGATGGTCAATTTAATCGTGAAATTGAAAGAAGGGTTAATGCTAGTTTGGGTGTTTTTTTGTACTTTTGCTAAGAATGTAAATTTTTCCAAAGAAGCCCATCTTTTGAGTATATGCAATGGCAGTTTTGGTGACTCAGATGATGTATGGTAGTTGGTAGTGAATGTTGGGTTTGGCTGCAAAAGTATACAAGGAAAAATGACTGTTATGGAAATGAGATTTTTACGTGGAGTATGTGGTGCAACTAGGAGAAATCGGGTACGAAATAGATTAGCGCATGCTGATTGTGAAACTGAAAACAATGTTGCAGCAAAAGTTGCCGTGTTATTCAGTTATGATGGTTCGGACATCTCTAGCGAATGTCTAATGTACTTTTGGTTAAACCAATTTATATGAACGATTTTGAAGTTATACGTTCTCGTGGACGTCCGATGATTAGCTAGTGTATTGAGAGTGGCATACTTGAGCAAAAGTTTTCAAGTAGTAAGAATAGAAGAACATGTAAAACAGGATAGGGATTTTTTCGAGAAAACAGATTTCAGGTTGAGTTTTGCGCCAGATCTTTTGGGTACATGGCGTGATTGTATATATATATATATATATATATATATATATATATAATTCGACGCTTGTAATTTGTTGCAATATTGTTGTGTATTTATTAGTTATTCATTTACATATTATTATGATTATTATTTGTATAATAACATATGTTTTACAATTTTTTCGATCGAAATACGATTCTAATTAACATAAAAATCGCTATAAGATAACGCCCTGAAGAAGTAGGTAAAATTGGTACGAAAGCTCGGTTTAATTCTGAAATAAGATTTTTTAATTAACACCTTATCCAACCATTGACTAAAACACCCACTATCAATCTTAATTATATAAATTTTCTAGTCGTTACAAATAATTATTATATATACAGTGTGTCTCCAAATTGAGTTCACTATAGGTGTAATCGACAAAAAAATTAAGAATTTTATTTTCATGTTTTGGGATTCCGCCCTGCTTTGTCTGAAAACAATTTTAAGCATATTTTTAGTTTTTTAAAAATGAAGGCGGCCATGAAAAATGTAAAAAACTATTTTATATTCAGGTAAACGGCCTTTTTGGTCAATAACACGGCATAATGTTCTTGAAAAACTTTGTTCAGAATATGAAATTATTGCTCTGTGCAAAATTTCAAAAATATCAGTTAAAAAAAAGTGTCTGAACATAATTCCGACTGGACAAAACGCCGACCGTTTATTCGCACTTGCGATAGATATTTTGCATGAGATTGATGTATTGACAGATTTTATTCAAACCCAACGTTTTGGCTTGTGCAGACGTCAACGTTTTGTTTATTTAGCTTGCGCAAATGCGAATGAACGGCCAGCGTAGTGTCCAGTCGGCGTTATGTCCAGACACATTTTTTTTAACTGATCTTTTTAAAATTTTGCACAGTGCCATAATTTCATATTCTAAACAACTTTTCCTAAGAACATTATGCCGTATTATTGAGCAAAAAGGCCGTTTACCTGAATATAAAACAGTTTTTTACATTTTTCATGGCTACCTTGATTTTTTAAAAACTAAAAATATCCTTAAAATTGTTTTCAGACAAAGCAGGGCGGAATCCCAAAACATGAAAATAAAATTTTTAAATTTTTTGTCGATTACAGCTATAGTGAACTCAATCCGGGGACACACAGTATATATATACTAAAAATATATTTGAAAAAAACTAAATATGGTTATGATATTGTTTTTATATATTTTTTCAATATTTCTTCCTGGATATTGTAAATTATACTGAGTGCAACGAATCCATTTTCTTTAAATATAATTCGCGATATGCAGTTTAATGTCACCAAGTAATATCAATAATAAGGTGTTTTGCTGAATAATTGCAGGAAACATTGTACTATTTTACTTATAAATTTTATTGCTATTAGATTATTATAAATATATTAAAATATTTTTAATTTTATAAATAAATTCAATTTCATATAATATATGAAGTTTTGCTTAATTAAATTGTAGAAATAATGTATTGTATATAATTGAAACGTCAGTTTCAGGTTTGTAAATGATAGCTTAACCCATAAAATTGATTGTCATTTACCATTTAATAATCAAATTTTAATATATAGTGTTTGAATCAGTTTGTTCGAGGACAGGCTCCATATATCGAAAAATAAATATAGGAAAACAATTTAAATTAACTATTCACAAGGTTTCAATAAACAAGATTAGAAGTATATGGGTAAATCCATGTTAAGACCACTTTGACATTGTCACATAAATACTAAGAAATAATAAAAATTTGATGATTTTTCACCAAAAGTACCGGAGGCACCATTATTCGAAAATTAAATTTTATAATTATAATGCATAAAACAAAAAAAATTTGAAAATTGGTTATATATCGTGCAAACAGTATAGGTTTAAAAGAAATTTTTAATAATTTTTCCGGAAAATTGACAACATGTATTAATTGTTTAATTCTTTCAAGCATATATATATATATATATATTTAAAACTACTTAATGCGTCCCTTTGCTAAAAGTAACAAGACATCCCGCTGAGAAAGGTAAAACCCCTCCCATTATGAAGTCAAGTCAAAACGATATATTGTTGAGTCTACTATACTATAGTATACTATTATATTATAGTTATAGTGCTGTTCAAATTATTTGGAATTGACTTCGTTGACTATTTTACAGCATGCTATTAGAAAAGCGACAATAAACAACACTTTTAGAAAAATAAGCTTAAAATTACAAAGACGTATTTCGCATTTTTATATAAATATATATATTTCAAAACTCTTGAATACTTGGGACAAGAATTATCATAAAAGTTTGTTTTCATTTTTTGTATTTAAAAAGTGTTTTAACATTAAAAAGTCAAATAAAAAGTTTGAAACAAAATATTAATTAATAATATAACTATCTATTACAAACTAATACAAATCGCCTACAAAAATAATATAACTTTTCTCTACAAACACTTCAAGTTAAATGAGAGGGAATTTTTCCAGTACTACCCTTGAGCAACTGGCAAACGACTCCCTGCTGTGAAAGTTTATGATACCAATCTTTGCAGTCATGTCAATTCCAAATAAAGTGACTAGCACTATACTCAAAAATTTGTAAGTACCACATTGTAAAATTTTGTACCAGATTATATTATAACATAGTTTAAAAAAATTTCATAATTCATTATATCAAAATAAAATGGATTTCGGTTATATATCCGTATTCATTTTTATTAAAAATCGTCATTTCAAGACGTACTCAACGTTCGTTTTCATCAGGAAAAATGATACAAAAAATATTAAATAACTCGGGACATAGCTATTGGGTCCGGCGGTTTAAAATCCCAAACTTACGTACATCAATTGGGTCCCGGTCAAGACCCTGGCCTGCCCCAGCAGATTAAGGGATTATAAAAAGGTTCTTCGGTTGCTTACTATACATATGGCTATATTATACTGAGACTGCGTGTAGTTTAAATAATTTAGATATTTTAATACACATACTGCAAATTTATTTAATATACTGATCAAAAATATATAAATATACTGGCTCAATCAATACGCTAATGCTATAAAATAGAATATTTTTTTCTGATTTTATTGGAATTAAACTTAGTATTATTTGCAAACACGTTTTTCAGAAAAATATCAGTTTTTTAGTTTTTAAAGGTCTAGATATACTAAATTTTAATTATTTTACAGACAGAAAATAAGTGTTCATTTAAATTAACAATCAGATGAAAATAAAATAAAATAAAACCTGTGGTATAGAGAATAATTTTTTTACGGGTTCAATTTCAAGAAATGAGCGATATGACACAAACTTGTAGTTTCTAAAAAATGAAGACCATATTATTTTTTAATGCAATCAAGGCGAGGGTGTATTAAATAAAAAAAGGCGTAATGAACATATTTTTATTATTAAACTGTAAGTTACGTCATAATTAAATAATAAATATATACATATAATACACATCAAATATAAACATTAATATTACATTACTGGTCTGTATTTATTTGCTATAGATTGAACAAATTCAAAATTAGTGATAATTTTCTGTTTCAGCAGCAATATTCTACTATCCAAAAATTCTTTTTTTTTTATTACTGCTCGCCGATACACTTTTTTTGGCAAACTCGCGCTGCGAATTTTAATGTATGTGTCTATTTGAATACTTTTTAACACGTCTAAAAATAAATAAATATTTGGGTGCTTAGTATAAAATAATGAATTGAATCTCGCATGAAACGATTCGCAGGCGTTTGTCGTTCGCTGCAGGGATGAACTATTTTCAGCCCACATTTCAGGCGGAAATTCCGCTTCTTCAGATATGTACGTTTCCACCAAATAATCAGCAAATTTTTGCATTTCTTGATTCCTTGGTAAAATTTCGCCAAAATCGATAGCAAAGCATTCGCCAACTGCTGCTGGATCTAGGAATGGTAGTCCAAACACATATCGGAGGTACATTCCTGTATCAGTGTCTTTGGAATATTCTGCTGTTAATCCAAGTGCCTGAATTTTTCGCCACCTATAAATCCGGAAAAAAAAATCCCATTTAAATAGCACGTGCTAAACTTTACGGAAACAAAACAAGATAGACAAAATAAAACTAGAAGTTATAGTAACGATAGAACAAAAATGTGTTATACTTTTCCGCCGATGTGTGGAACTAACTATAATCAAGATATTACATTTTTTTCTTCAATAATAGAGTTTTATGAAATTTCGGACACTAATAACGTATCAAAGTGTTTAGAGAAATTTTTCTGTTCTATATACTCGGTTAATTCTATATGAAAAGTAGAACTTCCTTTAATCATTCAATATGATAACTATTTATCTAACTGTGAATTAAATTACTTGTTATCTACCTTTTAATAATAAAATAATATTCAATGAACTTACCAAGATTGTCCAAGATGAAATCGACAGCCTTTTACCTCTGCGATTGGGAAAATCCTGTGAGCAGCATTGTGGATGCTTCTTTCAAAATCGATATATATTGTTCTGGGATTAAACTTACAGTTAAGTTTTCCACATTCTTCCCTCAAACAGCTAAACACCATCTCATATGTTTCTGTTCTTTTGTTAGGAAGTAAAAAAAATGCAAGAGGAATGTAATTTTCATTAATAATTCCGTGGACGGTAAACAGTTGGTAGAAAAATTTGGTGCAGCAGCGAAAAGTCCCATCAACATAGAAAGTAGATAATGTACTTAAAAATTCCAAATTTTTTTTCGTCGAAAATGCTATGAAATTTTTTCTTGGTTCATTTCTAAGCAAAAAATTCTCTCCTTCGTTGGTGATTATTTTAAGACTATTTAAGACTTCATGCACATCTTGTTGATTTGAAGGTATATTTGGCATTATCTTCTTTCTAGTTCGGTAAATATTTTGTCTTATACGGCCAACATCGTCTACAGACAAAGTTTGAGTATCCTCGTTCTGCAACACTCGATGCAACATTTTCATTGGCCTCTCACATATGTCATCCACTGCGCGCCTTTTTAAACTATTACTAATTTTCTGTCGATTTAATTTACATATGTTAATTGGTTGGTGATTGTGTCCATCACTATGTTCCAATATGACATTGTTGGACGTACCAGTTTTTAGATATGACTTACACTTTCGATTAGAGCATACCCAGCGTTTAACGTTTCCCGTAAGCATTTTGTGAAAATTATACTTGTAATTATCTATAACCAAAAGCGGCTTTTCTTGTTGACTTAACATATCACACACATCTTCTGAATTCATGATGGAAGTATATCACACAGTTAACCAAAAGATATAAATTTTGAACGTATGTTACACCATCAACAGCGAACAAAATATGAATGATCGAAAAATTATCAATATATTTATACTTATTCATTTGGTCACAAAATTACAGGGGATAATGGGATTTTGGAAATTCCAGGATTACAAAACTTGTTATTCTGGATTTACCAGCAATCAGCAATAGTCTAACACCCGCATTATTCATATACCTAAGTACAACTTAAGTAAAGTATTCGGATAATGAAACTATTGTGCTGTCCGTAATTGAAACGAAATTTAATTTCTTATTTCTACTGGCGAAGCAGATTACAGAGATGCGGCAGTCAGTATCCTTACCTGCGCGCTTTAACTTTTAAGCCCCTAATACCTTTCTCAGAAACCTAACCGGGACCCGATAGCCGTCCATAAAATTTTGGTGAGGGATTAAAACTCAACCGCGGGACCCGATTGGTATGTACCCAAATAACTAGTTACTAGGTAACTAGTTACTTGTATTTTATTACCTGGTAACTTGTTTCTATGTTTACTGTAAATGTTATTTGTATTATTTTTTTCTGCTAAAGACGGACGTTGAGTACGTCGAAACGTCGATTATTAATAAATATTAATACACAACTATAACCGAAAGCCGTTTTATTTTAAAAGTTGGTGTTAGTCGGTTAAGATGGTTCGGACATGTTGAGCGAATGTCTAATGAACGTTTGGTTAAAAAGATTTATTTGAATGATTTTGATGGTATACGTTTTCGTGGCCGTCCGATGTGTAGTTGGAGTGGTATGATTGAGAGTGTTTTGCGTGAGCCAAAGTTTCCAAGTAGTAGGAATAAAAATAGCATGTATCAGTGGAATTATGAATGTAAATAAAGCAAAAGTTGCTTGTTTGGATAGGAATGTTTGGAGGCGACTGATTTCGGGATGATGAAAAGAGTTTGTGTCACACCCTTTTGGGTACATGGCGTGATTGTGTATGTATGTATGTATGTACCAACGTTTATTATTTGCATCAGACGATAAAATTGTATGTATGTATGTATGTATGTTACACGGAGGTGGTAATTTACTAATAATTAAAACATATAAACACGTCAATATCTCCATAATATTGAAAAATAAATTTTTTGCATAATTATAAAGAGCCAATAAATCTCTTATGAAACGATTATAATTAAAAAAACCAATTAGTCCGCTTTCTGAAAGACATAATTTTGATTAATTAAAATTAATTAAATTTTTCTGAAAACATCTTATTTGCACTCTAATAAATCAAAAGCTTTTAATTATTTAATTACGTTGTATTTTCAGTCGATACAATTTTTTTAAAGATAACCATTAAAAATTATAATTATACAGAGTGTTCTAATGGCTAGTAGCTGAAATAATCAGCTGCAATTTTCAAAAATTTGTAGTTACTAAACAATAAATTGCAGGTTAATGTGGTAGTGGTATAATTTCAGGTCTGGTGTCTGTAACATTTTTAAAATTTAAATATATATATATATATATATATATATATATATATATATATATATATATATATATATATATATATATTAGGGGTGGTCTTACTTTGGCAGTGCCAAAATTTCCTTGATCTCATCCCCTGAAAAGTTTCAAATTGTTAAAAAAATAAGGTGTTTAAAGTTGCAGCAATTTATTTTAACATTAACTCGTGCCGCAAGACGGATTTCCTTGTCTAATTTGCTTAAAAACGCATTTCAGAAACATCAAAAAATTTATTTTTAAAATAACAAAATAGCGTGTTTAACTAATTTTATAGCTTTAATGACAACTGCTAATTGTTAAAACCGATTTTCAATTAAAATTATATCAAATATAAGGGTCAGTAACTACAAGAATAAAAAAAAATGTTTTTAAAACATGGAAATAGCATTTTAAATAATTTGATCGGTTTAAAGACAGCTGCCAAGTGTCAAAACTATTTATAAATATTGTAATTTTGTACAACAAACCAAAATGCATTAGGTTACCAATTTATAATCCAAAAAACCAAACCAAAAACCGTGTCAGCCCACTCTAAAATGAGTTTTTAAGCAAATTGGACAATGAAAACCGTCTAAGTATACTTTGAACACCTTATCTTTTTATATTTTAAAATTTTTTAGGGGGTGAGATCAAGGAAATTTCGACATTGCCAAAATATACATATATACTGCATATAGCCTCTAGATAACGAATTCAAATTTAGTTTATGAAGTATGTGTGTATAGTGAAATTTTTATTCAAATGGGATTCCAAAGCCAATTAGGAATTTTTAATAATTGACTTACGTCTCTACATACTAACTGCTTTTAATCCGTTCCGTTGAACGATGAAAACAAATTACGTGTTTCGTGGCTTGATTCAACCGAACTAGCTTGTTGCTTTCAACGTGCTACTTTTATGCATAGTTTTCCAACGTTTTAAAAATTATAACTGTCAATCAATATAAATGATAAGTGTGCTTTTATTTTTTTTCCCATATCTGACAATCCTAAACTCATATCCTAGCAACGAAACAAAAAATAAATAATGTTTGGCTTTTTTCTAAACGTCAAAACCGTCAAAGTTTCGAGATTTTGTACGATTTTGTGAGGTAAATTTTTTTACAGAGTATCATGTAACCGTAGTAAATGACTCATAGCTTTGGAATCCTATTTGAATAAAAATTTCACTATAGGTCGTCAGCTCCTTCGCTCGCTCGCTTGGTCAAAATTTTGTGATCGCAACTCCTCTTAGATGGTTTAACCGATTTTAATGAAATTTTTAATTTCATTAATTAAAATTTATAAATTTTGTGATCTAATTACTTATTTGTTACCTAGTAACTTGTTTCCATATTCTGTTAAAGTTACCTATTAATACTTTTAATGGCAAGGGTTCCCTTTAAACAATGCATAAACCTGCTAATGTTCTGTATTTTATTGAATACAGGAACTTGTTTTATATTCACAAAGAAGAAATAGAATCAGCAGAACAAATTTCATTTTATTGTGTCTATTGAGAATAGACAACATCCTTTCAATTATTTATGTGTATATGAGTCGTATCGATGCAAATTTTAAGTTCTGAGATATTTGCAAAAAACTGTTATAGATAAGCGTAATTGTATTTTGATGATAAAATCTTGTTACTAGATGGCAATACTTATTTAAAAACGTGAATCATTGGTTTTATACATCATTAATTCATACAAAGTAACTATTTGCTTTCCACGAATAAAATTTTTATTGGTGGAAAGCAAACAGTTACTTTTGCATCTAAACTATCAACGCAAGTAGTGAGTTTTGCATCCAACACTAAACTTTAAAGAGTGTTTCTCATATTAAATACTGGGTTTTTTTTCTAGCTAACCTAAATATCATATTCCTTGTAAAATTCTACGTCCAAATCGCGCAAAATCTCATTTTTCACTTTTTGTCGAATAGTGAGTTTTGCATCTATGCGCCTCATATATGCTATGTCCAGTGGTGGCGCTATAATTTAAAATTTTGGGGCAGGGGTATAATTTTTACACACACTCATACCACATACAATAAGGGAAGTATTGTAATCATATCAAATTTGACATAACGAAATGTTTACAGATACGAACAAATTAGGCTTATGTAGTAACACGAATCAAATGTTTTTAGCGGGTGATATCCATCTGTCGGTGTGTGGGCTCATGTATATCAAATTCGGCTGAACGGATTGGTTCGGAGGTGAATATGTCAATTTGATCGACTTTTGACAAAGATCTGCCAAACGGAAGTGGTAATTTTCTTTTACGTGTTTTACGAATATTTTGTAATAAATTATATTTCGAAATAAATTATTTAATAAAAGTTGCTAAACAAGTTATATGTAACAACTTTTATTTTGAACATTTTCCGATACGGCTAAATACTTTTATTATAATTTTTTATATTTTTCTTGATATATAAATCGTATTTGCCCGAATATAATGCAATATTTTTTTAATAAGATTAATTATTTCTCGTTAAAAAATTGAAACGAGAGTAAATGCTGGTTGTAAGGTTTTGGGTGCTTTGGGAACTTTTGCTAGGAATGTAAATGTTTCCAAAGAAGCCACCCCGTTTGAGTATATATAATGCAGTTTTGGTGCCTACGTTCATGTACCCAAAAGGGTGTGGCACAAACTCACCATCCCAAAATCAGTCGCCTCCAAACATTCCTATCCAAACAAGCAACTTTTGCTTCATTCACATTCATAATTCCTCCTCTCACAGCATGCTCTTTTATTCCTACTACTTGAAAACTTTTGCTCACGCAAGCCACCCTCTCAATCATATCACTCCAACTACTCATCGGACGTCCACGCAAACGTATATCATCAAAATTATTCAAATAAATCTTTTTAACCAAACGTTCATTAGACATTCGCTCAACATGTCCGAACCATCTTAACTGACTATCACCAACTTTTGCTACAACATTTCTTTCAATTTTACACTCATCATACACAAATCTATTTCGTACCCGATCTCTCCTATTTACACCACATACCCCACATAAATATCTCATTTCCACAACAGTCATTTTCCGTTTATGTTTTTGCAACCAAACCCAACATTCACTACCATACATCAACGTAGGTACCAAAACTGCATTGTATATACTCAAACGGGCTTCTTTGAAAACATTTACATTCCTAGCAAAAGTTCCCAAAGCACCCAAAGTACATTACAACAGCAGCATTTACTCTCCTTTCAATTTCACGATCAAAACGGCCATCTCTAGACATCAAACTATCCAAATATACAAATTCATCTACCTGCTCTAAACGTGCACCGTATCAATATATACATTACATTCAGTCGTCAAGTCACTCTTCCCGGAAAAACTAAAACTTTGCACTTATCAACATTCAACACAAGATTCATATCTTTGCTAACAACATTAATTCTATCAATCATCCTTCTCGGTTGGTCTTCAGTGTCGCGTTAAATTCGGGGTCGCATTATATTCGGGCAAATACGGTAATTCAAAAAAGTAAAAATATTAATTTTACTTTTTTGAACTATTACCTTAATTACTTATTTACCTATTTACTATTTACCTTAATTCGTTACTGCATGATTTTTAACTAAACAAATTACATACCAAATAGTAATTCAATTCTTCCATTTTTAAAATAGTAAAAAAATTTTCAGAACTCATTATATAAAATAAAACTGCCTTAAGTTCAAGTTCTGTATTAAAATTAATTTATAATCGACATTATGACAAAATTCAATGTTTGTCTTTATCAGAAAAAAAACTGATATCAGTTTTTTCTTGATGAAAACGATCGTTGAGTTTGGTCGAAACGTCAATTATAAATTAATTTTAGTACAGAACTTGAACCTACAGTAGTTTTATTTCTTCTATTTTTATTTAAAGTGGCAAATTTATCAACAATTCTATTAATTATTTTCCACTTATTAGTGTTAAAATATTATTAAAATGAATAACAGGAATATAAAATTCATCAATAATATAAATTCTATTAATTGATTTAACTATGTGTTCTTTTTTTCTTATATTTAAAATACTAGTAGATACAACTGAACTAACTCTTTGATATTTTAATTTTTAAATTAATTTACAATTTTTTGTTTTAAAGTAAACAAAAACGCCTTTTACGGCATGCAATAGGCATTGGTATAATACTGGACATTTTTAGAATATTATACATGTACAATAGCACATTACTGGCTAAATAAATTTATAAAAAAATTTATCAACATATGTCCAATCTGTCAAAATTTACGCAAAAGCATTTTGAAAAACTTTTAAACTTAAAATTTTTTCAAAAATAGGATAGGAGGCACTGTATATTTTGGTGAAAATTTGACCCTTCCTTCCCTCGGACCAACGATTAGCACCGCCACTAATAATAATAATATTAGGTTTTTAACACAACTTACACAGTAGAATTGCAATAAATAAATAAATATATGCATATACAGGATGTAACAGAATAACTATTCCTAATTTTCAGGAATGATAGAGGACACATAAAGAAACATTTTTTATTAATAAACTGGTGTCCGAATTTTTTTTTTTTCGGCAGTCGATTGTACATCGTTACAACTTGTGTATCGAAAATGGTGATCGTAACTTCGAACATTTTTTATAAAGTTTAATGCGCTATTATTTCTAATAAAATGTTCCTTATAACTTGACTATTTTTTGATGTTGTAATAATTAAGATTGTTTTTAACAATATCTAGTGTATCTTGACACCGAGAAATTTCCGGACACTAGTTTATTAATAAAGAATGTTTCTCTAAGTGCACTCTATCATTTCTGAAAATTAGGAATAGTTATTCTGTTACACCCTGTATAAAGTGTTGCCATAAGTAATTTCCATACAAAATCGACAATATACGAAATATTTTTTCTCGAAATGAATTTGGAGTAAAAAATAAAAATATTCAGATACAATAAAACCGTTCAATAATTTACAATTATTTAAAAAAATATATTTTAAATAAATTATTAAACATAATCTTTATTTATGACATACTGCAAAATCGCGCTGTGTACTGTCATAATAGCACAGTGGTTGGCATAGCATAGATACTCTACCGATTAATTGCTCTTAACCGGTTAATTACGCTTAACAGACTAACCAATTAGCCAGTTTCTATTTTGTTTTTAAACTGTAGTATGTAATAAAAACAATATAATTACAAAATTATTCATACAAAGAAAAAATAAATTCAATGTGAAATGACACACAAATAATAAACCGGTTAACCGAATTGTATATTTTTGACATTACTAATAGGTAGTGTTATAAAGTTTGAATTACAAGCATATTTTTTCATAATTCTATCTCTTTCTCCTAAATGGGTGATTTGCAGTGCGAACGTAAATGTATTGATAAATTAGAAGATTACGAGTAAATAATAAACGATTTCATATTGAGATTAATAAGTGCTTAGGAAAACTTGTTGAAGATGTCGAGAATCGTGTACTTGATGCTGTTAAAAAAATGAATAAAAATGTTTGTATTAGGTAGGATGTGCTTGAATGTAGAAAAATATTGTTCAATATTGTGTTATTACGCCTGTAGCGAAAAACAAATGTTCCATGAAAATTTAAAATAAAAGTTTTTATTTTTAGTAATTGATTTAAATACATATATATATATATATATATATATATACTAGCTTTCCCGTCGCGCGTTGCTGCGAAACTGCGCAAAAATTCAGTATTTGAAAGATAATTTTCTCGTCGCGCGTTCTTGCGCAACTGCAGCTTTTCCGTTGTGCTTTGCTGCGAAACTACGCTGTCATTTGACATTTTCAGGTTAGCATTAAACATAATTTTTCAAATTTTTGAGAACCAAGATGAGATTGTAGAAAAATGAAACTTGTCTATTCTCAAATAGGGAATAAACCAATTAAAATGACATCACTCCCATCAAAATCGATTCAGGGGTTTAGGAGGAGATGCTGCAGAAACATACATACATACACACAAACATTTGTCAATTAGAGAGATGAATTAATATGTATTGCCACGCGTTTTTCAAAAATTTCAATTGTGTGGAAGAACCTGTTACTTTCGTAAGAAAAAAAAAATTATTACGAAAACTGTGTAAAAAGTGAGATTCTGCTTATTGCAAGAGAGACAGGAGAACGCTCCCATCCTTACTCCGTGCTGTTTACGGGGTGAGAAGTGACACCGGTAGACTCCTGGCGGGGATAATTGATCAAGTGTTAATGGGGTTCCGTTTTGCCAAACTCCTTCGCTTGGGAGCAGCATAATAGCAATTTTCGTCGAGCGCTATTTTTCAAATACATTTTAAAAGTAAACATTAAAAAGATATTAAAAATTTGTTTGAAAGTTATTTAGGAAAAAAAAAATTATAATACAGTAATGCTGTACATTTATAATATTTAAAATACTTACATTTATAATACAGTAATACTGTACCTTTGTTATGATCCAACATTTATAATATTTATGAACAATTAATTATATATTTGAAATTTTTTTTTTTTCGTAAATAACTTTTAAGCCAATTTATTATATCTTTTTAATCTTTACTTTTAAAATGTATTTGAAAAATTGCGCTTGACGAAACTTGCTATTATGCTGCTCATAAGCGGAGGAGTTTGGCAAAACGGAACCCCATTGATCAGCTATCGACCGGGGTTAAAAAATATAAAATGCTATTAAAAAGTAGGGGTTGGTGGTAGAAGGGTAAAAATTTAGGACTAAATGTATTTTTTAAGGGCGCACCACAAAAAAATTACCAAAAAAAAATTTGTACGTTACGTGTTTTACGACACAAAAAAGCCCTTCTACGACGTTTTGGCATTGTACTTTACTTTTAATTTTAAGATTTTTCTATACATTTGTATTGAAAAATCTTGAATTATTTAGGTCAACTGCATACATATGTGTAACTGACGTGTGATTGTCATAAAGACATGTATAAAATAAGTTAAATAAATCATATAGTTAATAAGATTCAATTTAAAAAAACCTTTTTTAAAAACCACGCTTATCTGTCATTTACATTATTCAATTGTTAATTGAACAAAAAAATAGTCCATGTGACAGATGTGATTAGTTGTATTAAAAAAATAAATATAAACGTTTTATATATTAGATATTAAAAAGTAGAGATTAGTGTTAGGAAAGTAAAAATTTAGGACTAAATGTATTTTTTAATGGCACACCATAAAAAAATAACCAAAAAAAAATTTGTCCAAAAAATTAAAATTTTTTTTTTAGGGTGAGCCACCCTTAATACTTAAGGGTATAAAAATTAGTTAAGAACTTATTCTCATACCTACTGAATATACGTATAAAATTTCATCAAAATCGGTCAAGCCGTTTCGGAGGAGTATTAATACGAGAACTGTGACACAGGAATTTTATATATTAGATATATATGTATATATATATATATATATATATAAATATATATATATATATATATATATATATATATAATTATATATATATATATATATATAATTAAGATTGATAGTGGGTGTTGCAGTCAATGGTTGGATAAGGTGTTAATTAAAAAATCTCATTTCAGATTTAAACCAAGCTTTCGTAGCAATGTATGTATGTCTTTACTTATTCATGTATCATATTGTTCATAAATAAAAATGTTGATTATAGCGCCCTGAAGAAGTAGGCAAAATTGCTACGAAAGCTCGGTTTACATCTGAAATGAGATTTTTTAATTAACACCTTTTGCAACCATTGACTAAAACACCCACTATCAATCTTAATTATATAAATTTCCTAGTCGTTACAAATAATCATTATATATATATATATATATATATATATAAATATATATATATATATATATATAAATATATATATATATATATATATATATATATACAGTGTGTCCCCGGATTGAATTCACTATAGGTGTAATCGGCCAGTCGGCGTTATGTTCAGACACGTTTTTTTAAGTGATCTTTTTGAAATTTTGCGCGGAGCCATAATTTCATATTCTGAACAATTTTTTTCAAGAACATTATGCCGTATTATTGACCAAAAAGACACTTTACCTGAATATAAAATAGTTTTTTTACATTTTTCATGGCCGCCTTAATTTTTAAAAAACTAAAAATATGCTTAAAATTGTTTTCAGACAAAGCAGGGCGGAATCCCAAACCATGAAAATAAAATTCTTAAATTTTTTCTCGATTTCACCTATAGTGAACTCAATCCAGGGACACACTGTATATATAAATATAGAGGGTGTTTGTCTAGTCTTCTCTGTATTATTTTAGAAGGCGACAGTACACCTCAAAAGGAGTTAATAAACTTTAAAACATCTTAGTAAAATTTATCTGCTAAGTGTGAAAATAATTCTTTTAATTTTGACAATAAACGATTAATTTGTCTAAAATTCTAGTACTTTACTACTTAATCTATATTGTTCAAATGTTATTACGTTTGTTATTTAAAAGGTAAATTTGTTATCTTAGTAATTAATTTTTCTTATTACTTTTGTTTGATTAGAATATTTTAATATCGAATTAGCCGTACATAGTATGTAGAATTGTGGATACGTAGAGGAAAACTTTGTATACAACATGGTGATTGTTTAAAACAAATTAATAGTTTTATATGAAAACTAAGATAATTATTATATTGCTATGGAGTGACTTTTTACTAAAATGTTTTAAAGTTTATCGACTTTTTTTCAGGTGTAATATCGCCCCCTAAAAAAACTCAGAAAAGATCATAAACACCCCATATATATTATTTTCAGTTAATAATTATTCTATGCTTATATTTGATATACTCTCATTCTAATACGTTACAACAGTAAAAATCACATTTCAATACATAATATTATAATTGCTCACGGCGGCATAAACTTTCAAATATATTCTTTCAACTTTCATAATAATCATAACGTATGTTTCGATAGATACAAAAATTGTACCTTTACATACGGCCTATGTAAAAAATTATGAAAAAAGCATTGTACTGAATAAAAAAAAAAAAATGAATAAACTTCGGTCACTGGATCTGGCGTCAACTAGATAGCTCAATCGGTAGAGTCTCCTGGTTCGATTCCAGGTCTAGGTGATAAAAGTTTTTTCATTTTCAGTTAATAATTATTCTATGCTTATATTTGATATACTCTCATTCTAATACGTTACAACAGTAAAAATAACATTTCTATATATATATATATATATATGAGTAAATCGCCGGTGTGCCTAGTTATGAAAATTGTACATTTAATTTGTAATTATTAAAGAAAAGTTCTGAATCGTTTATATCGGTCGTTACAAGTACATTTCACTCAAAAAATTTGTAGCGGTTTGTTGGTGAATAACAAATTAGATATTTTATCTTTGTTCGGCAGAAAACTTGAACAATTTATGTAAATTAAATGCGACATCTGTCTGTGATTGCTATATGAATATCTAACTTTTAATTGCTGCTTTTCTACTTGTTCAACTTATATTGGACATTAAAAACCTACAGCAAAATAAATTTTTTCAAGTTTCAAATTTAGTCAATTATTAATTTGTATTTTATTAAACTTATGCAAACTTTTCGTCAATTACTATTACTTTCTTCAGTGTTTTGCGTGAGCGAAAGTTTCCAAGTTGTAGGAATAGAAAAGCATGTATGAGAGGAATTATGAATGTGGATGAAGCGAAAGTTGCTTGTTTGGATAAGAGTGTTTGGAGGCGACTGATTTCGGGACAATGAAAATAGTTTGTGCCACACCCTTTTGGGTACATGGCGTGATTGTGTATGTATGTTTGTATGTATGTAAAATAGTGTAGTAACTTGTAATACCAAATGAGTTAAAGTTTTGCAAGTTTTATTAAAGAGTAGGTATATACTACATTATATCACAACATTGTATTTATATTGTGCTAAAAGATTAATATTTTCTTAATATTAATTGTTTTTATTATTTTAAAAAATATTTAATTTTAAAGCCTCATTCAGACTACCAAAATAGTTTTACGATTTAGTTATAGTTTTACAAATTAACACAGCGCAAAAATTTAACCATTCCATTGCCCGATTGTCTTGATATGAGAATTTAAATGGTGTTAAAATCATTTCTGACATTTCTTTGTTTACTTGATCGTTTAAATGCCAAACAACTTTTGGTTATCTTCAGTAATTGTTTTTTTACAATTTAATTTGTTTCGTTGTGTTAAATATGTCTGAAACAAAAATTTATTGTTATACAAAATTCGCCTGAACAATTATTTAAAAAATACAAATACGAAACAGAACATTTCTAAGAATACTTTTAATTAACCTTCTTCTTTGGTATCGCAAAATTTTCGTCTGATGTTTATAAAATAAATATTATATAATTATATTAAATAAGCCCTTTTAAAATTAATATTAATTCTATCTTCTATCAAAGTTGTCATTTACATATTATTAATTTGATATTTCTTTTAAACCAAGTAAATCAAGTTGGTGGTATATATTGCCTCTCTTGGTCATTGTTTGTTTTAGTTTGCTTAAAAGCCAGTCAAATACTAACATCTGTATCAGTTGTCTTCGGACACTGATCAAAGCACCATACTGATGAGCTTCTATAGAGCGAAACACGTGTCTATGATTAACTGACCTCTTATTGATGTATAGCCTAACAAGCCAATGATTGGGTAATTTTGTGAAATTTTTCGGAATTTAAAAATCTCAACTTTTAGAATATTGTTTATATTAATTTAATTAAATATACACTCTTGTACATTTTTTGTTCAATGTTATTAATTTTATATACCATGTGTTTGTAGAACGGTTTATAGGTAAAAGTCACTAAGTTCAGAATTTTTGAAAATTGAGTTGACATAACTAATGTTGGCTTTACACAATGCATTTTTCTATACAAAATATGTATAGTTTTCAAAAGAATAATAATATTAATCAAATCTAATATTTTCAAATATTAACACTACTATAAATAAAAACAATTTTATATATATATATATATATATATATATATATATATATACAATTACGCCATGTACCCAAAAGGGTGTGGCACAAACTCTTTTTATCATTCCGAAATCAGTCGCCTCTAAACATTCCTATCCAAACAAGCAACTTTCGCTTCATCCACATTCATAATTCCTCTCATACATGCTCTTTTATTCCTACTACTTGGAAACTTTCGCTCACGCAAAACACTCTCAATCATACCAATCCAACTACTCATCGCACGTCCACTACTATATTTATTTTATTCCATTTTTATAGAACGAAAATCTATAGTCTAAATATATTTACTTTTAAACAATAAATCCTCTATAACCAAAATTATAGTTTATTATATTTTTGAGATTTCAATGTTGTGGCACTCGGTACAATGTGCGCTGCTCGTTGAGTTGCGAAAAACATAAATTTAGCGGTGTACATTTGCATTTCTTGCACTTATTCATACAGTTTCACTAATCAAATTAAAATTTAAACGAAAATAAACAATACAACTGTCAATTAACTTAACATAATTATTTTTCATATAGCCGTCTGAGATCTCAAATTAAATACAATTGATCGAGTTTTTTAGTCTAACCAACCTGACCAACCTGGGTGGTACACATTTTCAATAAGCAAATTAAAATTCAAGCGATAATAAACAATGCAAATGTCAATGAACTTAACTTAACTTAGTAATTTTTTAATATAGTCGTCAGTAATATTAAATTAAATACACTTGCCCAAATTTCATTGGTTGTATATGCAGTTTCTGACCACTTTGGATGGTGCACATTGCATATTTCTTGCATTTCTTCACACAATTTCAATAATCAAATACAAATTCAACCGAAAATAAACAATGCAATTGTCAATGAACTTAACTGAACATAATAGTTTTCTCAATATGATCGCCGAATATGTCAAATTAAATAGACTTGACGTTGTAGTTATGTTTGGTGCTGCCACCTATAATGTATATAATAACTAACTGCTGTATAATAATGTTATTATTGTACTAGTAACATAATGACCTCTTTCTACATAGGCAATATGGTAAGATAATATTAATATTATGATACACTTAAAGAAAAATAATTATTTTTTTTGCAAACAACATTGTACATTTATGTGAAATATAAACCGCATTCCTTTCATCAAAAATTATGGTACGCCACTGCATAGTATGATTATGTATGTATCATTAGCCAAGCTGAGTATATTTTTAATAACATTATAAAATATAATTATTTCAATCTATTTTTTTCTGTTGGAATAAAAAAGTATTTTTTTGCAGTAAATATTAGAATGTCATGTCACGTTGCGTCGTTCATCGCAAATAATAGGAAGTTTAAGAGCATGTCAAAATTTGATAGATGAAAACCGGAACCTATTTCCAATCTTTGTGTTATATCTATGTCGCGGTTACTATATAAAACATTACTAGTTTTATGTTGTTACATTCTAAAATGATTGAGTTCTTTTCTTTTTTTGAGGATAATAAATAGGCAAAATTTATATTATTTGTAGTAAAAAAATAGTCACAGAAGCGCAGCGTCAAGATAGATAGAACGATTTTCTAAAATGCTTTAGGTTCAAATTCTATATTAAAATTAATTTATAATCGACGTTTCAACGAAACTCAACGTTCGTCTTTATCAGGATAAACTGATTCAAATGATTATAGTAATTTGTTATTGCTTAAATTGTTATTAATTTATTTGATAAACTAATTAAATCATTAGTTAATTTTTAAATAAGGAAAAATCCATTGACTTTGCCGAGGTTTGAACCCGGAATCTTTTGCTTTCGCGCCACAAAATCACAACGCCAAGGTAATGCATTTTCTATATTTTGACTGGTCATGATAAACTCATGAATTTAATCCAGTCAATTACATCACATGATGTGTCTATAAATCTAGTAATGTTAGTATATATTTATATTCATAATTAAACATGGCGTATTACATGTTAGATTATAGTATTTTGTGTTTGCTTAAATTGTCATTAATTTATTTGATAAAATAATTAGTTAATTTTTAAGTTAAGAAAAATGCATTGACCTTGCCGGAGTTTCAACCCGGGACCTTTTGCTTTCGCGGCAGCCGCGCTAACCAACTGCGTCACAAGATCACAACGACAAGATAATGCATTTTTCAATATTTCGACTGGTCAAGATAATAAACTCATTAATTTAATCCGGTCAAGTACATCACATAATGTATGTATAAACCTAGCAGTGTTACTATATTGTATATTTTATATTAAATGATAATTTATGATTCAAATGGCATTACAGTAAATAAACAGAATTTAGAATTAAAGTTACTAGGTAACAAATAGGCGACTAAATCATAAAATTTTATAAATTTTTAATTAACGGAAGCAAAATTTTATTTATCTTAATGCTTTCACAGTGATTGATATTTTCTTTTTCCTTATAAATTTCAATTTTTTTTTCTTATCAATCTGTTGTTAATAATTATAAAATTTTATCTATAAAATTTATTTGTGATCATTTCTTTTTCTTCTTTTGTTATTTGTTCCTATGCTCTGTTATCTACAGCAATGTCTTTTGAATAAGTTTCTTTGTAATAATACAGAACTTAATGAAAAATTTATTTTCTGTTTAAAGAAATAATACATTTTTAAATGTTTGTTAAATAAAATGAATATTAAGAAGACATTTTACAAACTGTATTATTTCATCGAAATACGAAATAATTGTGCGACGGCAATTATGCACGATGTGTTTAAAAAAATTATATATTCAATTTGCCTCAAAATTTTATATAAAATATGTCTCAAGAATTTTATATAAAATACGTTTTTATATATAAATATGCAATGTGTCTCACTGTCTCAGAAATAAAATTACCTAGCTATATACAATGTGTCTAAAGAATTTTATATACAATATTTTTAGAGAATCATATATGTAATGTGTTTCAGTAATCATATATACAATTTAAGATTCGGATATCGGATCCAAATCTAAGATTCGGATATCGAATCCGAATCTAAGATCCGGATATTCGAATCTTTTTCAGTTCGGATCCAGATGAAGCTAGAGTTGCTTATCTGGATAGGAATGGCCTGATTGTTCACGTATGTATCATTAAAATTTCGCACAGGTAAAAATCTTAGTACATCTGCTTTAATATGATCCTCTTTTGAAAACATATAGTATATAGTTGCAAAAAAACTAAACATTACCACATTAATATATTTTTCCGAATTCAGGAAAAAATCTGCGAAAATACTTTGCTATCAATATAAATGAACTACCACCAGTCACAGTAAGCTGTGAGATACAGTTTCCTTGTAAATTGCAGGAAAGCATTAAATATAAATAGAACAACTATACGATCAAATCTTAAGTAGGTTAGGAATCACGTCGAATAATCTTGAAATTAAACTGAAATATATCAACTTAAGCTGAAACTGAAAACGTATTACTGAAATCTTAACAGACGGAGCGTGAAATAGATCGATTGATTCACATGAAACTGCTGAAATAAAAACAAAAATCTGACATGCATAAAAATTGACAGAAAATAAATACTTAAAATATGAAACGGAACAAATTGTATTTTGTTTTAATTTTTGTACACTATAATATACTATAATACTTTTCAGGAAGGGACTTATCCCCCACAATCTTCCCCCTTTGCGTGCACCAGTGATAATATTATCTATAAAGTATAGTAAACTATAACTAAGCGTACCCTAACGGCTGAATAAATAGATTGTATTATGGAAATACTATTAAATAGTATTTTCGTCATTTTCATTATTATATTGACATTTTTCAGAAAACGAAATCCAATATTTCAGCGAAAAAAAAACATTAATATTTTCAAAGGTACAGTGGGGATTCATACATACATACACACACAATCACGCCATGTACCCAAAAGGGTGTGTCACAAACTCCTTTCATCATTCCGAAATCAGTCGCCTCTAAACATTTCTATTCAAACAAGCAACTTTTGCTTCATCCACATTTATAATTCCTCTCATACATGCTCTTTTATTCCTACTACTTGGAAACTTTTGCTCACGCAAAACACTCTCAATCATATTACTCCACCTACTCATCGGAAGTCCACGCAAACGTATACAATCAAAATCATTCAAATAAATATTTTTAACCAAACGTTCATTAGACATTTGCTCAACATGTCCGAACCATCTTAACTGACTAACACCAACATTCTTTTCAATTTCACAGTCATCATACACTAATCTATTTCGTACCCGATCTCTTCTATATACACCCAGCTACCCCACGTAAAAATCTCATTTCCACAGCAGTCATTTTCCGTTTATGTTTTTGCAACCAAACCCAACATTCACTACCATACATCAACGTAGGCACCAAAACTGCTTTATATATACTCCAACGGGAAACTTCTTTGGAAACATTTACATTCCTAGCAAAAGTTCCCAAAGCACCCAAAACCTTACAACCAGCATTTACTCTCCCTTCAATTTCACGATCAAAACGGCCATCTCTAGACAACAAACTACTCAAATACTCTAGACAACAAATACACAAATTCATCTACGTGCTCTAAACGTGCACCATCAATATATACATTTAGTCGTTAAGGCACCCTTCTTAAAAACTAAAACTTTACACTTATCAACATACGTATACCATATGTATTATTTAATTTTATATTTTTATGATAAACTAATTTTATAGTCAACAAGTATAGTTTGTTATTAACCAAATTTTCACAAAAGATTCTCCTGGTGCTTTTAACAGAAAAAAAATTGCATTATTTAAAGGATGAGGCTATTTATACATAAGGTATATATACGCAATTAGCTATTTATACATACTAAAAAAAAAACCTAAATCAACCTACTAACCTAACCTACCCTAAATAGCCAATTACGTAAAAATACTGTCTGTATAAATAGCCAATTGCGTATACATACCGTATGTATAAATAGCCACTTTCTTATTTAAAAAACATCAATTACGACTACATTATAAAGGGTGATTTGTAAGTAATTGGAAATATTTTAACTGGAGTATCCTGGGCTCAGAATATGAATATTTGACCCAAAACACTTAGATAAAATGTGGCTCCTTACTGAGCTACAGGGTGTTTTATTTAAAAATTTAAAAACGATTTTTGCCCAGTACTTAAAAACTATTTGACGTATCCTTATCATACTTGGCAGAAAGTGTAGGTACCGTACACCATACTAAATTATGTTAAACAAAAGTTTCTGGCTAGTGCCAGTGGCGTACAACAGGGGCAAGTGAGAGGTTGATCCTTCCTAAATTCTACGCCACTGGCGGAATTGTTATTTTAGCACAATTTTTCGATTCTCCAATACTTTCAGTATAAAAAACATACTCTTCCTTCCTAACGATAAAATCACTATTTTTCGAGATATTTAAAGTTAAATGTCAGATGCACCCTTGGATTTTTTTAAAAATTTGATCAAAAAATCTGAAAAAATTTAGTAAAATAGAGAAAAAAATTAGCTACATAATAACTAAGCAACTTTTTTCTCTATCTCATTTTGGTTTGGCAGGAAAAATTATTGAAAATAAAAAATTAAAATGCAAAAAATATAAATTTTCAATAATTTTTCCTGCCAAACCAGAATGAGTTAGAGAAAAAAGTTACTTAGTTATTATGTAGCTAATTTTTTCCTCTATTTTACTGAATTTTTTCAGATTTTTTGAGCAAATTTTGAAAATATCCCAAGTGTGCAGCTTTATGTTTAACTTTAAATATCTCGAAAAATAGTGACTTTATCGTTACGAAGAAAGAGTATGTTTTTTATACTGAAAGTATTGGAGAATCGAAAAATTGTGCTAAAATAACAATTCCGCCAGTGGCGTAGAATTTAGGAAGGATCAACCTCTCACTTGCCCCTGTTGTACGCCACTGGCACTAGCCAGAAACTTTTGTTTAACATAATTTAGTATGGTGTACGGTACCTACACTTTCTGCCAAATATGATAAGGATACGTCAAATAGTTTTTAAGTACTGGGCAAAAATCGTTTTTAAATTTTTAAATAAAACACCCTGTAGCTCAGTAAGGAGCCACATTTTATCTAAGTGTTTTGGGTCAAATCTTCATATTCTGAGCCCAGGATACTCCAGTTAAAATATTTCCAATTAATTACAAATCACCCTGTATATTTAAAATTATAAAAAAATTTCAAAATATACTTTTGGTACTCTCAAAAATTATTTGATTTTACTGTTTTACAGCATTGCTAATTAATGATGTCAAAGTGTTCTATATATGACTTTACCAATACGGTTCTAATCTTGTTTATATCTTTACTTTTAGTTGAAATAGTAACACAAAAAAAGAATCTAATTTTTTGTCTATCACCAATATTTGCACATGTCTTCTTAAGAACGAATAAAATGATAATGGAAAAAATGTGAATAGATCGTCATCATAAGTATTTCCGAAAAGTAGGAAAACGTTTGAAGAGAAAAGAGATAAAATGATGGGAGGGTAGGGAGATAGAAGAACAAAACGCGTCCATGAATAAAACATAATACAAAATATTAGTCACGTAGCACAAGATGTGTTAGTATTTCTGATCACGACAAAATGTTTACTGAAAGATTTAACAGTGCAGACGAAAGTTTGGGTTCTCTTTTAAGCCACTAACAAGCTCGAATTAAAACAGTGTCGATTGAGTGTGAATATGTGTTTCTGAATGTGTATGTGTGTTTATGGGGTCGCGGACAATTCACCGAAAACCGTTCACCGAAAACAATTCATCAAAAACAAATTCACCGAAGTACCAATTCATCGAAAAACAATTTATCGAATAACCAAATGAAATAGAATTAAACAACTTAACCTGATCTAACTTAACCTAACCTATCCATCACCCCTCCGTAAAGTGTTAAAGAAAAAAATAAAAAAAATAAATACGCTTTTTTTAAAGATATTCCAAATATTCGTAATATTAACGAAGAGGCTATTTATACATACGGTATGTATACGCAATTGAATATTTATACATACTGAAAAAAAAAACCTAAACCAACCTACTAACCAGTGGCGTAGCCAGAGGGGGCTTACTAAAGAAATGATATAATATTAATCAATAAAGATAATACTATAATTTGTATAAAAAATAAAGAGCAATAAGAATTATTTTTTGAAAGTAAAATAACATATTTCATATTTCACATACATATGTTTTTGGTAATTCAAGTTCTGGGGGGGGGAGGGTTTCAACCCCCCCTAACACCTCCCTGGCTACGCCACTGCTACTAACCTAACCTTTTCTAACCTAACCACTTTCTTATATTAATTTTAATTTAATTTAATTCTATTTCAGTTGGTTATTCGATAAATTGTTTTTCGATGAATTGTTTTTCGGTGAATTGGTACTTCGGTGAATTTGTTTTCGATGAATTGTTTTCGGTGAATTGTCCGGATACCGTGTTGATGTGTGTGTGTGTGTGTGTGTGTGTGTTAAGTCTGCGCGCAATTGTTTATTTATTTTAATTGTTTTTTATTATTATTTCGTCAGTCGATTTCTTGTTGAAACGTAGTAAAAAAAACTGCTTTAGCTTAAATTTCTATATTAATACTTATTTAAAATCGAAAAATACATTATGGCTACATTTTTTATCCGATTTCAATAAAATTTTCGTAAAAGATTCTTCTGGTGCCCATATAAATTAGATAATTCTAATAAAATACAGTGGTGCCAACTTTCCCAGAAAAAATACTAAACAATTTAAAAATTTATAGTGGTCATATTATTTATCCGTGATAAACAAAATTTTCACAAAAGATTCTCTGTGTGCCCATATAAATTACATAATTTTACTAAAATACAATATTACCAACTTTTCGAGAAAAGAATTACTAACATTAATAAAATTCAATTATAGCTTTATTATTTATCCAAAAGTTGTCAAATTTTTCAAGATATTCTTTTAGTACTAATAAAAACTATGTAAAATAAAACTGCTTTAGGTTCAAGTTCTGTATTAAAATTTATTGTATTTATTGTATTTGTGGCAGTTTTCCTGAGAAAGACGGACGTTGAGTTTCGTTAAAACGTTCATTATAAATAAATTTTAATACAGAACTTGTACCTAAAACAGTTTTATTTTATGTAATATATGCTGAAAGATTTTTACTATTTTTATGTAATTTTATTGTTATAGAGCGTTGCCAAATGATGATGCCAAAATGGTCTATATATGGGTTTATCCATATGCTTTTGATCTCTTTTTTTCCATTAATCATTATTATTCTCGGCAAAGCATTATAAGTTATCTAATAAAATTTGAAATTTTGTATTCGTAATATGTTACATAAATTCTCAGCTTTAAATTGACAAGAAAGATCTTTTATTTTTGTAAATTTTACACGAAATACAAGAAAATGAATAAGAAGTAAAATAATAAAAAGTATCTAGGAGAGAAAGACGTAATGCATATTTAATGAAATAATTGAAAATATAAACGCGAATAATGTGAGAAAGCAAATAGAAAAAAAATTCTATGAAACAAATGTTAAATTAGAAATGTAAATTTGAAATAATTTCTATTTTTTAAATTTTCTGTTCCATCTGGAAGAGTGGTACTTTTTATACACTGTTAAAAAAAATTCGGTTTAGTTTAGTTTTAGCAGAGGTTTTAATTATTCAAGAAGAAACTGTATAAAAGTATATTTAAATCTACATACATACATACATACACAATCACGCCATGTACCCAAAAGGGTGTGGCACAAACTCTTTTCATTATCCCGAAATCAGTCGCCTCCAAACACTCCTATCCAAACAAGCAACTTTTGCTTTATTCACATTCATAATTTCTCTCATACATGCTCTTTTATTCCTACTACTTGGAAGCTTTCGCTCAAGCAAAACACTCTCAATCATATTACTACTCCAACTACTCATCGGACGTCCACTATATCATCAAAATCATTCAAATAAATCTTTTTAACCAAACGTCCATTAGACATTCGATCAACATGTCCGAACCATCTTAACTGACTAACACCAACTTTTGCTACAACATTTATTTCAATTTCACACTCATCATACACTAATCTATTTTTATCTTAATGATTTTTAAATAAAAAAAATACTGATCCGCCTGCCAAAAATGCACTTAAGTACTTCGATCAAAAGCACGAGGAATTTTAAAAATTTTTTTATTTAATTTTTCTTTTATCAAATGTTCGAAACAAATATCAATATTAAACAAAAATATTTTACAACGGAGTAATAATAAATTATTATATATATATATATATATATATATATATATATATATATATATATATATATATATATATATATATATAACAAAATCATCTTTTCTGACGAAGCTCATTTTAATTTAAATGGCTACGTTAACAAACACAATTGTCGCATCTGGGCTTCTGAAAATCCAAGGGCAGTTGTTAAACAACCATTACATTCATCTCGTGTCACTGTTTGGTGTGCTCTTTGGAATGGCGGTGTAATTGGACCGTATTTTTTCGAAAATGAGGCTGGTGCTGCCGTTACGGTCAATGGAGTGCGCTATAGAGACATGCTAACCAATTTTTTATGGCCTATTTGGGATGACGTGGATGTCGACGTAGTTGTGGTTTAAACAGGATGGGGCAACTTGCCACACAGCTCAAGAAACAATCGATTTATTGAAAACCAAATTCGATGGACGTTTGATTTCGCGTAGAGGTGATGTCAATTGGCCACCAAGATCATGCGATCTAACACCGTTAGATTATTTCTTCTGGGGTTACGTAAAAGATGAAGTTTATAAGGATAATCCAACAGCAATTGCGGAGCTCAAAGCCAACATCGAGAGCGTAATTCGTGAGATGGAGCCACAATTATGCACAAATGTGATTGCAAATTTTGTCAAAAGAATCCATGTTTGCCATCGTAGTCGTGGTGGACATTTATCGGATATTATTTTTCATTCATAAATTGTAGAGTCTGTACAACAGGTTTCAAGTAAAATATTCCAAGATTTCATCCAAAATGTGTGTTTTATTTACAATTTAAAAAAAAAGTTCTTACTGAAAAACCCTTTATATATATATATATATATATATATATATATATATATATATATATATATATGTATATATACAGGGTGTTCGTTCGCTTGGTTGATATAGGGCAATAACATGGGATTTCGATAATATGCAGAATACTACTTTCTGAAGTAAAATTTGGAGAAATACTTAGAATACTTTTCGATAAGGAATAAAAAGTTATATAATTTGGTTTTAGTTTTAATTTGCTAGCATGTACCGTTTGGGCGCTAGAATTTTTTTTAAATGTTTTTTAGAATTTTCAATAATTTTTCCTGCTAAATCAATATGAGTTAGAGTTAGAAGTTAGCTATTATGTAGCTAATTTTTTTCTCAATTTTACTGAATTTGCTCAAAAAAATCTGAAAAAATTCAGTAAAATTGAGAAAAAAATTAGCTACATAATAGCTAAGTAACTTTTTTCTCTAACTCATATTGATTTAGCAGGAAAAATTATTGAAAATTCTTAAAAACATTAAAAAAAAAATTCTAGCGCCCAAACGGCACATGCTAGCAAATTAAAACTAAAACCAAATTATATAACTTTTTATTCCTTATCGAAAAGTATTCCAAGTATTTCTCCAAATTTTACTTCAGAAAGTAGTATTCTGCATATTATCGAAATCCCATGTTATTGCCCTATATCAACCAAGCGAACGAACATCCTGTATATATATATATATATATATATATATATATATATATATATATATATACATATACATATGAATGCTTGCCGACCGAGATAGATATCATTTCCGACTGGGCTATATATACTTACATATATTAAGGTGTCTACAAAAAATATTTTTTATTTAGCCCTTGAAGCGGTTCCAAATCTTAAAAAAAAACTAACATTTTAAACAATAAAAACGTTCAGTATCGATGTTAAATGATACTGCCACGCCAGAAACATAAAAATCAAGAATACCCGTTTTTTTGTCTAAAAAGTCTTAAAAAATACGTTGACTGCCACGGCAGTTTTGATAGTAGTGCTTACTGGGCCACAATGATTTTTCTTATATTTTCTTTAGAGAGGGTATTAAGAAGGTTAGTTATGATTTTTTTACATATTTCTCTGTTTTTTTATGCTATTTTGGGCCGTGAGAAAAAATCATACACGTGGCGTGGTTCTCAATAAGAACACTATGGCCCGTATTCTCACCTCACTTTTTCATGAAATAGTGCTATTATCATTAATTTCAAAATAATTTTTTGCTTCTATTTTTGATCAAATATGAATAGTTATTCTATTTTTTATCATTTTTATTATATTTGGTATTATAAAATTTAAATAAACTATTATAAAGTCCTTAATAAATAATTTTAAGTAAACGTCAAAAGCACTTTTGGCAAAAATCACTTTTATCAATGAGGTGAGAACACGGACCTATGTATTTTGAGCTCCTGGAACATACACATGGCCAAACAAGCAGCAAAGCGTGTGTATTCAAAATCATACACATGGCCCATTCGAATATCTTGGTGTATATTTCAGTTCATATACATAACAGACAACGTGTTAACAAAGTTTAAGATTTGTTTTTGATTTCTTTAGATTTTGATTAATTTTAGCACGTACCTATAATCATAATTTTAAATATTTTTTTCACATATTGTTAAAATAATACTGGTCTGAAAAAGTCTGCCAGAGTTGTCCAATTGAGATATTTCCTTAACCAGTTACTATCACTTGTAGAAGATAATGTATATGTATTTATTATTTATATTTGTTAAGTGATTTGTAAGAATTACTCTTTCTTTGATCGAATATATAATTTTTGACCACTCTGGGCGATATACATTGATTGCATTTGTCAGTGGCGTAGCCATGGGGGTGTTAGGGGGGGGGGTTAACCCGCCCCCCCAAAAAAAACCTGAACGACCAAAAACATACGTATGTGAAATATGAAATATGTTATTTTACTTCCATTTTTATAAAAATAATTTTTATTGCTCTTTATTTTTTATACAAATTATAGTATTATCTTTATTGATTAATATTAGTAACCGCCCTCCCCTTGACAAGTTTCTGGCTACGCCACTGGCATTTATTGCACTGTTACACATATTTTTATTAATCAAGCGAAAATAAACCATGCAATTGTCAACTAACTTAACTTGACTTAGTAATTTTTAACATAACCGTCGGAGATGTCAAATTAAATACACTTGTCAAATATGCGATTTCTGACCACTTTTATTAGTGCAAATTGCATTTCTTACACTTCTTCACACGTTTTCCATAAAGCTTGAATTACTTTATACTTTTTTCGTCTAGATTCATACTAGATTTCTAGTTCAATTTTCGTTCAAGTTTTGTTCAATTTTCATATTTTTTCACAATCGGTCGTGTATTGTCGAGTTTTTTCGATTTTTCCGATGTATTGCCAGTACGCCAATTTAAAAATATAAAGTACTTATAATTTGACAGATACTGAAAAACATAATTAAACAAAAATGGATACATATAAGGTTGGTAGAATTGCGTGCGCATGCGTATAATGTATCTAGTATGAAACTTGAATAGGAAAATAGAGCATGTTGTATATTTCTATACTAGGAAATTTGAAAGAAACTTGGATGCAAAAATCTGATTTATATTATACTAGAACTGACTATCTGTAATTGAACGAAACTTGAACTAGAAACTTAGTATGAATCTAGACGAAAAAAGTATAATGTAATTCAAACTTAATCAAATTAAAACTTAGACAAAAATATATGATGCAATTAACTTAATATGCCTTAATAATTTGTAATATAGCCGCCGGACATGTTGCATTAAATACACTTGACCGTGTTTTTATCATCGAATATGTAGTTTCTGACCACCTTGGGTGATGCACATTGCATATTTCTTGCACTTCCACACTCAATTTTAATAATCAAATTAAATTTCAAGCGAAAATAAACATTTCAATTGTTAATAAATTTAATTTAAATTGACATAAAAGTTTTTCAATATGGCCACCGAAGATGTCAGATTAAATTCACTTGAAGTTTTAGTTTAGTTTATTTGGTGCTACCACAAGTGGTGTATATAGTAAGTAACTGTTATATAATAATATTATTATTGTACTAGTAACATAATGACATTTTCTACATAAGCTATACGTTAACGTATTACTAATATTTACATATAAATACTCATTCTTTATTATATCTTATATGATTTTAAATATTGAACATGTAATATGATAATATATTTTAAATAAATTATTTTGCAATTTTTAATTCCTTTTAACACAATTTTCAATTGTTTTATTTATTAAAACACTACATAAAATATAAACACCAAAACTGTATATTCATTTCGAAAGAATAAAATTCAAAATATTCAAACGAAAAAAAAACAAGATTAGATGTATATGGGTAAACCCATATATAGACCACTTTGACATTTTTCGGAAAGTTGGCAAAACTGTATTATAAAAATTATTATAATTTATGTGGGCACTAGGAAAAACTTTTCTAGAAATTTAATCAAAATCGAATAAATAATGTAGCCACAATGAATTTTTAAAAAAATTTGTGATTTTTTTCTCGATAAGTTGGCAACCCTGTATTTTGTTAAAATTGCATAATTTATTTAGGCACTAGGAGAATCTTTTATAAAAATTTGATTAAAATCGGTTAAATAAAGTGATCATAATAAATTTTTAAAAATTTTAGTAAATTTTTTTCTCGGAAAGTTGTTACTCTGTATTTTGTTAAAATTACATAAATTATATGATTACTAGGAGAATCTTTTCTGAAAATTTGAGTAAAATCGGTCAAATAACATGGCCATAATATATTTTTAAAAAGTTTAGTATTTTTTTTCTCGGAAAGGTGGCAACACTAAAGATTAATAAAATTATATAATTAATGGGAGCATTAGTGATATCTTTTCTGAAAATTTGATCAAAATCGGATAAATAATGTAGCCAATATGAATTTTTAAAACTTTTAGTAATTTTTTTCTCTGAAAGTTGGCATTACTGGAAAAAACCAAAACCACATGACCATCTTGGGCACTAGACAAATTTATCCTGAAAATTTCATTAAAATGGGTTGAACCGTCTAGGAGGAGTTGCAGCCACAAAATTTTGAAGTACGACCGTGCGAGCGAGCTGACGACGCACATCCATACACCCACATAAATTAAGTTCAGATTCGTCATCTAGAGGCTATATGAAGGATTTCTATACACAAATTTTTTTTTTTGAAATTGTTACAGACACCGTATTAAACGCTATACCACTTTTTCCTTGCAGTCAAAGTGGTAAAAAAGTAAAGCTTGACATCAACCTACGTTTCTTGTTATTTCATTTCGTTGCACGAAAAACGCGTGTTGTTATTACTTATTTCTTGTGTTATTTCGTTTCCTATCATTATTCATTATTTCGGTATACTAAAAGCTGGATCAAAATTATTATTAATTTTCACAGAAAATTTATTAACATAATATGTGACACAAAATTAATGACTGCGTATATTTTAATATATCCGTTGCTTAATTGATGTCCCTATTATTAAACTCATATAATCATATAATGAAAATATGATAGTTTTGTTTAAAATTTTTTGTAAAACATTTTAATTAAAGAATTTAATTTAATTATTATTAGTAGATATAAAAAAATTAACGAAACAAAAGTAAAGATAATTAAGTAGTGAAATAACGGCTATAAGGCTGAAATAATAAACAAATATGTGAGGGATCGAGAAAGCCACAGAACACTTTTTTATTTTTGTCAAGTGATTTTTCTACAATCATACGAAGAGCAAACAATTGATCCACACATCCTCTCTTTGGCAAAAGCCACCCTGAACGTCATTAATTTTTGAAATAATTAGTGCTCTAACTTTGTGAATTAATATTTTACCAAATAATTTACCGGGAACACTCAGAAGACTAATCGCTCGAAAATTAGTACATTCACTTGAACTGCCTTTACTTTTAAATAAAGGGCAAATGACAGTTCGTTTCCAGTTATCAGGAACCACACAACGCTTTAAACATAAACGAAATAATAATACAGAACTTAAACCTAAATTCCTTTTATTTTGTTAAACATATGTTTTTACGCTTAAATGCCCATCCGTGTGTGCAATAAAAAACTTCATATTTAATTAAGTAATTGCTAAACTACTATATATTACATACATACATACATACATACATACATACATACATACATACATACACAATCACGCCATGTACTCAAAAGGGTATGGCACAAATTCTTTTCCTCATCCCAAAATCAGTCGCCTCCAAACACTCCTATCCAGCACAAGCAACTTTCGCTTCATCCACATTCATAATTCCTCTCATACATGCTCTTCTATTCCTACTACTTGGAAACTTTTGCTCACGCAAAACACTCTCAATCATATCACTCCAACTACTCTTCGGACGTCCACGCAAACGTAAACCATCAAAATCATTCAAATAAATCTTTTTATATATTTATCATCTAAAAGAAATTTATTTAAATGTATTTTAAAATAGTAATGTCATGTATTATAAAATGTGGAAAAATATATTTTATATTTCTTATGGTTGGTTGCATGTTAAATTTATAACTATACTAAATTATATATTTGAAAGCAAATACGAGTAAGAAAAAATATCATTTTTTATAACGTTTTGACCGTTCTACTACATTATGCATTGAAACTAAATTATCAAGATAATATTACGTTCTACTTGCAGGTTTCTTATAATGATGATAACTTTTAATATAAACTAACAGTGTATACACTAACAGTGTATAAAAATATAAAATCAATAAAAAAGTATGTAATGTAGTTTGTTTTTACATGCAAGTAATTTCAAAAAAATACATTATTTCTTTTGTGTTTGCTAATGCATTTTCAGTATCATATTTCTATATATATATATATATATATATATATATATATATATATATATATATATATATATATATAGTAAAATCTGAGTTGCTACCGTGATAATATGTTGTAGAAATTTATTAACGGGAATTACGGTATGTCAGGAAATTTAAGAATTAGCGAACATTACAATTAATTCTATTTATTATTAGACCAATATTTCGCCACTAGATTGTTGGCAGCCAACAATCTAGTGGCGAAATATTGGTCTAATAATAAATAGAATTAATTGTAATGTTCGCTAATTCTTAAATTTCCTGATATACCGTAATTCCCGTTAATAAATTTCTACTATATATATATACAGAGTGTAACAAAAATTTTTTTTTTTTTGGCAGTCAATTGTACATCGTTACAACTTGTGTTTCGAAAATGGTGGTCGTAACTTCGAACAATTTTTATAAAGTTTAATGCGCTATTATTTCTAATAAAATGTTCCTTAACTTAACTACTCTTTGATGTTTTGATTAAGATTGTTTTTAACGATATCTAGTGTATCTTGGCACCAAGAAATTTCTGGACACTAGTTTATTAATAAAAAATGTTTTTCTAAGTGCACTCTATCATTTCTGAAAATTAGGAATAGTTATTCTGTTACATTTGTATATATATATATATATATATATATATATATACATATATATATATATATATATATATGTAGGGTGTTTACGGTCTTCTCTGTATCCTTTTAGGGGGCGATAGTACACTTCAACAGAAGTCGATATACCTTAAAACGTTTTAGTAAAAGTCGTATCATAAGCGAGATAAAAATTCTTTTAGTTTTACATTAAACCATTAACTTATTTCAAACTCTAGTAATCTACTACTATTAGTTAGTACTGTTTAATTACTATTACGTTTGTTATTTGACAGGTGAAATTGTTATCTCAGTAATTCACTTTTACTAACACCTTTGTTCGACTAAAAATTTTATTATTTTTATCTTTGCTTTTAAAACTCACGATGACCTATTGATATTCTACTATCGGGTTTTCAAATATAGAAAAAATATATACTCTCTGCTTCAAATGTATTGATCATACGGAAAACACTTTATGTAATAAATAAATAAAATAATAAATATTAAGTAAACAGAATAATACTACAGCGCAATTACAACAAATAAGTTACTAATTTTAAAAAAAATTCAATAAAGTATAGAGCCAAATAAATTGTCAGTTAAATTAAAAATAAGAACTCGTCAATACATAAAATATAATTTAAATATGCAAATTCTTTTGTCAAAGATAAAATAATAAATAATGATGAAAATTAAAATATTTGATGAAACACAATAAGTAAAATATTTAGAAAAACGATATTGGTAACTGAAACTTATTTCTAGTAATTTGCGAAACAGAAAATGAAACAAAATCTTTTATTTTTGAAATTGTAATCAAATCTTAAAAATTTGTTTGAATTGGACAGTTATGATGTTAAGAATAAATGTAACACGGTCTATGCTATCACTTGTTCATGTAACAAAATATATATTGGCACCACATCACAACAATTATGCAAACGTATTACGCAACATAAAAGTGATGAAAAATATAATATTAATTTTATTTTCCAAATTGATCGTTTACAAATGATAAATTCGACGTTTTTTTAATAAAAACAGATATACACATCGCGCTATCTCACCTTACTAAAATCAAATTTGCCATTATTAAAACATAAGCTATATGATCTACTGTGAAATTTAAATAAAAATAATATTAGAAAAAACCCCAAAACCACACTTAAATTAAAATAAAGCTAAATACGTATTTCGGAAGCTAAGCTTCTATCTTCAGTAGCTAAATAAAATTTACAAAAATTCTTACCTGTATGATGTCAAAGATCACTGGCGAGTCGAAAAAATATAATATTTTAAATAAGTAAAACTATGGGGGAGGGGTTGGTTAAAAGTCAGTGGTCAATTTTGATTGGTTAGTATGTCAAAAAGAATAGATCGTGGGATTGGTCCGTCATCTGCGTTTATAAAATTGCCTTTATTTTTGAAAATATAAAGACTTTCTAGAATATCTAATTGATTAAAATTTGTAACTTGTTTAATTAATTTTAAATTTTTGATATCTAAACCGTGGCAAGTATCATAAATATGTTGGGCTACACTATATTTGCTAATTCTATTGTTTTTGAAGTGGACTATATGTTCTTTAAATCTGGTAATAATAGATCTTTTAGTTTGACCAATATATTTCAAGCAAATATATTTCAATATATTGATTCAGAACCACTAGCTTTGCGCTAAAACATAATACTGAGTTCGACAGCCAAATAGCAGTCTGAATGAGGTTTTATTTTAGCAAATTCTATTAAATATAGCAAATTGAATTACTAAATTCCTTCAATTATACTACATTAAGACTAATATCAGTTTGTAATAATATTATAAGAGATGTTTTAAATAATCTAATACGTGTTTAAATTTAAATATAAATAAAAATTTATTTATTTTCACGAAAATAGTAAACCTTTAAAAGGAATTCTTTTAGTATCACACTTTTATTGCAAAGTCGTAACATTACGCTTTAGGCTTCTGAAGCTTACAAGTCTACTTTAAAAAAAAAAACCTCAAAAGTTAAAGTTTCTATATCCCTCTAATGTTCTAAATGTCAAGTCTTCTTTTTGTGGAAATATTTGTAGCTAAATTTCCAACTTTATGCATTACTGAAATGAAAAAGCGTTGGTTCTTTTTTCTAAATATTTAACAAACAAAAAATTCTACTCTATTTCTAATTTAATTTTTGTCCAATTTTTTTTTGCTTTTTAAAAGTTGTTTAAAAGTTTATGTGATATTTTCAATTTTTTATATTTTTACACAATATATATACACAATATAACGCCACGTACTATAAGTGTGCGGCACGAACTCCGTTTTTATTTAAGCAGAAATTAGCTTCCGACAAACATTTCTATATAATTAAAAAACGTATCATAATATTGATATTATTCTTTCTACATAGACCATATTGCCTATGTAGAAAAAGTTTATTGTGTTACTTGTATAATAATGTATATTATTATACAGTAGTTACTTGCTACCGCTGCTAACGGTGGCAGCACCAAATATATGAGGCGTATAGATGCAAAACTCACTATATGACAAAAAGTGAAAAATGAGATTATGCGAAATTTGGACGTAGAATTTTACAAGGAATACGATAGTTAGGTTAGTTAGAAAAAAACTCAGTATTTAATATAAGAAACACTCTTTAAAGTTTAGTGTTGGATGCAAAACTCACTACTTGCGTTGATAGTTTAGATGCAAAAGTAACTGTTTTCTTTCCAGCAATAAAAATTTTATTGGTGGAAAGCAAACAGTTACTTTGTATGAATTAATGATGTATAAAACCAATGATTCACGATTTTAAATAAGTCTTGCCATCTAGTAACAAGATTTTATCATCAAAATACAATTACACTTAGCTATAACAGTTTTTTGCAAATATCTCAGAACTTAAAATTTGCAAATAGTGAGTTTTGCATCTATACGACTCATATATATGTACAATGTCATCTTCGGCGGTAATATTGAAAACTATTACGACCAGTTAAGGTAAGTTAATTAGCAATTGCAGTGTTTATTTTCACTTCAATTTTAATTTGATTATTAAAAATCCGTAAAGAAGTGCAAGAAATGCATTATGCATCGGTCGAGGGTGGTCAGAAACTGCATATTCGACCAAAGAATTACGGTCAAGTGTATTTAATTTGATATTTTTGAAAGCTATATTAAAAATTATTAAGACAAATTAATTTAAAATTGCATTGTCTATTTTCACTTGAATTTGAATAAGATTATTGAAAATTTGTAAAAAAAAAGTGCAAGAAATGCATTGTATACCGCCCAGGTTGATCATAAATTTTATATTCGACCAAAAAAGGATTAATTCTAACAAATCACGTAAAAAACATATATAATACATACATACTAATCTACAAATGTTAGTAACTAGTTAACGATACTTAACATGTATATTTATTTATTTTTAGATTATCTGAAATTTTTGTGCACATTTATATAGCAATTTATTTATACATACATACATACATACACAATCACGCCATCTCCAAAAGGGTGTGGCACAAACTATTTTCATCATTCCGAAATCAGTTGCCTCCAAATATTCCTATCCAAACAAGCAACTTTCGCTTCATCCACATTCATAATTCCTCTCATACATGCTCTTTTATTCCTACTACTTGGAAACTTTCGCTCACGCAAAACACTCTCAATCATACCACTATAACTACTCATCGGACGTCCAAACAAACGTATACCATCAAAATCATTCAAATAAATCTTTTTTAATCTTTTTTTTCTTAATCTGTTTTTATTTATTATTATTATTAATTTTATTAATTATATTTGTATTATAATATTAATTAATTGTTATTATTATTCAAAAAATTCAGTTTATTAAGTTAATGTGATGGATATTAATATATTAAATACTAAGATAAATATAAATAAAAAAAATAATAATCTAAAATATAAATAAAGAAAAAATAAAATTTGAGTGAATTGCTTTTAAGAAAGAATGAAATAATAATAATATTATATTGTTCCAAGTTGATTTTCTAACGCAATTTTCCTAAAAAAAAAACATTCTATTTTCTATTATCTTAAATGATCGATAAAAGTAATTCAATTTCTTTGTTATTGTTTGATATTTTTTATCGCATTTTTATTGCGTAATACGAGATAGATGATACACTTCTTGCTCTGTGCCTCCAAATCAACTAAATTTTTGGAAATTATACATCTTACATACAGTATCTTACATGCAGTTATTATTTTTTTAAAAATTTAAATCATAAATCAAAAGGAATTAAATCATAAATCAAAATCATTCAAATAATGAATTCTAATTTAATAATTCCGAAGTTAATCAAATATTTTTTATAATTACACAAAGTAATCTTAAAAACAGAACTAATATTCTAAACTTTATTGTTAATATAAATGTTCAAGAGCAAAATAAATAAATTTGTTGAATTAATTTTTTATAATATTATTTTATCATTAACTAAAGTTATAACGGCAAAAAAGATCTTTCAGAACTTATTATATTAGAATAAAACGGCTTTAGGTTTTAGTTCTACATACATACATACACAATCACGCCATGTACCCAAAAAGGTGTGACACAAACTCTTTTCATCATCCCGGAATCAGTCGCCTCCAAACATTCCTATCCAAACGAGCAACTTTCGCTTCATCCACATTCATAATTCCTCTCATAGCATGCACTTTTATTCCTACTACTTGGAAACTTTCGCTCACGCAAAACACTTTCAATCATACCACTCCAACTACTCATCGGACGTCCACGCAAACGTATTCCGTCAAAATCATTCAATTAAATCTTTTTAACCAAACTTTCATTAAACATTCATTAGTTTTGTAATGATTTATTAATAAATCAACATTCCGACGAACTAAATGTGAGTCCTAATCTTTTTTCTGATAAACACGATCGTTTATTTCGTTGCAGCGCTAATTTATTAATAAATTATTACAAAACTAAATCCTAAAGTCTTTTAACTCGAAGTCAAAATAGGTTAAAATAGAATACCATAGCAAAGTACGGACATTATTACGTTTAAATTTTTTTTAAAAATTTTAAACTACGTGAAGAATTTTTAGTTGTATCTGCTAGTACTGCTAGTACTATGTAAATATGGAGAAATATGGTAGTAGTTTTTCAACATTAAACATGTTAAAAAAGAATCTTCAAAATCACTTTTAATATTGTAAATATCATTTCTGTTATGTAAGCTGACCATTTTTTTGAGGAGGCAATGCGAGACGGAATTCGTATATAAGAGGGAAGGGGTACAAAAAACAACTAGAATATATTAAACGATTTAATTTAACAATGGCTTAAATATCGCGACAAAAAATTAACAATTGAACAATAAATATCACAATAAAATAAATTACACTGATAACTACAAAAGTATATAAAGTAAACATTTTAATATCAAAATTTAATAATTAAAAATAAATATAACAGCAACACTATACAGTGGCCCAAAAATATTTACACACTTTAATTTTTCTTGTAATCGATGTACAATATCTGTTTAATTTTTTTCTGGATTGTGATTTTCTGAATTTTTTTTTTATATTTTAACTCTTTGCAACAAATATTTAACATGTATTTAATTTTAATAGAATTAATTATGTAAATTTTGAATCGGGGTGGTAAATGTAGTGTGCAAAAACATTTTTACCAAAATTACATTAATGAAACAAGTTAATACATATTTAAAACACACGAAATATAAATTTACGTTATATTTTCACATTTAAAATATTCTTACAAAAAACACTTTGCCTAGAATATGTTCATTCTAAAGATATTCTGATTTCAAATTATAAATATAACAATAATAAAAATATACTGACCTTCACTAAATTCTGCTATAATTTTGGTATTTGACTTAAATTCCATTGAAGTTTTCTGAAGTATTTGGAAGTTGGTGGTAGTTTTTAACATTTGCGATTTTAGTTTTAAAACTGTGTCCTATTAAAATTTGAATTAAAATCTTCTTTAGTTATTGTTGTTTAAAACAATGTAAAAAGTCTTAATATTTTGAGATAATAAAAAAATATTTACTTATTTGAAATAAGTTAATTCAATATAACAGGCACAAAAAATTAACGTCTTCACACTTTAAAATTTAAATCACAACTAATAATGTATATGTTAAAATATGTATTTTAAAATTTAATTAATTTTGTTACGCTACACCATCAATTAATTTTATATTTTGTATAAACTTATTTGAAAGTTAAAATATTACAATAATAATAATAATAATAGTAACTTTTAATATTATTATTATATAGTAAATAAAAGTATACATACATTTAGGTATCTATTTAATTGTAAATATATATATATATATATATATATATATATATATATATATATAAGTGGTGTAATTATGTAATATATTTACAAAAAGTTTCTTAATGCATGTGTAAATTCTCTAATTGAAACAAAACATTGAATATTATTTGGTCAATTATTGAAAGCAATCAAACCTTTATTATAGACAGACAAACATATTTTTATACTAAATATCTTAAGACTTAAACACTCGGTGACGACGTTATAAAGAATTATAGTTGTATTTTGGAAAACACATTAAAAAACGCAAATAAATCTAATGAGACCAAATCCGGCGATCTCGCTGACCAATGAATTAGACCATGTGTCAAAATTCACCTTCCAGGAAAGTGCTGATTCAAATTTTTTTTAATCAGATGAGTTGAATGAGATGGACATTCGTCTTGTTGAAAATAGAAACCTTCTAAATTCGCGTCTTCCATGGCAGGTAAAAAAAGTTTTCGAGCATATCAAAATACTTATGTTTGTTCTTAAATTTTTTGCCGATTACACCTATAGTGAACTAAATCCGGGGACACACTGTATAACAAAAATTTAAAATATTTTATATTATATTCAGTTAATAAAAAATGCATACAAATATTGTTATGTAAAACGTTGCTATTCTGATACCATCTAGCGGTTTATAACGCTACAGATACATACAATCGTTCTAGTTGTACTATATATTTATTCCTATCGTGTTATTCAAATGATATCATTTAAATGATCATTCGGTTATAATATTTATTCAAATACCGATTATTTGATTATGTCCATCACTAATCATAATTATACCGAACATAAGTAATAATTGAAAAATCCATTAGCATAGATAATAAATTGCATTGGTAATTAGGTAACACATTTTCAGATAATAAACATTTTATTTAGCAAGTGTATAAATATTTGACAGCAAAAATAAAATTCAAAAATGCAATTACACACGAAATTGAATTTTAAAATTTTCATGCAAAAAATTTGTGATTTTGGCATCAAAAATAATCAATTTTTTAATATGTTATAGCTTTTTCTCTCATTTATCAAGCAAATTTAAAAACAAAATATAATTACATAATTAAAAATCGTTCAGAACACATTATATAAAATCTAACGGATTCAGGCTTTAATATTTATTAATAATCGACGTTTTCAGAAGTACTCAACGTCCGTCTCCATCAGGAAAACTGATACAAATGACATTTACAGCAAATAAACTGTTTATATATTATTATAAACTGTTATTTTTTTGTTTATTACTGTTTATTATAAACGGAACATAGAAACAAGTTACTAGGTAACAAATAAATAACCAGATCATGATCTAGTTACTTATTTCTTAAAAATCTTTTAGAACTGATTATATTAAATAAAACTGCTTGTGGTAAAAGTTCTGTATTAATATTTATTAATAATCTACGTTCTATGTTCTGTTTATTTCCTGTAAATATTGTTTGTATCATGATTCCTGATAAAGACGGACGTTGAGTTTGTTGAAACATGGTTTATAAATAAATATTAATACAGAACTTTAACCTAAAACAGTTTCATTTATTACAAAATATTATTATTTTTTACTTTTAAAACCTATGTAAAATTACATAAATTTAAGATATATTTTTTACAGTGTAGATGTTAATTGAAAAAAAAAATTTGTAGATTCATTTTAATTTTTTATTAAACATATACACAATAAAATATATGGACAGAGTTTTATTATTATAATATAACATGTTCGTTTTTATTTTTTTTACTTTACTTTGGTTTTTATACATATTATGAATGTAATTGACAATATTTTTACATGTATATTTTTTTTAGCCACGTGCTACAAAATAAAACTATTATTATGTATAATTCTTAAATACAATATTTATTATGAAATGTAAAAATTTTCTAAAAAAATATTTAACTTTATTTACAGGTATAAAATTGTTCAGGAAATAATTCGAGAAAAGTCCACTGTGAATAGTATAAATAAAATTAACACTTACTCAAATATTTCTTTCTCACTCCCATTTATAATGAATTGCTCGAAATAAGAAATCGACGTATGTGTCTAAAAGAGTAGTTCTCGTCAAAAATGTAGAAAATTAAACTACTGTGCACTTTAACGCACAGGTTAAAAAATTTAGTTGTAGAAACTCACGTTATCTTTTACCCCGACTTGTTCCATAAACAATTATATATCTTTAAACTACAATCATATTTTCATAATACAATGTTTACAACATATGCGAATATTTTAAACAAATATTTAATATATTTTTACCTTCGTTTTATAATACAACATTGTAATACTGTTATCAAAATTACAAATACTACTACATTATGTTATAATGTAAATGTTTCCAAAGAAGCCACCCTGTTTGAGTATATACAATATTGTTTTGGAAACTACGTTAATGCATGGTAGTGAATGTCGGGTTTGGCTGCAAAACATACAACGAAAAATGTCTGCTGTGGAAATGAGATTTTTATGTGGCGGATGTGGTGTAACTATAGGAGAAATCGGGTACGTAATAGAATAGTGTGAAATTGAAAAAATGTTTCTTGCAAAAGTTGATGTTAGTCAGTTAAAAAAGTTTAGTCACCTTGAGCGTATGTCTAATGAACGTTTGGTTAAAATAATTTATATGAATGACTTTTACGGTATACGTTTGCAAGTGAATGTCCGATGAGTAGGTGTAGTTGTATGATTGAGAGTGTTTTGCATAAGCAAAAGTTTCCAAGTAATAGGAAAACAAAGTATGTATGCGAGGAATTATGAATATGGATGTAGTTAAAGTTACTTGTCTCGATAGGGATGTTTATAGGAACTGCTTTCTGGATAGTGGAAACGGTTTGTGCCACACCCTATTAGGTACATAAGCAAAAGAAATCGATGATTATTGTGTTGAGCCCAGTTATTTGTAGCCGTAGCCAAGAACTTTGTGGGAAACACTAATAAAACTTTTTTTTTCGAGTCTTACATATACGGTTATTCTTCAAGTTTGTTCTAACAAAACAAACTAAAAATAAATAAAAATACATGCCAAGTAACCTTAACCAGTTACTAATAATCGCAGGATATTGAATTATTCTAATTTTCTGTGCTGGTATTGCCGTGGTCGATCTATTCTCGTCGCAGACATCTCGCCAAAGATCGTCGATGGCATCCTCAGTGCTTGGTAACTGACCAAGCAGTGATGATGCCATCTACGATGTATGGTGAAACGTCTCCGAAGAAGATAGATCGACCACGGAAACACCGGTTCATAAAGTTCTAGTAGTTCAATAGATGCCGATCGTGAAAACCAGAAGATTACTAATTGTAAAATACCATATAAATGTATAGGTTATTTTTATTTGTGTTACGTGATTTGTGAGAATTAATCTTTCTTTGGTCAAATATACAATTTCTGATCACCCAGGGCGCTATAAATTCAGTTTTTTGAACTTCTGCACATATTTTTAATAATCAAATTCAAATTCAAGGGAAAATAAATGTTGGGTACTCTCACCAGTGGTGTATATAGTAAATAACTGCTATATAATAATGTCAAAATTATACTAGTAACATAATAACCGCTTTTTACATAAACAATATGATAACGTAATATTATTATTATGATACGTTTGTTAAAATATTAAAAACTTAAATTTTACATATACAGGGTGTAACAGAATAACTATTCCTAATTTTCAGAAATGATAGAGTGCACTTAGAGAAACATTTTTTATTAATAAACTACTGTCCGAAAATTTCTCGGTGTCAAGATACACTAGATATCGTTAAAAACTATTTTAATTATTACAACGTCAAAGAGTAGTTAAGTTAAGGAACATTTTATTAGAAATAATAGTGCATTAAACTTTATAAAAATTGTTCGAAGTTACGACCACCATTTCCAATACACAAGTTATAACGATGTACAGGCTGGGCAAATTTGGACGTTTTCATAGGGGAACTAGGAAACTATAAGAGATATGGAAAAATGAATCGCGCATCCTCGATCGCTTTTTTTGAGAGAAACTCAACTATGAAAACAAAAATTAGCTATCGTCTTTTGTTTTCGAGTTATGGCGAAAAGTTCGCTTTTTCCGTATTTTGATAAATCGCCGATATGTCGATGGTTTTTTAAATTAGATGAAAATAATTTTCACATTCTTAAGGCACTTTTTTGAGTAGAATGAAATGGTTTTAACGGATATTATAAATCTCCGTTAATTCTCGGGTTACAACATAAAGTTGTGTTTTTTACAATCGACTGCCGAAAAAAAAAAAAATTCCGGACACTAGTTTATTAATAAAAAATGTTTCTTTATGTGCCCTCTATCATTTCTGAAAATTAGGAATAGTTATTCTGTTACACCCTGTATACAAAATTACTCTATATACCCATACAGCTGTAGCACAATTTCATTCTGTTGAAACAATAATTCTTTTCTGCCAAAATTTTCTATCCAAACAAGCAACTTTCTCGGAAAATTGGAAACACTGTATTTTACTAAATTTATAAAATTATATTACTTATTTATTGAAAAAAATGTTGTAGCAAATGTTGGTGTTAGTCAGGGTTGAGTTTTGTTAAATCGTCGATTATAAATAAATTTTAATACAAAACTTGAAACTGAGGCAGTTTTATTTTATCAAAAATAAATTTCCAGTAATTTAAACAACACTGCTATTAGAGTTTAATGTTAAATTAACCATATAATTTAACAACATAAATGAATATAAAGTAGCTGGCATAATTTTGTGTCTAACATTAAATAGTTATGACATTTTCATGTATATTCATGGCTAAAACTAACAAACAACTGTTTTGTTGCAATGCAAATTACATTTTATATTTTGCATATATATTCGTGTACAATTTTCCAGTTATTGTTCATTACTTCGTTTATCGTTTCGTAGTTGTGCTTGATTATAACAAACGTAAACGTATGTTAAGCATTTCTAGTGCATCAAAATTTGAACTACTGTCAGCAATTTCGATATATTTTAAAATGATGTTCAAAGTTCGATTGCAAAGTGAACTAGACAATTATGTTTACGTTGCCACTTCAGAGAGTCCAGTTCGATAGACAAAATGTAACTTAAAAAGGGGTTACCATCAAGGCTGAGGCAGTTACGGTCAGCAGGAAATTACGGTCAACATGTAGTTACGGTCAACATGTAGTTACGATAAGCATATAGTTATGTTCAACATCAAGTCACTATCAGCAAACAGTCAAACATCTATAAGTAAGATATGAGCACAATTCGGTTTTAAGATATATTTTGGATTTACATTTTTATCGCTATATATATATATATATATATATATATATATATATATATATATATATATATATATACTCGAAGGTAAAGGTAATGACTGGTAAAATTTTTTAAGTGATTGGCTAATGGGTATTTGCAGTCAATTTTGGAAAACGATGGTTAAATAAAACTCATTTAAGCTTTAATTTAGCAAGCTTTCGGATATATTTTTATTTTATTTTTTTTTATTTTTTTTTTTTTTTTTTTTTTTTTTTATTTTTTTTTTTTTTTTTTTTATATTTTTTTTTTTTTTATTTTTTTTTTATTCGTTACATAGTATATTTGTTTGTTTTCATACATAATTTGAAAGTTTATCCTACATCAAAATTTAATGCAATTTATCACATGTGTATAAAAGAAAATTGTAACAATAACTCTGTTAGTTTTTAAGCCTGATGAAGGATAAAAATATATCCGAAAGCTTGCTAAATTAAAGCTTAAATGAGTTTTATTTAACCATCGTTTTCCAAAATTGACTGCAAATACCCATTAGCCAATCACTTATATATATATATATATATATATATATATATATATATATATATATATATATATATATATATAATTAACCGTATTTTTGTATAATATTTGTTTAAGTAAAGTTATATTTTGTTATATTTTATTATCGTAATTTTTCCATAACAAAGATCCAAGTATAACTTTATCTAATCAGGTAAAGGATTCATTTTAAATAAATGCTAAATTTGTTCAGAAGGAAATTTGTCATTTTAAGTTGCAAATTATTACATGATTTTAATCTCGTATAATTTGCTCTTATATCCAATGATGTTATAATTTGAGTTTTAGGAAAATTGTTCTTATAGTATTTGTTGAAAATGATAGATTAATTTAAACAATAGCAAATCATTTATAATTATACAGTGCTACATAAAGTTTTATTATATTTAAAATAAAAAAGCTTTAGGATATATTTATGTATTAATTTTAATTAAAAAATCAACGTTTCAACGTCTTATTTACATCGTCATCGTCATCAGGATGATTGATACAAATGACATATACAGAACAGAGAAACAAGTTACTGGGAAACAAAATACGGTAAGAGATTAAAAAAAATATAAATTATTAATTAAAGAATGTCAAATTTTATTTAAATTAATGCCTTTACACTAATTTTCGTTATTTTTTCTTTATAAATTTCTATAGCTTCTACTATTTGATGAATCTTGCAATTATTACATTAACAGTAGATTGATAAGAAAAGCAATAGAAATTTATAAAGAACAAGGTTAGAAGTTTATGGGTAAATCCATATATAGACGACCACTTTGACATTATCACAGAAATGATAAGAAATAGAAATAAAATTTTTATTTTTTTACCAAAAGTTGGCAACATTGTATTTTACAAATATTATATGATTTATACAGGCGCTAGTGGTATCTTCTGTAAAAATTTCAGTAAAATCAAACATATAATGTCGCCATAATAAATTTTTAAAAACTGTATTAATTTTTTTTTTCGGAAAGTTGGAAACACTGTACCTATTTTAATAATATTATAATTTATGTGGGCACTAGGAGAAACTTTTCTGAAAATTTGATCAAAATCGAATAAATAATGTAACAACAATAAATTTTAAAAAAAATTGTTTTTCTTTCTCGATAATTTGGCAACACTGTATTTTGTTAAAATTTCATAACTTTTATCAGTACATATTAGGAGAATCTTTTATGAAAATTTGATTCAAATCGGTTATTTAACGTTGCCAACAGTGTATTTTGTTAAAATTACATAAATTATATGAATACTAGAAGAATCTTTTGTGAAAATTTGAGTAAAATCGGTTAAATAACATGGTCATAATAAACTTTTAAAAATTTTAGTAATTTTTTCTCGTAAAGTTGGCAGCACTGGCTATTAGTAAAATTATATAGTTAATGGGAGCACTAGGAAAATCTTTCCTGAAAATTTGATCAAAATCGGATAAATAGTGTAGCCACAATGAATTTTTAAATATTTTAGTAACTTTTTCTCGGAAAGTTAACATCACTGGAAAAAATTAAAACCACATGACCGCCTTGGGTACTAGGCAAATTTATCATATTGCATCCAAACACACACTTAAGCTAAGTTCAGATTTGTCATCTAGAGGCTATATGAAGGATTTCTATATACAATTTTTTTTTGAAAATGTTACAGACACCGTACCAAGCACTATACCACTTTTCCTTGCAGTCAAAGTGGTAAAAAGATGACATCAATCAGTGTGACTAATAGCTGATTTAAATTAAATTTGGCGTTTTTTAATTAATAATTTATAAATCTTATAATATAGTTATTTGTATTCTTGTTACCTAGTAAATTATTTCTATGTTATGTTTATTTATTGTAAATTTCATTTGTATATTTTTTCTTGATGATGATGTACGTAGAGTACATCGAAACGTTTTACAATTATTACATTAACAGTAGATTGACAAGAGAAACAATATAAATTCATAAAGAAAAAGAAATCATTGATTTAAATCAAATTTAGCTTCTTTTAATTTTTAATTTATTATTTTTAAAAATTATGTTTTTATAATTTTTTTTTCTAATTTTATATTCTTAGATTTTCAGATCGAAAACTTATTTATTCAACAAGCAGAACTTTTTATAAAGAATGACATTTATCGTAAAATCAATAATAAAAAATTTTTTCCTCTTGTTAACTCCATCCGGAGACACACTGTATATCATTTCAACAATTTTTTTTAATGATGATGCACGTAGAGTACGTCTTCAACAGGAAAAAAAATAAAAATGACATTTACAGTAAATAAACACAATAAAGATACAAGTTACTACTTAACAAAATAAGTAACTAAATCCTTAAAATTTTATAAATTTTTAATTAAAATGGTTTAAACCGATTGAAGTTATCTTTTTCTTTATAAATTTTTATTGTTTCTTTTATCTTCTTGTATTTGTGTTATGTTTATTTATTGTCTATATTATTTGTATAATTTTTCTTTTAATGATCTACATAGAATATGTCGAAACATCGATTTTTTATTAAAATTTATACAGAACTAAATCCTAAAGTTTTTTATTTTAATAAAATGAGTTTTGAAAATTCTTTACTTTTTTATATTTGTTAAATTTTTAAATAATCACTTTAATAAGTTTATAAAAATTATTAATAAATAAAAAAGTTATTTCATTTTAAAATGGTCTAGTGACTTTCGGGCCGTTTTGTATAAATTAATAATTAATATGTCAAAATTTGCTTTGGTTGAGTTTTGAAAAAATGGCATACTCAATTAATACAGAAAATTGTTATAATCTCTTTAGATATAAAATATAAACTAATTTTCATAATTAACATAATTTTTTCGTATTAAAGAGTCGAAAAGAAAAAGGACGCAAAGACTTGTAAAACGCAAACAAACATTTGTTACGAAATGTATTTTAATTGCATTCGTTAGATTTTAAAATTGAATTAAAAACGCGACCGAATTTAAAATAAGTATTTCTGTCCTCAACAATAGATTAATATCTTGTGGTTTCTATATTTTCCTAAAATCAGAAAATTTATTTTAAGCGTTTCCTTGCTTTATATGTTCTCATTTTTATTCGAACCCAAATTGAAATTAACTAAACTTTCAACCTTCATACACTGTTTTTCTTTTATTTCATTTTTGTTAATTGTTTCTTTTCAAATCATTTTGTTTCATAGATGAAGAAAAATGATTTATCTTTTCCTGTGTTATACTGAAATTTCATTAAATTTTTAAAAATTTTAAAATTAAAATAAATTTTGGTTTATATTGTATATATATATATAATAGCTGTGTTTTTTTACCGAAAAACTCAGCTCAGATCAGCAAATATCAGTAACCTTGAAATAATAGCTGATTTATTTATCGCCTCGTAACTGAGTTCAAAGTGAGTGAATTGCTTCCCCCCTTACCGATACTGAGTTTGATATTTAGCTAGTGCTTAGCTGAGTTTCAAGTGAGCGCACATGCGCAATTCAAATTTTCCAAGTTTAAGATTTGACAACGTGTTTGATACGTTGACATTTATATTTGTAATTCTATTTTGAATTCAAACAATAGATATCCAACGAGTTGCAATAAATTATCAACGCAAACAATCCAAATACATCCAATATTTTAGGTTATATAAATTAATGATTGATATCTATAAGCTGAAACACACACACTTACATGACACAAAAAATAAAATTGAGATTTTACCCAAAAAAAAAGAATGTTTTTTGCACAAAACACATTCTCGGCACCATTTGGGAACCTCAGAAAATTCTGATACTTTGAAAATCTCATGTTTTTAACATTTACGACAGTTTTAGAGAATGGGTCGATAAAAATTTTTTTTAAAACCATTTTTTCGAATTTTTTCAGTATGGATGGCTCTAAAAAAAAGAACGTATTCGTACATTAACACTATTGTTCTGGGATGCATAATTTTCGAAAAAAAAAAATTACTGAAAACTTTGGGGCTGATTTTTACCAACTAAACTTTGATGGTTGTCGATAAAAAAAAAATTACGCATTGCTTAATTTATAGTGTTCTACTTGGATACCAAAAGCTCATTTAAATAGGCGATTAACACCTCGATATAGTTGCTGGTAAGAATTACTATATCAAAGTGAGGTTAGGTATATTAATTTGTAAATAAACTAATATTAATAATTAACACAGTTATTAGTGTAGATTATTAAATAATTATGTTCGTATAGGCAATATTAGATTACAAATAAGCAATTTAATATGCGAGAATTTTCAATAAATATATGTTGATTTTAACTTTAAATCACTGTAATATTACAGCTAAATTCAATTGAAAACAATATTCGAAATTTTGCAATATTGAATTTCTAGATTAGCGGTTCCCAATCTTATGTTGTCTTATGTTGTCTTATGTACTCCATAACTAGTTTTAACTACAATTTTGCCCCCCCCCCCCAAACCACACACACTCCAATTTTTTACCGGACTAAATACATAGAATGTAATAAATTTTTAATTTTTATTAAATACATACGGAATATATATATATATATATATATATATATATGTATATGTATAGATTATATTTTCTTATTTTATCTATTACTGTAATATAATAGCTAAATTCTATTGAAGTTATTATTATAAATTTTTGGAAATTTTGTATTATAGAATTTTTAAATCAGCGGATTCCAATTATTTTGTCTTGTGTATCATATAACTACGAGCGTAGTTCCAGAAGTACTCGACTTGACATATAAATGGCAATTATTGTTTGAAAAGAATGACTATTATAGAAAGTAGCAACCTTATAAAGCTTAAGTTTGAAGATTGATGATGCTACGTTATTTAGTATTTGTTTGAGGCAGCCATCAATAGTGAACACGCTCTCAGAGTGAATTTGTAAACTTATGGAAAAAAATTGGTCATCTTTATGTAATACAATATGCTTTTATTTGATAGACCTTTTAGTACAACCAATATATACTAAAAAGTCTATTTTCAAAAGCTCGGCGTAGGGCATCGAAGCTATTGAATATCTCGCTAGGAAAATTGTATCGACCCAAAAGGAGACTATGTAAAGACATAAAGATATGTTCTTCAAAATTTGTGGTGTTTTCTTTGTTAGGTCGGGTACTTCTGGAACTACCCTCGTAGCTTTTAAATAAAATTGTACCCATAACCAACAATTTTTCATCACACTAATTACATAGAATGTAATAAATTTTGAATCTTTATTAAGCACGTACAAAATATATATGTAGATTATATTATTTTTTTGGGTTTGAAATAATCGAAATAAATTTAGATACCAGACATATTTATTTTATATTTAAGAAATTTAACAACTCATTTTAAATTAACAATTCTGATCATTTGTTATTGTAGTTAAATGTAGATTAATTTCGTTGTAATTTGAGATATTTACGTGGGGTATGTGGTGCAACTAGAAGGAATTGAGTACGAAATAGATTAGTGTATGATGAGTGTGGAACTAAAAAAATATTGTAGCAAAAGTTGCCCCGTGTTAGAGTCAGTGAAAATGTGGTTCAGTTATCTTGAACGAATTTCTAAGGAACATTTGATTAAAAGAATATATATATGAATGATTTTGAAGATATATGTTTGCAAGTGATTGAGAGAGTGGCTTGCGTGAGTGAAAGTTTCCAAATAGTAAATATAAAAGAGCATGTATGAGATATGAATAAGATGAATGTGGATGAATCTATAGTTGCTTGTCTGAATAGGAATGTTTGAAGGACACTGATTTCGAGATAGTGGAAATAGAGTTAATACCACATCCTTCTGACATGGCATGATTATATATGTATATATGTATTTTTACACATTCATACAAAAACTGTAAATACCACGCAGATAGATAAGCAATAAGAAATGTCCGCCATTATCTTTCATTTTTCGCATACCCTGGGTGACCCATCGCGGACCCCTGGTTACTGATTGAGAATTACTGTTCTTGATTATATGCTAACAATTAGTTTTATAATATACTTCTTAACTGACGTCGACTTTAAGGGGAGGTTCTCCTCCTCTGAATGATTAAAAAGTACGCAAAGTTTGGAAATTTTTTATTTGCAAATGAAAAAACATAGAAGGAAACGGTTTGGGGATTCGAAAAAAGGTTATTTTGGTCTTTTTTTTCAAAAATTGTCGTTTTATAAAAAACAAAATGCCGCCCGCGATTCACTGTTTCCTTCGGCCATGTCAGCGCGGAATCGGTAAACTGCCTGAATTGCAGCGTCTCTGGATTTATCTGTAACAAAAAATGAACAACAATACCAAAAAGTTAACTAAATTTACTGGAGTATAGACCTATAAAATTTACAAATTGTTTGTTTTAACTATTTTTGGAAAGCCCTGAAGTGGAAAAAAAAGTCCTAAAAGTCGACCTCAAAGTTTGAGATCGTACCACATCGTCAAATTTTAAGTTATTTCCAGGTTCTTAGATCTATACTCCAGTAAATTTAGTTTACTTTTGGCATTGTTGTTCATTTTTTGTTACAGATAAATCCAAAGACGCTGCAATATACGCAGTTTACCGATTCCGCGCTTACATGGTCGACGAAAACAGTGAATCACGGGCGCCATTTTGTTTTTTATGAAACGACAATTTTTGAAAATAAAGACCAAAATATAATTTTTTCAAATCGCCAAACCGTATCCTTCTATAATTTTTCATTTGCGAATAAAATTTTTACAAAATTTGCGTACTTTTTAGTCATTTAGATGAGAACCTCCCCTGAAGCTGACAAAAAATTATCGTTTGTAAATTCTATCAGCATAATTATATTCTTGCTGTCAATAAAACAATGCTTCTTTATCAACTTTTCAAACATCTAATAGTTAAATTATTTGTTATTGTCAATAAAAGAATGCTTTTTGGTCAGCTTAAAGTCGACTTTAGTTAAAGTGTTAATTATGAAACTGACCGTAACAAATATTGGAAAGTATTTGAAATACTGCAAAATATTTAAAATAGTACAAAGTATTTAAAATACTTCAAAATGTTTACAATGTTATAAACTATTTCAGCGAATGCTTTAACTAACCTATAATTTCTTTATCGTACCTCATGCCTGTTGGTAAAGATATGAATCTTGTGTTGAATGTTGATAAGTGCAAAGTGTTAGTTTTTGAGAAGGGTGACTTGATGACTGAATATAATGTATATATTCATGGTGCACGTTTAAAGCAGGTAGATGAATTTATGTATTTGGGTAGTTTGCTGTTTAGAGATAACCGTTTTGATCGTGAAATTAAAAAGAGAGTAAATGCTGGTTGTAAGGTACTTTGGGTGCTTTGGGAACTTTTGCTAGGAATGTAAATGTTTCCAAAGAAACCCGTTTGAGTATATATAATGCAGTTTTGGTGCCTACGTTGATTTATGGTAGTGAATGTTGGATTTGGTTGCAAAAGCATGAACGGAAAATGACTGCTGTGGAAATGAGATTTTTACCAGGGGTAGGTGGTGTCGGGTACGAAATACGATTAGTGTATGATGAGTGTGAAATTGAAAAAAATGTTGTAGCAAAAGTTAGTGTTAGTCAGTTAATATGGTTCGGACATGTTGAGCGAATGTCTAATGAACGTTTGGTTAAAAAAATTTATTTGAATAATTTTGATGGTATACGTTTGCGTGGACGTCCGATGAGTAGTTGGAGTGGTATGATTGAGAGTGTTTTGCGTGAGCAAAAGTTTCCAAGTAGTAGGAATAAAAGAGCATGTATGAGAGAGAAATTATGAATGTGGATGAAGCAAAACTTGCTTGTTTGGATAGGAATGTTTGGAGGCGACTGATTTCGGTATGATGAAAAGAGTTTGTGCCACACCTTTTTGGGTACATGGCGTGATTGTGTATGTATGTGTGTATGTCTGAAAAATTTATATAAATTTAATGAGTAGATTCGATATAATATTATAGATTATTTTGTATATAAAATGTATTGTTTCTTCAAGTGTAATATAATATTAATATTACTAGTACAACAATAATACGTATACTAGTAATTGAATACTATATACACATAACTAAAACGTCAAATATATTTAATGTGACAAGTTCGGTGTCCATATTGATAACTCTTATAATATCAAGTTAATTGACAATTGCATTGTTTATTTTTGTTTGAATTTGAATATGATTATTGAAAATGTGTGAAAAAGTGAAAAAAATACAATGTATACCGCCCACGATGGTCAATAATTGTATATTAGACTAAAGAAAGATTAATTCGCACAAATCACGTAACAAATATAAATAGTACATGCATGCTATTCTACAACTATTAATAATTGATTCAGATTACATGTAGTTTTTTAGTTTTGGTTCAGTTTCGTTTAAAACGCGTGAAGAAAAAATCGTATATGTCTGACTCGAAATAATAAGCTCCATTTGTGTTTCTCCTAGATTGCTTGGCCTCGGCGACAAATAATTGGACTCAACACAAAAATCATTGTTTTCTGCTCCTCGTAATATAATATACTATTTTGATATTTTTATTATATTTGATATTTTTAAATTTCTACATCTATACAGGTAGATTTTATGACGTCGGGGAAAAACTACACCGGATGATTCCTGTGAATATTCTAAATAAAAAACTTCAAATAAACATTTGTCCGAAAATGCTTTCTAACGGAACTGTAGCCGTTAGAAGTTTATTACATGTAACATCAATCGCGTTAGTCTTATTTATTATATCAGGAAAAAAAAACTAGTCATAAACTTCTGAATAATTGTAAAATTACTGATTGATTTTCTAACATTCTGTTTAAACACTAGTAAACCAATTTACTAGTTTATAAATTTTTGTATACACATAAATAAATATTTAATAAACAATTTATAATAATTAAACTATGATTAAATTATTACTTTTTTCCTGATATAATAAATAAGGCTAACGCGATTGATGTTACATGTAATAAAATTCTAATGGCTACAGTTCCGTTAGAAAGCATTTTCAGACATATGTTTATTTGAAGTTTCTTATTTAGATTACTCTTAGGAATCATCCGGTGTAGTTTTTCCCCGACGTCATAAATCACCCTGTATAGAGCTAAACAGAATTCTTGAAAATAATAAATAATTTGAAATGTACATAATTTGTGTTTTTATCTAAAAGTACTTCTATAAAACGGACTATGAACAGGAATGATTAAGTTTCAATACTTGTAAAAAACATAATAACATTTTATTGGACTTTTGTTGTAATTCACACATATATTAAACACACATTTATTACATACATAATTAGAAAGCTGGCCCGTGAAATTACTGGGGTAATTTAAATGTAACGCGTAATTTACCAGTAATATTATTCATTATTAATATTATTATAATTTTTTATTGATTAGAAATATGGAAATAACAAAGTAAATAATAAAACATGTGTCATTCTTTCAATTACTTAGTTTTGAAAATAAAATGTCATTATTAATTTGAAAATGATATATTTTAGTTTGCCTTATGAACCACAGTTTTTATTTTAAAAGAAATTTATATTTAAAATTTTAGACCTGACAGAATACGTTTTATTTAAGTAATAGTGATTTACAAATTAAGTGAATTAATATAAATTATTAATTATATTGACAATAGTTTACACACAAAAATACGACGTACAACGTTCAACATAAAAACAGAAAACACAAAACATTCAATTTGCAGTCATAGCACACTACAAACTATATTGAGGTAAATTAGTGTCCGGTAACAACACATGCGCGATTTCATATTCTAACAAAACCAAACGAAAGTATTTATTATTTAAATAAGAATAAATTAATATACGACGTTTTTAACACGGACTAAAATGTATAAAATATGTAATTTCTCCTAGCCCTCAATACAGATTTATAACCTCATACAGGAAAAACGTGGAACAACGACAGCTACTCCCTACACTTCTTACTACTAACAATAAGAAATCTGTTATAAATCTGTATGGGGGCCTAAGAGAAATTATTTTATACTTTTTAGTACGTGTTAAAAACATGATATATTAATTATTAAATTACATAATTATTTTCTGGTTTTAGTCTTATTTAATTTTAATTAAACTTAATTAATTATAATTTAATAATTATAATTAATTAAGGAAATTAATTAACTTTAATTTAAGATTCATAATATTATTAATTAATTAATAATGCAGTGTCATTCAGTTCTGAGTAGGGCTGGGAAAAAATCTCGATATATCGATAATTTATCGATATATCGATATATTGATAACTGATATTAAAAATAAAAGTTATCGATATATCGAAATATCGATATATTAATTTATCGATATATCAATTTATCGATATATTAATATATCGATAATATCGATATATCGATATTGTCAATATTTTTTGAATATCAAATATCGATACTGAAATTTCAATATCGCCCAGCTCTAGTTCTGAGCTATGTTCAAAGTTTCAAATCTCTAGCTCATAGGAAAGTTAGTTTAAAATCGATTGCAAAATTTGTACCAAATAGATAAACAGACAGACAAGAAAGCCAGTTAATAAACAATAAATGAAAACAAATACTTACAATTTAAGAAATTTAAATAACAAAATTTAAATATCTATTGAAGGAATACGATTTTGAACTTATTTCTTAAATTATAAATATTTATTTTTATTTGTTATTTATAATAATATATTTATAAATATTTTGGTGTTGTCAATCAGATACTGAAGAGAATCACATTCGATTGGTCGGAAATGCTAAATAAAAATTTGTTTTTAAAATAAAAAGTGTGAATCATTGGGAAAATCGAACTAGATCGTTTTCAAATTAATAAATATAAGATTCAAATATAATCAAAAGTATAAATATATAAAAATGTATTTATAAATAAAAAAAAAATTGGTGTCCACTAGCCTGCGGGCTCTTAACTTGCGAGAGAGAGTGAGAGAGATAGAAAGATAGAAAGAGAGCTGTCTGATACTTCTTGAGCTGGAAAATACAAACAAAAAAACCAACATCAAAACAATATTATTGACCTTTTGCACAAAGAGAGATGGGCAAGTTACTCAGTCATTGAATTTTGGGAAAAATATAAAATCTCAATATTTTTGAGTATATTATATTAAATTTCACAATGAAAATATGAAAATTTATTTATTCAAGATTCATTACTATAACTGCTTATTGCATTATTGTATAGATGGCGTTGGTGGTATTTATTGCTACTCTTCGTTATCGTTCAAAGTACTTGGTATGAAAGCCAGCCAGAACTAACATTTGCATCAGTGTCTTCCCGACACAGACCAAAGCACCGTACTGATGAGACCCTATAGATCAAAACACGTGTCTACGGTTAAACTGGCCAGTCATTGATGCATAGCCTAACAAGTGAATACAATGACTGAGTAACTTGTGAAATTTTGGGAAAAATATAAAATCTCAATATTTTTGAGTATATTATATTAAATATCACAATGACAATATGAACATTTATTTGTTCAAGGTTCATTACTATAATATAGTATAATTACCAATTACCATGATTATAATGTAAATTTAAATTGATTTTTAACAATGTATGTAATTAATTTAAAACCAAAATTATACAAAATAATTAGATATTTTGACAGAGTAGCCAGATATTGTGATAGAATTATTATAAAACGTTCCATAACAAGTATACAGTTCTGTATTAGTGATGCAATTTTTTTTTAATATAGTATCCGGTTAACCGTGATAACAAACCGCGATTAACCGCAATTGATCGGTTAATGGTTATATATTTTGAACAGTACATAGTTACTAGTTTCACTGTCTTTTATAAAACAATATCCAACATTTCAGTTCAGTTGAGTGTGTTTTAATTTTTTAAATATCGAAATATATTTAGAAAGATGAGAATATCAATTCTTTTTAGAAAATATCTTAATATTTAAATATTATTATAGCAAACAGAGTTCAACTGGCACAACAAAGTTATAAAAATAATAAACATTTTACAAATACAATGTATAAATTCGACTAGATATATATAATTAAGATTTACAGCTAAAAATAATAATTCAAAGCAAATTTTTCAAAATAAATAGTAAAAAGTAAGTGTCTACATTATTTAACGTTCTACTTGTAGTTAACAAATTTTAAGTAAAACAGGATTATACGTAAGTTTTGCTGTTATATTTTTCTTATTGTAAATGTGACAAATATATTTCACTAGTAAAAAATATATTGTTATTATGTTGTTTGTTTTTTAATTGCAATTATGAAAACCTATTATTCAACAATTTATAGTAGGTAGCGAATCATATACTATAGTAAATCTAACTATATCACTAACTAATGTTTTAAAATTTTAATATTGATCCACAATAACATTTGAATTTGGAAGATTTCAAAGCAGAAATTGATAATTTAATGATATGATAATGATATATATATATATATATATATATATATATATATATATATATATATATATATATATACAGGGTGTCACACTATATTTTGATTGATTTTACAAGCTTATATTTTCTAAATGGGATGAAGTATTAAGGTGCGGTTTTCACCAATGAGCCCCAGTTTTTTTTATAATTTTTACTAATATGCTATTCCTTCTTTAAAAACAGAAATAAAAATGGCTTATGTAAAACTCATTGGTGAAAACCGCACCTAAATACTTCATCCCATTTAGAAAATATAGGCTTGTAAAATTAGTCCAAATATAGTGAGACATCCTGTATATAATAAATTTATTTTTTTGTTTATTTATTTTTAGAGGTTTCGGTCATTGTATCATGGACCATCTTCGACAATAGTTTTAAATTATTTATTTTTTTAGACACGTGTTGTCATTTTAGTATAAGTTAGTAAGTAAAAATTTCACGAAGAAAATTGTTAAAAAATATAAGTTAGAATTTGAAGAAAATATTACGAGTGTTACATATTAAGTAAATACATTATTATGTCGTATTTTAAACCTGATGATCACAGATTATATTGTTATAATTTTATTATTGACATTATTTTGTTGTTGTTAAGTCATGTTAATATTGCAGATTAATGAAGACTGCAAATGAAGAAGAAACTTTTTTTTATTTAAAACTATTGCTGAAGATGGCCGATGATACAATGCCCGAAATGTCCAAAAATAAATAAATTTATTATATACGTATTTTTTATTATATCATCCATTTTTGCCTGGAAATCATCAAAATTAAAATATTTCACTAACTAGCTATAACCGCGATTAATCGTGGTTAACCGGTCAATCTCGGTTAAACGATTAATTGTGATTAGCCAATTAATCGCGGGCAACCAATTTTTTTTTTTCAATTAACCGGTTAACTGAATATTGTTGTCACCAATAGTCTGTATACTGAAATTAAACTATGTTGTACACTCGTTGTTCCATTGCTCGTGGATTTAAATAAACAACATTCTAATAACAAAAACTCAAAAACTAATTTTCTAACCCAACCTATTTTAATTTTGCCGTAAAATTTCCTAGTTACATCGTTTGAAATATTATTTATGTCCTGATTTACTTGTTGTTTTAAATAACAATTTCGTCGTGAATTTTATCATTTGTGCCGTTTGAAATACCAGTCTTGTCGTGCAAATCACATAGCCCTCATTAAAAACCGGATGCATGTTTTACTTTTGGCGTAAAGTTCACTTTAATAAAACTGTTTATTAATAAAACTGAGTGAGTTATTCGTCATTTGTTTACCTTTTACATTTTGCTACAAGCATGCTCGTTCCCATTTCCAATTAGTGTAACCGAAGTTTCCTGTGACATTGGTCTTCGGATGGATGAGGTGAGCTGTGCCCGTCGACTTAAGATGGAATACTGTCTTCTAGATGCTGTAAGTGACATTGAGGTCACACGCTGACCTTGACAGGTATTGCATCTGGATCGGGCTGATGTTACAGTTTGGCAAAACAGATATCTGGAGAGGGAAATTTCACAAAATATTAGACAGGATTCATTTACCAATTATTTCTACTAATATTAAGTTATGGTGGGGGGGGCATAATCGAATAATTTTTTATAATCAATTGATCGGTATTCGAATATATATACATACATACACAATCACGCCATGTACCCAAAAGGGTGTGGCACAAATTCTTCATCATCCCGAAATCAGTCGCCTTCAAACATTCCTATCCAAACAAGCAATTTTCGCTTCATCCACATTCATAATTCCTCCTCTCACAGCATGCTCACTTCTATTCCTACTACTTGAAAACTTTCGCTCACGCAAGCCACTCTCAATCATACTACTCTAACTACTCATCGGACGTCCACGCAAACGTATACCATCAAAATCATTTAAATAAATCTTTTTAACCAAACGTTCATTAAACATTCGCTCAACATGTCCGAACCATCTTAACTGACTCTAACACGGGGCAACTTTTGCTACAACATTTTTTTCGAATTTCACATTAATCATACACTAATCTATTTCGTACCCAATCTGTCCTATTTACACCACATAACCCACGTAAAAATCTCATTTCCACAACAGTCATTTTCATCATATCAATGATGATATGATATCATTCGAAAGATATCGTTCAAATAACGATAGGAATGAATATGGTATAACTAAAACGAACGATTGTATCCATAGAATATTGTATCTATCTGTCACGTTAAATTATATTAAAAACACTAGATGGTATCACAATCGCAATGTTTTACATACAATATTTGAATGCATTTTTCAATAACTGAATATTATAATAACAAGATTAGAAGTATATGGGTAAACCCATATATAGACAACTTTGACATTTCTCGGAAAGTTGGCAACACTGTATTTTAATAATATTACAATTTATGTGGGCACTAGGAGAAACTTTTCTGAAAATTTAATCAAAATCGAATAAATAATGTAGCCAGATTGAATTTTTAAAAAAATTTGTGATTTTTTTTCTCGATAAGTTGGCAACACTGTATTTTGTTAAAATTGCATAATTTATTTAGGCACTAGGAGAATCTTTTATGAAAATTTGATTAAAATCGGTTAAACAAAGTCATCATAATAAATTTATAAAAATTTTAGTTAATTTTTTTCTCGGAAAATTGCCGACACTGTATTTTGTTAATATTACATAAATTATATGATTACTAGGAAAATTATTGTGAAAATTTGAGTAAAATCAATTAAATAACATTGCCATAATATATTTTTAAAAACTTTAATAAATTTCTTCTCGGAAAGTTGGCATCACTGGATATTATTAAAATTATATAATTAATGGGAGCATTAGGGATATCTTTTCTGAAAATTTGATTAAAATCGGATAAATAATGTAGCCAATATGAATTTTTAAAAACGTTAGTAATTTTTTCTCGGAAAGTTGGCATTACTGGAAAAAACCAAAACCACATGACCATCTTGGACACTAGACAAATTTATCCTAAAAATAAAAATAAAAAAAAATCAATATACATTATAACCATTAACTAATATTATTATCGGTTAGATTCCCGGCTGAGAAGAACCAGTAATATACAATTTTTGATGAGTCAGGGATAAAATACCAACAGAGCCAATCTCTTAAAACCGAAAATATCGACTGTGTAACTTTGCGACAAACAATTTTTTTTTTTTGAGAAGTTGGCTTCTGCCGATATTGAACCGAACGCTTTTTGACATTTATTAACGATATTTTAAAACGGGGCGGGGAGAGGCTGAATTAATTTACTGAAAACAACGTATATTTCTTTAATCGTAATCAAATTCCCTAAACCCGAAAAACAATAATACGAAGTATTAAAGGAATATAGCGAGTATTAAAGGAATATTTTGTAAAAAGATTAATTTATTTTGGGTAAATAACGCGGCCATAATTAATTTTTAAAAATTTAGTAATTTTTTCTTGAAAATTTGGCAATATTCTATTTTACTAAAATTATATAATTTATGTAGACACTAAAAAATCGTATGAGAAAATATAATTCAAATCGGATAAATAAACTAGGCATAATAAAATTTTAAAAATTTTAGTAATTTTTTCTCGAAAAGTTGACAACAATGTACTATATTAAAATTATATAATTTATATGATTACTACAAGAATCTTTTGTGAAAATATTTACATTCCTAGCAAAAGTACCTAAAAACCTTACAATCAGCATTAATACTTCTTTCAACTTAACGATCAAAACATCCATCCTTAGATAATAAACTTTCCAAATACACAAATTTATCTACCTTCTCTAAACGTGCACCTTATCAACAAATACATTACATTCAGTCGTCAAATCACCCTTCTCAAAAACTAAAATTTTGTAAGATTATTGACAACAAAATTAAAAAAAAAGTATACAATTTTTTTTGTAAAACAAGAGTTATTAAGGTTTATCGTAATTTTTATTTAAATATTACTGAATAGCTGCATGGAAATTTCGTACATAATCCTTATCTAATCTTGTTTACTTGAAACCAGTTGAATGAATGAATAATAATTTGTTTGTTCTCCAAGTAAATTGCTTTTTTTTGTTTGTTTGAAAATTTAACAAAATACTTAAATGGAGCTTGCTTCAATTTTATTATAATATTTTTAACCTGGGCTGGAAACCAATTTAAACAAAATTAGAAGCATATGAATACCTAAACCTAGTCAGTCGCAGTGAACTAATATATATATAATTAAAAAAAATTAATAAATTTGGAAAAAATGTATAGGCCTTACTGGAATTCGAACCAAAACTTCTTGCTTATAATTTTTCAAAATTTATTAAATTTTCTAAATACATATTAGTTCACTGCAATTAATTAAAAATTAAAATATTTTTTAAAACTTTTAGTGTATTCGCAAAAAACATTGTTTTAATATCGATAGGTTAACGCATAACTTAGTCACCACTAGTCACCAACAATATGATTGAAAAAAGTCCGTATAAAAATGTTGATATTTTTTTTTTAATAAAAAGAAAATTGACAGTTTGTGGGCAATTAAATTTTCTACCATCACAAATTCCCAATATTCGAAAATATTAAAAATTACTCGAAGCTTTAAAGTTTTTAAACCCTCGTATTTGACGGCTGTGCACGCGCTCACGTTTTTGACTATAACTTCGTAATTTTTTCGAATTTGAGATAACCATTTCGGCCACATATTCTACATATTTATAACACTAATTTTACGTAAAAAACAAAGAATAGATTTTTTTTCAATCCAGTCTACTTGAATACCCCTATAATAAAGCGCTTCAAAATAGTTAATATACTATTTGCTTTGTTAATTCACTGATTAAGTTAACAAAGTTTTATGCAATTAAAACTAAGTATAAATACAGAACTAATTAAATGATTTAAAATTAAGTATGATAATTCTCATATAGTCTATTGAAATAATTATTTTGAAATTATTATTTTCACAAGAAAATTTTACAAAAAAATAAAAATTATAATATTTAGTAGTTACATGAGTTATTTTATTTTTACCACTTAGACAGCCAGAACAACGTGGTACCTAGAGTGATCGGTACAGTGTCTGTAACATATTCAATATATATATATATATATATATATATATATATATATATATATATATAAATCCTTCATATAGCCTCTAGATAACGAAGTTTATGTTGGTAAAGGTATGTACGTCGTCAGCTCGCTTGCTCGCTCGGTCGTCAGTTAAAATTTTTTAATCACAACTCCTAGACGGTTCAATCGATTTTAATAAAATGTTCAGAATAAATTTATCTAGTGCCCAAGATGGTCACGTGATTTTATTTTTCCAGTAATGTCAACTTTCCGAAAAAAAATTACTAAATTTTAAAAAAAATTATTGTTATTATAATATATTATTTATCCAGTTTTGATCAAATTTTCAGAAAAGATTCCTCTAGTACCCACATAAATTATATAATTTTAATAAAATACAGTGTTGTCAACTTTTGGAAAACAAAATTATTGATTTTAATAATTACAGAAGATACTCCTAGCATCTACATAAGTTACATAATTTTATAAAAATACGGTGTTGTTAACTTTCCGAGAAAAAAATTACTAAAATTTTTAAAATTTAAATTTGGCTCTACTATTTACATTGTTTGCAATAGTTTACATTATACAATGTTGCCAGTTTTCCGGGAAAACTATTCTAAATTTTTTGTATGATTTAAAACAAATTTTTAGGATAGGTTCTTTTTTATTCATAATAATTATGGATTTTTTTTTGAATAACGCTGCCCGAAATTTTGGTGAAAAAATATACAAATTTCATAAATATTTCTTAGCATTTATGTGATAATGTCAAATTGCGTGTACCCATATACTACTCATCTAGTTGTAAATAAAAATACTAAGAAGCTAATATTGATTTTTCTTCTTTCAGTATTTATCTATTAACAACAAATATGATACTTGACAGAATCAATTATATTTTTCTTATCAGTTATTTAGAAACTGTATTCAATGAAGCGAAACATTATAACATATATATTTTATATCTGTTGTCATAACATATGACTGATTCCTTGAAATATATAGTAAAATAAAAAAAATAGTAAACTATTTAGCTAATTATTTTACAATTTTGTCTGTCAGAAAAAAGTATTATAGTGATCGTTAATATGACTTTAACATTTTCAAAAATTAAAAACCATGATATGGAAATTTTTATGCCATTATATACAAGTAATCTAATTTTTCTCTCTCTCGCTCTCTCAAAATAAGCTGTATTATTTCACGGAAATGCACTGCATTAGGTATTCGATGTGTTTTAAAAAACTATTGTAAATAAGTATTGATTTTTTTACGAAAAACTTAAACCTGAAACTTTTTTATTTTAATAAAATAAGTTCTGAAAAATTTTCAGCAATGTTATAATTATAAAAATTATCAATGTAAAGCAGATTTAAATAAAAATGATTCAAAAGTTAAATGTGAGAGTTCATCAATGGCATATGTAAGAGTATGTTTGCTTTATACTATATTGTTAGTGTGCGACAGATCAATTTACACCAATATAATTATTTGTTCAACTAATAATTTTTTAAAACTTGCTGTGGCCACTACAGAACTAACCATAATCATATTAAATAAATCGATTGAATATAATAATTGAAATAGCCAAGGTAAATAAAACAAAATAAAATATACCATCTAATTACAGAATTTATATATATATATATATATATATATATATATATAGTGAAGTGAACATAGTATAGTGAAGTGAACGGTATACACGTGTTTTTTTTTGCTCGATACATTTAGCAGTGTTCAGTGATAAAAAACCATATTTAAATTTTAGTTTTAAGTAAAATATATAAATTGAAATTCAGTGAACATATTAAGCATATCGTATTTGAAAAAACTGTAACATATATTTGATAATATCAATATATATGTAGTGCTTTATTTGCATATAAAAGTTAAAATTTGTAACGTGTTGTCTTTAAAAAACTGTGTGTTCAAACTGGTTTAAACATAAGTGTGTTTACTTCAGTAATCTAAAATTTAATAAAAACACAAATTTAAACTTGTTACTTTAATATATTTAAAAACGAAAAATTACATTTATTTAAAAAAAAAAAAAAAAATTTATAATAAATAAATAAAATGTCAATTTGCAAAGTATGTAATTCTAAGCTAAGTAGAACAAATCCTGGTGTTTTGTGTGCAGGCAAATGCGCAGCAAGCTTTCACATTAACTGCATTGATATATCGGAGTCTGTTAAAAATGCGCTAATTTCATCTGATAGTTTATCGTGGTTATGTGGGGATTGTAAACAATATAAACAAAATCAGGACATTCCAAAGCATGAGCAACCATCCCTTTTACAAATCATGGATATACTTAAAGATCTTAAAAAATCTGTAGAGTTCTGCTGCGACAAAATTGATGATTTTGAAGCCAAATTAAATTCAATTACTGACAAAATTAAACTAATTGAACCACTTCAAAATGAATGTAATATATTAAAAACAAAATTAATAGATCTGGAACAAAGATCAAGACTCAATAATGTGGAAATATCTGGTGTGCCCGAGTCATCAAACGAAAATTTAACTACAATTATTGAAAAGATTGGAGAGGTTGTTAAATTTCCAATACAAGAACAAGATATCGATGTAGTTCATCGCGTTGCATCGTTTAAGTATAACAAGGATATACCAAAAAATATTATTGTGCGCTTCACAAGAAAACAAGTAAGAGATAATTTTGTTGCCAGTGCGCGTAAAACTTCTAATCTAAACTCGAGAAGTTTGAATATGGATAAAACAAATAAAATATATGTAAATGACCATCTAAGTCCACATTACAAGTTATTGCTAAGAAAATCTAAAGAAGCTGCTATTAAAAATAATTGTAAATATGTCTGGGTAAAAAATTTTAAAATTTTTGTACGCAAATCAGACACAACACCAATATTAATTATAAACAATGAAAATGATATCAATAAAATAAAATAATTTAAAATAATATGTAATACATTAAATTAAAATCACTCTAAAATGGATTTAAATATTTATTATCAGAATGTTCGAGGGCTTAATTCTAAATTAAAAAACTTTTATAATGAAGTTAGTATAAATAATTATGATATCATCATTTTAACGGAAACATGGCTTAGTGAATCGGTGTTAAATTCAGAACTATGCAACTTAAATCAATATACAGTTTTTAGACGTGATCGTGTCAGTGAATTTAAAAATAGAGGTGGTGGCGTTTTAATTATGACAGCAAATAAATTCAAAACTAAAGTTCAAAGTTGGAACTCAATGGCTGAAGATTTATGGGTAACCATATACACACCGCAGCTGAAAATTAATATATGTTGTGCCTACATTCCACCATTATCGGATATTCAAGTTTACACATCTCACATCAATAAAATAGCTGAACTAACCACTACTTATCCGGAAGATATTTTTCTGATCTGCGGCGACTACAACTTACCTGAAATCAACTGGCTGAGTAAAGCAAATACAAATATTCTTGAACCTAATATATCATGTAACCGAAATATTGCACTAGATTTTATCAATTTAATGTCTTTTTCTCAACTAAATCAATTTAATTATGTAAAAAACTGCAATAACAAAATTTTAGATTTAATTTTATCATCTCATACAATTACAATTAATAAATGTGATTATCCAATTACCAAATTAGATCAGTATCATCCAGCAGTTGAAATTAATTTAAAATTTAATACATATAAATTTCTTTTACCAAACGAAGAACTTACTTATAATTTTAGTAAATGTGATTATGAAAATTTGATCATAAAATTATCACAAATTAATTTTGAAAATAGATTACTAAATCCAGATGTAAATGTGAATGTAGATACATTTTATAGTATTCTGTATTCTTTATTTAATGAATTTGTACCTATTAAAAAAAGAAATAACAAAAAATATCCTGTTTGGTTCAGTAAATCACTTATAAAAATGATTAAAGAAAAAAATAAATATCACAATAAGTGGAAAAATTACAAAAATATTAGTGATTATAACTCTTTTTCATATTTAAGAAAAAAAATCAAAATTAAATTAGACTTAGACCATAAAAATTACACCACATATTTAGAAAACAATATTACAACAAATGTCAAATCTTTCTGGCAATATACAAATTTACTTAAAAATAATAAAAATAATATTCCACATATTTTACATTACAATAATGAAACTGCAAAAACTGGACAGGACATATGTAATTTATTTGCCAAATATTTTGAGACTGTTTATACTAATGAAAATCCAATCAATAATACAAACAATTATAACAATGCACATAGTTCTGTGAATTTGGGGGAAATTACAATTACAGAAGATGAAATTTTTAGTTACATATCTAATTTAAATATTAAAACTGGACCAGGGCCAGATAAAATTCCTCCAAGTTTTATAAAAACATGTGCATATTACTTAACTGTACCATTATGTATCATTTTTAATAAATCTCTAAAATTAGGTATTTTTCCTGATTATTGGAAAAGTTCTTATATAACTCCAATATATAAATCTGGAGATAGCGCCAATGTAATCAATTATCGACCTATTTCAAAACTATCAATCTTTGCTAAAATCTTCGAAGCTATTATAGTGATAAAAATTAAATTTCAACTTGAAAATATAATCATATCAGAACAAAACGGATTTTGTGCAAAGAAATCCACACTAACTAATTTAATTCCTTTTTATGAAAACATATGTTCAAACATGGACCAACGAATTCAAGTAGACGTTATCTATACAGATTTTAGCAAAGCATTCGATCGTGTAAATCATATTATATTAATTAAGAAATTATCACAAATGGGTATACATGGTTCATTGTTAAGATGGGTTGAATCATATATTGGCAATAGGTGTCAGATTGTTGCACTTCGAGGGTATCAATCAAGAAATATTGTTGTTAAATCAGGAGTCCCACAAGGTTCTCACCTGGGCCCGTTATTATTTAATATTTACATAAATGATATTAATGAATTGTTCTTAAATTCTGAATTTACCTTGTTCGCTGATGATTTAAAACTTTATAAACCAGTGAAATCATTACAGGATTGCATACTTCTCCAAATTGATCTCCAAAGATTACAAGATTATTGTGAAATAAACTATTTAAACTTGAATATTAATAAATGCTACATTGTTCGTTTCACTAGAAATACTAATAAAATTCTTTTTAATTATCAATTAAATAATGGTTTTCTTGTAACTAAAGAGTCGATACGAGATTTAGGCATTATATTTGATACTAAACTCACATTCAATGAACATATTCAAAAAATTACTAAAAAAGCATTTCAGCTCTTAGGATTTATCTGGCGAACATGTAAAAATTTTACATCATCAGAAACTTTAATATTATTGTATAACTCTATAGTCAGATCGCAACTCGAATTTTCTTCCACAATCTGGAATCCTCAATATAAACATCAAATTAATGCACTAGAATCACTTCAAAAAAGATTTATTTATTTGTTATCTATTAAACTAAACACTAGGTTTGCTAATTATGATTCAGCACTTCTCACTTTACAAATGTTAACATTAGAAAATAGAAGAGTATTAACTGATATGCTAACTTTGTTCAAAATTCTTAATTATAATTTAGATTCATCTAAATTTCTACATTTACTTAATTTCAATGTACCGTTAAAAGCAACTAGAACTAATCAATTATTTTATCTTAATACATTTCATAATAATTACTGTAAAAACTCAACATTAAATAGACTAATGTTTACTTATAATTTGCACTTTAGTGAAACTGATATTTTTAATATGGAATTCAATACATTTAAAAGAAAAATTATAGATTTATTGTCAAACAAACAATATCAACAACTAGGCTGATATTAAACTGTTTATATTTTGTATCTTGTTTTGAAAAACGTGTTATTTTGTTATTTTGCTGTATAATTAAGAAATTTTGTAATAAATTTTGTAAATCTGTAATTGGCTTAGGCCGTTGATTTACTAAATAATAAATAAATAAAATAAATATATATATATATATCATAAAAATAGGAAAAATTATTAAAAAAATATTTATCCGTATCAAAAATATTTCAAAAAAAAGTAGTTAGTTGATACTTGTTTAGCAACTCTCTGTTGCGAAATGTTCCTGAAACACATAAAAGTTACCACCTTCGATTTGCAGATTATTACCAAAAGTTGAACAAATTGAGCTATTCACTTCCAAAGCCTAAATTTCAAATTTTATAACAATCCGTTTAGCCGAATTTGCTTTGTGACACAGGCCGGCAAACAAACAGACAGACATACGGATAGACAAAGAGACAAATAGGCAGAGAGATAGACAGATATAAGAGAAAAGCGGTGGTGTGTGTGAGTGTGTGTGTGTGTGCGTCGTGTGCAAGTAGAATTTCAGATGATAAATATGTGAAATGTGGTGGAATATGCAATAACAAATTACAAATTAAAATTAGAAGATGAAAATAAACTAGAGCAAACAGTAAAAAAGGCAAAACCTAAAATAAAAATTGTGTGCATGATGAATTAGATAAAACTAGTCTTGTGGATTGCATAGAGAAACAAAATAAATGTATTACATACATACATACACAATTACGCCATGTACCCAAAAGAGTGTGGCACAAACTCTTTTCATCATTCCGAAATCAGTCGCATCCAAACATTTCTATCCAGCACAAGCAACTTTCGCTTCAACCACATTCATAATTCCTCTCATACATGCTCTTTTATTCCTACTACTTGGAAACTTTTGCTCACGCAAGCCACTCTCTCAATCATACCACTTCAACTACCCATCGAACGTCCACGCAAACGTATACCATCAAAATCATTGAAATAAATCTTTTTAACCAAACGTTCATTAGACATTCGCTCAACATGTCCGAACCATCTTAACTGACTAACACCAACTTTTGCTACAACATTTTTTTCAATTTCACACTCATCATACACTAATCTATTTCGTAGCCGATCTCTCCTATTTTACACCACATACCCCACGTAAAAATCTCATTTCCACAGCAATCATTTTCCGTTTATGCTTTTGCAACCAAACTCAACATTCACTACCATACATCAACGTAGGCACCAAAACTGCATTGTATATACTCAAACAGGCTTCTTTGGAAACATTTACATTCCTAGCAAAAGTTCCCAAAGCACCCAATACCTTACAACCAGCATTTACTCTCCTTTCAATTTCACGATCAAAACGGCCATCTCTAGACAGCAAACTACCCAAATACACAAATTCATCTACCTGCTCTAAACGTGCACGATCAATATATACATTACATTCAGTCATCAAGTCACTCTTCTCAAAAACTAAAACTTTGCACTTATATTGATATCGTCAAATGCGAATTTTGGCCAAAGGTATATATACGAGGCAAAAATCCTGGGTAGCAATTGTAGAAACAGATCTTGAATCTTTTAATAGTATTATGAAGATTGGAGAGTTAAACGTGCAATGGGCAAAATGCAAGATTTATGAATATGTGAATGTTACTAGATCTTATAAGCGTAATGGATACAATCATATAGCTGTAAATTGTACTAATAAAAAGTTATGTGGAAAATGTGCAGGTGATGGTCATGATACTAAAGAATGTTCAATAAATGAAGATAAATGTATTAACTGTATGGGGTATAATAACAAATTTAATCTGAAATTAGATGAAAAACATACTTCCTTTCACAGAAATTGTGAAGTTTATAAAAGAAAATATGAATGGGCTAAAAATAAAATTAATTACGAAAAGTAGCAATCAAAAGATAAATGAACAGGATATATATACCGCTTCCATTTTGACAATATATTATTACCATTGGCGTAGCCAGAAACTTTTCATGGGGGGTGTTACTAATATTAATCAATAAAGATAATACTACAATTTGTATAAAAAATAAAGAGCAATAAAAATTATTTTTATAGAAATGAAAATAAAATAACATATTTCATATTTCACATACTTATGTTTTTGGTCGTTCAGGTTCTTGGGGGGGGGGGTTTCAACCCCCCTGGCTACGCCACTGATTATTATATTTAACATTTTGCCATCTGTCTGTTGAATAACTTTCAAACCATTTCAATACAATACCACTAATTCCATATAATTTCAACTTCATCAATAATCTGTGTCTGTCTATTGTTTCAAATGCTCTTTTAAAATCAAAAAATATAGCAATAGTGTACAAACTGCTATCAATCATGTATAATATGTTGTAATGCTGTTTCGCAATTATAATTTTTTCAAAATCCTGACTGATAGATCGATAATAGTTTCGAATCATTTATGTATCAGGTCTTGCAAAATAGAGGCATGAGAATAATATTTCACTGTAATAGATATGAAAATATAAAAGATATGTTAAACAGGTTGTAATGGTTACCAGTTGGAGAGCATTTGAAGATGTTGGCAATAATATTTATTCATAAATTTAAAGTTGGTCAGTTACCTGAATATTTCAATAGTATTGTAAATAAGTATATTTTCTTAGATATACATACACATAATACTAGAAATAAAGAATATTTTATGTTGACACACACAAATACGAAATATGCGCAAAATGTAATATTTTTCAAAGCATTCAAAAAATATAATAGCATACCAAACGAAATTTAAAACTTTGAATTATATAAAATTTTAAAAAGAATTAAAGGTATATTATTTACAGCAAATTAGTAATAGTTAAATTTTTGATATACCGTGTGTTGACTTCGACCGTCGTACATAGGGATTTAGCATGTAAAATCAGACATGTGCTATTTCCTTCTTCCCAAATTATTTTACAAAAAAAAAACCTTTGAGATAAATGTTTTAGGAAACACTTTTTTACCTGTAAATCAATTAACAAATTTTTTTTTTGAAAGCATCCCAACGTCTGGAATTAGCTCTAAAATTGTCAAGAAATTGACTGAAAATGGCATTAGCCGTGAAATTGGAACAAAAATAAAACAAATGCTAAATGCTATATGCTATTTCACGGCTACTGCCATTTTCCAGTCTATTTCTTAACAACTTTAGACCTAATTCTTGACGTTAGGAAAGTTCCAAAAAATTGATTGATAATTGATTTACATGCAGAAAAGTATGCCCTAATACATTTATCATAAGGTTTTTTTTGTAAAATAATTTGGGAAGAAGGAAATCGCACATATCTGATTTTACATGCTAAATCCCTATGTACGACGGTCCAAGTCAACACACATTATAAACATACATACCGTATGTTTATAATAGATTGTAATATTAGATGTAAGAAAATTTCAGATATATTACTTTTATATGGTGTTTGTATAGCAATGAGCTAAATAAAGTTTATATTATTATTATTACATTACGCTACAAACAATTGATTCGTATTACTATAAGCCTAATTCGTGCTTATTTGTAAAAATCTCTATAAATCAAATTTGGTATGATTACAATACAATGACGGTCGGTAAAAGCAAAGAACTTTCTGTATGATGGCATTAAAAATTAATCACACCGTATATAATTGCGTTTACATTTAGTTTTCTGATTTTCTCAATGTAAGTTACCTGTTTTAGTTTGCGTTCGCTGAAAGCTTAGACATATACTAAATTTCATTCATAGGAAGTGGCGCGCCCTTGTAATGTGATAATAAAATATTAACGAGAGGTTTAAAGGAGAAAATGATGGAAAACTTAAAGTTTAACATACATATTTGTTTTTGTACGTACATACATACGTTCAGCAAGTCTAGTTTACTTAAAACTTCAAAGGAATTTTTGTTTACGTTTGATAATGAAACATAAAAAGCATATATTTGTCTAGTTCGTTTTCTGTTATTTACTAGTAATGGGGTTTGTCTATTAATTTTTTTATTTGCACTTTAGAATCTACAATATAAAAAAACGAAATTTAATTACCATATTCATTCAAAAACATCATTCGCTATTTCTAAAATTATTTCGTACATGGACGTATGACGTGATTGAGGATATTAGAGAATATATATATATATACCGTGTGTTGACTTTGACCGTCGTACATAGGGATTTAGCATGTAAAGTCAGACATGTGCGATTTCCTGCTTCCCAAATTATTTTACATATATGTACTTAATATATTTCGTAAATATATTTTCATTAGGGTAATTCTTAATATGGTGATTTTCGAATTTTGACCTGGCCACCCCAAAATAAATTGCAAATCGAGAAAAAAAAGTGTAAAAATATTATATTATTTTTTAAGTGAAAATGTACCGTGCCGAAATCGTGTTTTGAGTATTTTTCGTGATTAGGGTTAAAAATTTGTAATCTATTCCCTAACAAAAAATAATAGATATTCATAAATAGAGTTTATTTAATATGTTTAATTTTAAGTTAAATCATTGAAAATTTTTTTATGTGAAAACACGTGAAAAAAAAAAACTGACGTGCGATATTTTAACTGTATTTAAACAGGTTCTCGTAGAGCTGAATCCTTATTTGTCGTTTTTTTTTACATTTTTAAATCATATTTTGATTGATTTAAAATGACTCTATATTCTCGTACTTTAACAACCAGCACCTCTGCAATTACTTTATTTTTGTCAGTACTAACAGTACTAAAAAAATCTTTGCGAAAATTTGATTAATTTTGGATAAATAGTAAAGCCAAAATTATATTTTAAAATTTTTAGTAATTTTTCACTCGGAAAGTTGACAACATGAGAACCTATTTAAAAAACTTAAAATATTTTATTTTTACGTTTTGTTTTGCAGATGTTTTCACATAAAAAAAAATTTAACGTTTTAACTTAAAATTACAAAAATTAAATAAACTCATTCATAAATACTTGTTATTTTTTGTTGCGGAATAATTTTCTTATATAAATTTAACTAAAAATTAAAACAAAATGTTTTTGTTGATTTGGAACCTATTTAGCTACTTATTGCAAAATTATATATAAAATATAAAAAATTATTAAAAAAATATGATTTAACCATATTGAAATTTCAAATAAAAGTTGTTAATTATAACTTGGTTAGCAATTTTTTTCAAAATATCTCTGTTGCAAAATATTCGTAAAATATATAAAAGTGATATCAGTAAATTATCATTTTCGGTTGGCAGCAAATCTTTACCAAAAGTTGATCAAATTGAGATATTCACCTCTGAAAATTAAATATGAAATTTAAAAAAATCCGTTTAGGCGAATTTGCTCTACACGTGTCCGCAATCCTACAGACAAACAAACAAACGGACATCACACTAAATTTAGATGATTTGAGATACTACATAAGCCTAATTCGTGCTTATTTGTAATAATCTTGATATGTAAAATTTTGTATAGTTACATTACATCCCTTATCATATGTGGTATAATGGTCGGTAATGAATTCTCTTACCTGTTGAAATGTTTTCGAAACGTTCCGCTAACACAATATAGCGCCACTGGATTGACGCACGAGTTGAGAAACGTCAAACAAAATCCCAGAATCCTTAGAAAGTGCCAGAAATCATTGTATTCTTCTTCAGCGTTCGGATTGTAGTAGAACCAAAGCATAAAGATATTTGACGGTAGAAAACAAATGGCAAACACCACTACAAATGTTAATACAGTAACAGCAACTTTTTTTCGGACACGAATCTAGAAAAAAACAAGATTATAATTTGCTTCAATTTTTTTCGAAACATTTTGATTAATTTTAATGTATATACAAGAACATGTAGTTTGTTTTTGTAGATGAATACTCAATTATTGAAATTAAAATTCCACCTAGAGATCACATTGAGGAAGGTGTATTTTTGGAAAATAATTTTGTTTTTAATAATCTTTAAATAGTTCAAATTGGAAAATACATTAGAAAATATTTTAATAACCAGAAGTAATTTCTATTCTTTCTAATCTATACAGGGTGTAACAGAATAACTATTCCTAATTTGCAGAAATCATAGAGTGCACTTAGAGAAACATTTTTTATTAATAAACTAGTGTCTGAAAATTTCTCGGTGTCAAGATACACTAGATATCGTTAAAAACAATTTTAATTATTACAACGTCAAAGAGTAGTTAAGTTAAGAAACATTTTATTAGAAATAATAGTGCATTAAACTTTATAAAAATTGTTTGAAATTACGACCACCATTTTCGATACACAAGTTGTAACGATGTACAGGATGGGCAAATTTTGACGATTTCATAGGGGAACTCGGAAACTATAAAAGATATGAAAAAATGGACCGCGCATCTTCGATCACTTTTTTTGAGAGAAACTCAATTATGAAAACAAAAATTAGCTATCGTCTTTTGTTTTCGAGTTATGGCGAAAAGTTCGCTTTTTCCGAATTTTGATAAATGGCGATATCTCGATGGTTTTTTAAATTAGATGAAAATAATTTTCATACTCTTAAGGCACTTTTTTGAGTAGAATGAAATGGTCTTAACGGATATTATAAATCTCCGTTAATTCTCGGGTTATAACATAAAGTTGTGTTTTATACAATCGACTGCCGAAAAAAAAAAATTTCCGGACACTAGTTTATTAATAAAAAATGTTTCTTTATGTGCCCTCTATCATTTCTGAAAATTAGGAATAGTTATTCTGTTACACCCTGTATAAATAAAAATGAATGTATATTTCGTTGCTTGATTGTCCCGTATGCGTTCCTAAACCATTCATCCGATTGCAATGAAACTTTGTTGAGTGAGGAAGAAAAGCAAAAATCTTTGCAAGCGTGCGCACAACAACTCATCAAGATTTAGTTCTAATATTTTCAAATTTTAACAACCAACTATAATAGGAACTACCGTATGCAAATGGAACTGAGCAACATGGTGTATGCATATACAGGTGTCCAAAAAGTCTGGACTAAGTAAATTAATTAAATATCAAATAAAAATTAAATACTAACCTGTCTCTGAGCTCCTTGCATCTCACCAGGAACATTTCTTGTACTTAACACTAGATGTCTCGCCATTAAAGCGTAGAATACACCAATTATGGTAAGAGGTATTAAGTAAAAAATTAAAAATTTCGAAAGGACGTTTATTTTCGGATAGTTGCTGCCCCATTCCTCGGGAAACGGGTAGCATGCTACGAATAGGACCTGTAAAAGAAAAACCACTTCAAACGTACGAAAGATAAAAAAACAACCGCTTTAAAAAGAATTTTTAACACAAAGAAACCGCAATTTGATTGCTGTTTACTCTGTTTATTAAAATGATGCTCGTTCCAGAATTCAAGTATAAATTATTTGTATTTTTTGGAGTTAAAATTCTTGTTAAAAGCAGAAAGTGTGAAATCGGGGTTGGAGCCGTAAAATCGAGGAGTCGAAGAATTTTGTTGGAGTCAATTTTATTGTTGCGGCTCCAACTCCGACTTTTTTGTTAAAACAAAAGAATTAACAAATGTAAATGCATGTTAATAAAAAAATATTTTTTTTCCCTTTTTTAATAGTAAAAATAACGCCAGGATGTTACCACTAAAAATTTGCATTATCTAATGATTGATTAACCATAAATATTAGCATATTATCGTCTCACTGCTAGAAAAGACAATCATTCATTCGCTAGTCACAACAAAATAATTCAAATAAACTAAAAGTCAAACAAAATTGCCATGAAGATAACAAAAAACATTGTAAAATTAAACATATTTAATACAACATTATGTGAAAATTATATATAATGTTATATCTTTTTGATAAAGAAATTTATAACATTGCATTGGCAACATTTCAAATAATTAGCCACATTATTTTTCGGAACGTATTATATTAGTTTAAATATCAAAATAAAACTGTTTTAGAATAAAGTTCTATAATAATATTTATTTAAAATCAACGTTTCCATGAAACTCAACGTGCGTTTTCATCAGAATAAATGATACAAATGACATTACAGTAAATAACAGAACGGTAGATAGACAGGATAAATCTGCTATTGCTAAACATGCATTTAAATATCTTTATAATATAAAATACGAAGATACTGCAATAAATGCAAAACGTATCAATATTAACAGTAGGAATAAAAGAGCATGTATGAGAGGAATTATAAATGTGGATGAAACAAAAGTTGCTTGTTTGGATAGGAATGTTTGGAGGCGACTGATTTCGGAATGATGAAAAGAGTTTGTGCCACACCCTTTTGGGTACATGGCGTGATTGTGTATGTATGTATGTATGTATTGATATGAAAAGCAATAGGAATTTATAAAGAAAAGATAAACATCACTCACACTATGAAGGGGCACTAAGTAAAATAAAATTTCGCTTCCTTTAATTAAAAATCTATAAATTTTAACAAAGGTTAAAAATAAAAATAAAAACCACTTGAATAAAAATAAAAACCACTAAAAACCAAGAACCGACTACAAACTCAATTTCGATTATCTATAAATTTTATGATCTAGTTACTTATTTGTTACCTAGTACTTTGTTTCTATGTTCTCTGTAATGTCATTTATATCATTTATCCTGATGAAAACGGATGTTGAGTTTTATCGAAACGTCGATTTTATATCCTATATGTTAATAAGAAATTAAATCTAAAGCAGTTTTATTTTAATATAAAATTATATTTATGTCTTATACTATTCCAAAGATTTCGTTTTGCATTCGTATTTTTAAATTGATTGTATACTAGTTTATTTTGTTTAATAATAGATTCTTCTTCAGACATGTTTAACATAACAAAAAACTTATATTGTAAAAAATTTTTACTGAAGGTAACCGAAAATTGTTTGGAATGTATACAACCATGTAAACAAGAAAATGTCGGAAATGATTTTTAACAGCATTTAAACTGTCATCACTGCACAGGCGTAACTGAAAATTTATCAAGACAAACAAACAATGTAAATAGTTAAGTTTTTGCTCTGTATTAAATCGTAAAACTGTTTCAGCAGTCTGAATGAGGCTTTAGTCACTCAAAATGGTTTTTGATTTACTGATCGACAAGTTTTTTGCCACACGGATTCTGTATGCTAATTATTACTTCACTGCGTACGCTCAAAACAAAACACAAACTATGTTGTAGCTGTCACCCACAGATTTGTTGTGACAACCACATATAATAGAGAGTTATCGCAAGTACAACGATAAATTTAGCGTACGTTATTTACCTACAAGCGAAAGAATGCACATGCGCATGGATTTAGCGTACGGTAAAGAAATAACCGCGGTCCGCTATTTTCGCAAAATAGCGGAGCATTCTCTCATATGTTATTTTGAGTGGTGAGGTTATGTTCTTGTGTTTATAAACATGTTATTTTATGCAGTTAGGTTAAGTTGTTGTGAAATAAATATAATAGAGATTTTATATCCAAGTAGTAGCGGTTAGAATTGGACAAGCAGGAAAGACTGGCTCACATTAAAACTATGGAACAGCAACAACAAATCCTGATGATTTTAATAAATAAGCTCAATTCCAATAAAAACTAATGTATATATATATATATATATATATATATATATATATAAAATTGTTTTTTTGTTGAATAAATACTTATTGTATCAAACCTATATTAAATTATTAGATTACATTTAGATATTCCTCCAATTTTAGCGTACGGTAAAATATCGGCGTGCGATAACTCTAAAATGTTATTTACCATACAAATTAAATAACGTATAACGTCACGTGATTTTAGCGTTAACGGAACTTTAACGTGTTTGCGATAATTCTCTAATATTACGGCAGTTACCGCTAATACTTCTCTGTACGTACGAAACAATCACTACCACAAGAAAGACTGGCCTAAGCGCGAGTGCCTCACTCCTCTCAACAAAAATGTTTTACACCCTCCTCTTGTCGAGCCTGCGAGAGTACTTTTACCACCACTACATATAAAACTAGGTTTGTTCAAAAATTTTGTCAGAGCCATGGATCGCAATGGTTCATTTCTCATGTACTTGAAAGAAAAGTTTCCTAAAGTTAGTGACGCTAAAATAAAGGAAGGAATTTTCTTCGGACCTTGGATTGGGGCATTGTACAAAGATGACATATTCGAAGAAAAGTTGAGTTCGTTAGAGAAATCCGCTTGAAAAAGTTTTAAAAATGTTGCACAAACATTTTTGGGCATCCACAAAACAAGTAACTTCAAAGATCTGATAGAAGAACGACTTCTTTCGACATATCACACATTGGATTGCAATATGTCACTCAAAATACACTTTCTACACTCCCACCTCGACTTCTTTCCCGAGAACCTAGGAGTCGTTAGCGACGAACAGGGAGAAAGGTTCCATCAGGACATTTCCAGCATGGAAAAACAATACCAGGGATAATGAAGTCCTCGTCAGTTAGGAGATTATTGTTGGACACATGCAAGAGACCAGGCTCAAGTCAAACATTCCAGGAAATCGTTACTTTGAGTTTTAAAAATCATATTTTCAAGTTTAATTGTAGGTAAAGTCTCAGTATACTTTATGATATATAAAATGTATGGGTGCCAAATTTTTTCTACACCTGTTTTCCACCTTAGGGAGTCAAAATAAGGTATAAACTGCCAAAAAAGTTCATGTGACAAATTAAAAGTTCATTTTTGTCGATCAGTGAAACAAACCTAATATCTTTGTTTGGAAGCTCGTATTACTGCAGTTTTTTTTGTATTTTAAATGTTTCACAAGAAGCCCGTTTGAGTATATATAATGCAGTTTTGGTGCCTACGTTGATGTATGGTAGTGAATGTTGGGTTTGGTTGCAAAAGCATAAACGGAAAATGACTGCTGTGGAAATGAGATTTTTACGTGGGGTATGTGGTGTAACTAGGAGAGATCGGGTACGAAATAGACTAGTGACTAGTGTATGATAAGTGTGAAATTGAAAAAAATGTTGTAGCAAAAGTTGGTATTAGTCAGTTAAGATGGTTCGGCCATGTTGAGCGAATGTCTAATGAACGTTTGGTTAAAAAGATATATTTGAATGATTTTGATAATATTCGTTTGCGTAGACGTCCGATGAGTAGCTGGAGTGGTATGATTGAGAGTGTTTTGCGTGAGCGAAAGTTTCCAAGTAGTAAGAGTAGAAGAGCATGTATGAGAGGAATTATGAATGTGGATGAAGCGAAAGTTGCTTGTTTGGATAGGAGTGTTTGGAGGCGAATGATTTCGGGATGATGAAAAGAGTTTGTGCCACACCCTTTTAGATACATGGCGTGATTGTGTATGTATGTATGTATGTATGTTATATGACACCAAACGTATTTTCCGGTACATAGTGCCCGTAATTCTTAGGAGGAACATGGGGCTATATGCTCGAGAAGCTAAACATATAGTTTCCTTAACAATTTTTACTTGTATTGTCAATGATGCGGGTCGTTATCCTAGCACAGTCAAGCAAGGAACCTACTATTTATAGTGAGTGCCGAACCATTTAGACGTAGTCGATATCAATTCAGTGGGCTACTTTAGACGGTTATAATTTGTTAATAATTTATGAATTACTATTTGAAATAAATAATGAGTAAATATTTGGGAGAGATTTGTGAGGACATGCGCATTCATATCATCTACCACCAGTGGCGTAGCCAGAAACTTGTCATGGGGGGGGGGGTTACAAAAGAAATGATATAATATTAGTCAATAAAGATAATACTATAATTTGTATAAAAGATAAAGAACAATAAAAATTATAATATTTTTATAAAAATGAAAGTGAAATAACATATTTCATATTTCACTTACGTATCTTTTTGGTCGTTCAGGTTCATGGGGGGTTAAACCTCCTATCACTTCCCTGGCTACGCCACTGTCACCACTGCTACCAACTGACAAACAATGGCAGTTATATTCAAATATTTAGTGAAAATAAATTAATTCCTAATATTTTCATAATAATGTTAATAATATTATAATAATATTTAATAATGTATTAATAATTTATTATGGCTTTATTATTCATTATTATTTATTATGTTGATCAAATCTTCAGAAAGAATTTCTCTAGTGCTTACATAAATTATATAGTTTTAATAAAATACAGTGCTGCCAAATTTCTGAGAAAAAAAATCACTGAATTTCTTGAAAATTTATTATGGTTATATTATTTATCTCTAATTAACCAAATTTTCACAAAAATATTTTCTAATGCCCACAAAAATTATATAGTTTTATTACCGTTATAGGGTTACCAACTATCCAAAAAAAATACTAAAATTTTTAAAATGTAATTTTGCCTTTACTATTTATCCTGTTTAAAATATATTTTTTTGCTTAGAAAATTTATTTCCGGGAAAAACAATTCAAAATTTATTTAAAAACTATACTGTTTGTACGATTTGAAACAAATTTCTATCACAGATTCTTTTTTATGGGTAATAATTATAATTTTGTAAAAAAATATAAAATTTTTATTCCTATTTTCTAGTATTTATGTGATAATGTCAAAGTGGTCTATATATGGATTTACCTATATACTTCTAATTTTGTTAGTTTAGTTTCTTGTTTAGAACGCTTGAAGAAAAAATCGTATATGTCTCAATCTGAAAAGAAAGCCCTTTTTGTGTTTTCCCCAAATTGCTTGGCCTCGGCTTTACCTCAGACACAAATATTTGGACTCAACACAATAATTATCGCTTTCTATTTCTCGTATACCATAGCAGTGACAGATGACATGAATGAGCATGCCCTTAAAAATCTGTTCCAAATATTCATGTTTTATTTTAAATAGTTATTCATAAATTATTACCGGTTAAAATGGCCTTTATATATATATATATATATATATATATATATATATATATATATATATACCGGGTGTTCGTTCGTCAAGTTCGTATGGGCGTTTAACATGTAATTTCGATAAATTGCGATATACTACTTTCTCGAGTAAAATTCGAAGAAATACTTATAATACTTTTCGATAGGGCATAAAAGGTTCTATTATTTGGTTTTCGTTTTAATTTGCTAGCATGTGCCGTTTGGGCGCTAGAATTTTTTTTTGATTTTTTGGTTTTTATTTTTTTCCTCAAAAACTATAAGGTGTAGGAAAATAAGCATGCCATGAAAAAATGCGAAATAATGAGTACGATAATTGAGTAAAAAAACCATTATTCTACAATGCATCGGTTAGTAGAAAAAAAATAAAAACTGAATTTTTGAAAATTTGGGATTTTTTCAAAATAAGACTTTTTTCAAAATTTGCTCAAAAAAATCTGAAAAAATTCAGTGAAATAGAGAAAAAATTTAGCTATATAATAGATAAGTAACTTTTTTCTCTAATTCATACAGATTTTGCAGGAAAAATTATTTAAAATTCTAAAAAACATTTTAAAATTTTCAATAATTTTTCCTGCCAAACCAGAATGAGGTAGAGAAAAAAATTACTTAGCTATTATGTAGCAAATTTTTTTTTTCTCTATTTTACTAAATTTTTTCAAATTTTTTTGAGCAAATTTTGAAAAAAGTTTTATTTTGAAAAAATCCTTGTTAAATTTTCAAAAATTCAGTTTTCTCTACTAAACGATACATTGTAGAATAATGGTTTCTTTACTCAATTATCGTACTCATTATTCCGCATTTTTCCATGTCATGCTTATTTTCCTACACCTCATAGTTTTTGAGAAAAAAAATAAAAACAAAAAAATCAAAAAAAAATTCTAGCGCCCAAACGGCACATGCTAGCAAATTAAAACAAAAACCAAATAATAGAAAACTTTTATGCCTTATCGAAAAGTATTATAAGTATTTCTTCGAATTTTACTCGAGAAAGTAGTGTATCGCAATTTATCTAAATTACATGTTAAACACCCATACGAACTTAGCAAACGAACACCCGATATATATGTGTAAATTTAAGTAAGTAAATAACTCCATAAGGATAAATAGTAGAACTTGAACCACAACACGGACCAAGATCAGAATAATCTGAAGATGACTGCAAAGTCGAAACGCGTCATTGTTAAAAACAATAACGAACCTGATAGGGAATTTAATAACATTATAATTAATAAATAGTAGAGTTTAAATTGAATAAATATTATTCAAATATTTATTCAATTTAAACTATATATATGTATATATATATATATATATATATATATATATATATATATATATATTATATGATTTATTTTCGTAAACTATT